>OZ005743.1:43913894-44223894 GCA_963930735.1 Dioctria linearis | reverse complement strand
TATCCCGAATGGGTTTCTTCAAGGGGACCTACGATATCCAAATAAACTTTTTCGAAGGGCATAATGGCAGTATCTGTTATGACAATTGGCATACGATACTCCGGGCTAGCCTTCATTTTTTGGCATTTAGGGCACTTTCGAATATATTTCCTGATGGAACTGAGCATATTTCTCCACTTATATATTTTTTTTATATAAGTTTTCATTACTCCTTGGTGACCACCAAACGCGGAGTCATGATAGTCTTTTAAAATTGTCTCGATTTCCTCAGAGTCTGAGATAGTTTCCGGTAATGTATGCTGGGAATTTATTAGATTTTGGTTCCAGGGTAATTCGCCGTGTTCAGATGCACTGCTTTCGGATTTGCTGCTATCAGTTGAGTCAATTTCACCTAATTCATTTTGGAGGTTCCGTGGATATTTTTGAACTTTATGGGGAGTTTCTGGGTTTTGATTTTCTTCTTCAATATTATTTTGTGCCTCCCTTATTTGAGCTCTCGTAACAGCATGGCAATGTTTAGGCTTTGAGGGTGGTGGAAAACTAGAATCATTTTCGTCTATATCGGAATCGGCTCGGTGATGTACCTGAGCTTCCACAAAGAACGAATTGGGGTTTGCCTGGTTTAGCTCGGCAGGTATTCGACTAAGCGCGTCTGCATTAGTGTTATATTTTCCAGGCTTATATTCAATTTTGTAGTCAAACTCTGAGAGTTTATGACTAATCTCGATGTCGGGTCTTTCACATTGAATACATTGAATACGGGGCTTGTGGTCGGTGTAGACCGTAAACGTTCTGCCCTGTAAATAACACCTGAAGCTCCTGGCGGCCCACACAATAGCGAGCAACTCTTTTTCTATTGTGGAGTACCTTTGTTCCGCCTTATTTAAACTTCTACTTGCATACGCTATAGGCCTGTCTTTACCTATAGTCCCTTGTGATAAAACAGCTCCCAATGCCTCATTGCTAGCATCTGTTGTTAGATTAAAAGGTTGGGTAAAATCTGGATACTTGAGTAGAGGCGGATTTATAAGGGAATTTTTAATCTCATTAAAAGAGTCTTGGCACTTTTGCGTCCAATTAAATTTGACGTCTTTCCGTAATAGATTTGTTATTGGCCTGACTATCTTTGAGAAATTAGGGATGAACTTGCGATAGTAGTTTGCCAATCCAAGAAACGATTGAGTTTGTCTCACAGTTCGGGGTTGAGGAAAATTTTGCACACAGCTTGTCTTACTGGGATCTGGACGTGCTCCCTCATTTGAGCATTTGTGTCCGAGGTATATTACTTCTCGGCCAAGGAACTGACACTTTTCGGGTTGTAATTTAAGATTATGGGCTCGAAGTCTGTCGAATACTTTAGCCAGTTTCTCGTTATGATCTTGTAATTTTTTTTCCATATATTACAATATCATCGAGATAGACAAAGCATTCTAATCCTTGGAGACCCGTTAGAATGTAATTCATCAGGCGTTGAAAAGTCGCAGGTGCGCCTTTCAACCCAAATGGCATTCTCTTAAATTCATAATGCCCGTAAGCGGTACTAAACGCAGTTTTTCGTCTATCCCTTGGGTCAACCAGTACTTGGTGGTATCCGCTTGCAAGGTCAAGTGTTGTAAAATACCGCGAATGCCCAAGCTGATCCAGTATATCCTCTATCCTGGGTAATGGAAAAGAATTCTGGGTAATGGAAAGGCATCCGCTATCGATTTCTCGTTAACTTTACGGAAATCTATCACTACTCGCCAACGTTTATTTCCATCAGGCCCGGCTTTCTTCGAGACTACCAGCAACGGAGAATTCCACGGGCCTTTACTTATTTGGATTATGTCATTCTCTAACATATCCTTGATTTGCTCATTTATTACAGCCCGGTGCGTTTCTGGAAGTCTATACATCTTTTGGTTTATGGGTGGCTGATTGTGCAAAATGGGAATGGTATGCTTTATGGTATTAGTGCATGTTAGTTTATCTCCCTTTAAATAAAAAAGATCATTATACTTGTAGCATAACTCAAGAATTGATTTTTCTTCTTCGTGGTTCAAATTTTCATCCAACAGTAATTCTTTACGTAAAGCCACAAGTCTGTCTGGGTTATAGGTTATAGCTTTTAATATGGTTTACATTTATTGAATATGGATTGGAGTTGAAATATGTCTTATCACTTTTGAAGTTGTATACTGTTATGTGCACGAGGGGAAGGTGGATCACCTTCTATCTGATTACTTTGGGTATTTATATCGTCCAAAGGTATATTGAGAGGATTAAAATTATAATGACTACTTGGAACTAGAGTAAGCTTTAATTTTCTTAGGAATACGGGCTCTGTGTTTATGTTTAGAACAGATAATGGTATAAAACTTTTGTGAGGACTAACTAAGCAATTTGCGACAATACTCCTTCTTTTATCTCTTGAGACATACAGATCATTTCTTGGTTCAATTGTAATGGTGTGCTCAGTACAATTTGAGATCGAGGAGGTATTCTATTGGATCGCTGAAGTACTACTTCGTATTGCCTACCTTCATCTTCATTTAAGGTGCTTGAAATGTCTCCCATTGGGGATAAAGAGTTTGTATTATCGGGTGGGTGCCCGTGAAACGGTAGTAGATTTAAGTTGTTCCTCTATTTGATGCCTCGGTAGTTCATCTCCATCTTCTGTGGATGTTTCGAGAGGTACCGTGAATTCCATAGGGTTGGTTTCCGTGCGAGGAAACCGGAGCAATTTGTTAGGCCCTTCTATATTGCAATTTTTTGCAAGAAAGTCATTACCTAACAGCCCATCAGGAGAGATTTGGGCGTTATCTTCTACAGCCTGTAGATTGCACGGGATACTGCGGCTTAGTAAAAAGTTGCCTTGGTAGTTGCCCAGTGTTTTTCCTTCTCCATATGCAGTTTTCAAAGTTACCTTTTGACTTTGTTTTATCCGTTTTGGTGTATCTAGTGCTTCCCGTTTGATTATGCTTACATCAGCTCCAGTGTCTACTACCAGCCGAACGGCTGTATTTCCGCTTATATCTAATGGTAACTCTACCACTGATACGTTTTCCCCTGATCTGCGGGTTTTTCAGCTGGGAGGACCCTAAGTATTTTGCGATATTTTATTTAATGTCGAGCCGGGGCTTTTTCGGTCGACAGTGTGCCGTTTCCCGATTTGTAGCTTCCCATCGTTGCTTCTGTTGACAAGTGGGCACTGTATGACCTCTTCTTCCACAAAACTTACACATCTCTTGACCGTTAAATCTGTCTTCGTGATTTGGATTGCCCCACTGAGTGTTGTTGTTACTATTTAGGTGATTCCGTTGTGCTTTGCCATTTTCTTTACAATATAGGGCATCATGACCCTTTGTTTTGCAGTTAATGCAGAAGGGAATATTTTTACGTTTTAAACAATCGTCATACGTATATGTCCCTTGTATTTGCAATAACTGTAAGTGATCCTACCTAAAAGTAATTTTTGCTCTCCGTATGGTTTCTTGTCTGGATATTGAGAAGAAAAATTCTGGAATGGAGGTGGACTTCTTAGGGATTCTCTTGCCATACTGGCTTGAGTAGAGCACCAATTATTGGTTTGATTTTTATCAGTATTAAAGGATACTGAAGGTACCTTTAATGACTCGAGATTTGGAGGTATACCACACTCAGTTTTTATATTAGGTTTTCCTGTATCAGTTGTGTAGGGATATATAGAGGAGTTTATATTTGTGTATGGGATAACCATAAGCATTAGCAAAATTTGAGGTATTTGATCTAAAGAAATGGTCAATTTGAAAAGAATTTGTATGTTGAGGTAAGTAGTTTATTGGTTGTGGAATGAAAAAGAGACCGTGTTGCAACCTTTCCATATCTAATCTCTAACGAGCTTTCATTTAATGTCAATAGATAGGCGCTTAGATGGGGGTTATTTGCACCACTCTTTACGGAAGCCATTGCAAAGTCCTCTATCTGTTGCTTTACCACATTAAAATTTTCAGCACCGTATTTGCTTTGTGCTGCCTCGTTACATTGTACGTCATACCCCGGTTTACGTTGTTAAATGGTTCCAGAAAAATGCGACGTTAATCGAAACAACGTTCTACGGGACAATTAAATATCCTGATAGAAAAAATACTGTTAATATACCAATTTACATAATTAAGAAATATTGGGGCATTTATTAGGGATTTAAAAAATAAGAATTGTGAAAATTAGATTTTAATTCTTTATTATTTTAAAATGATCTTATAATAAAATCAATTTTTTGTTTAATTAAATATAAAAATACAAAATATATAGTATGTACATTCAAACCTTAAAAAATGATTAAATACATTTGAAGAAACACTTGATTACTATTATTATAGGGAAAATATATAAGAATATAAAATTCAAAAACTAAAATTTTTTATTAAATCATTTAAAAGTAATAAAAAATATTTATTGAGCTTACATGCTCTCTTCAGACGATTCGCATGAATAACTAAAAATAGTTATTGAGGATGACCCACGGCTAGTCGTTGGTTCAAGGTTCCTCGTCGCGTTATTAAAATATTGATACAATGTAACCTGTACTGAAGACTTCTTTTTTGTTATTGTACAACTCTCTATATGATTTTACCACACTATCAATTTCTCTGTTTACTTTGGAGCATCGTTGTAATATGGATCACACCTTTCAAATATATCTTTAGCTTTCTCAAGATATGTTAATGCATCCTTAAGTTCCTCCATTTTAAAAATTTTAGTCTCAGCTCCATCCGTATCATCTTCTTTATCCTCCAAATTATTTTTGTCCAATTCAATTAGCTCTTCATTTGTTAATTCAGTATTATGAGATTTAATTAGCTCCACAATATCATTTTGATCCAAATCGGTAAAACCCAGACGGGAAGACACAATTTCCTCCTGAATATCAGCACAGCAGTAGTTTCTACAAAGCTTCTGAAATCATCAGCGCATTCTGGCCATAGATTTTTCCAAGAACCGTGCATGGAATTTAGGGAAACTGCATTCCATGCTTGTTCAATTAAATTGATTGCTTTTAATATATTAAACTCTTTCCAAAGCTGTTTGAGATTCATGCCAGTGTCACCGTTAGTGGCATTTAGAACTTGGGAAAATGAAAACTTATTATAATAATGCTTAAAATTAGCAATTGCACACATTGATCAATAGGCTGTGAAATATTGCTGTTGTATTCGGGGGCAAAAATACAACTTTAACCATACCTTCAGATAGTTCATCTAAGTCTTTTGGATGGTCAGGAGCATTATCTAGTATCAGTAATATTTTATTTGCCAGATTGTTATTGGTACAAAACGTTTTGACTGTAGGACAAAAATATTCAACAAACCATTCCTGTAAAATTGATTTAGTAACCCAAACCTTCTTATTTGCCTTCCAAAATACTGGCAATCTGTTCTTAACACATCCTTTCAGAGCCCTACGATTTAGGGAGTGATAAACCAGTATTGGTTTAAGCTTAAAATCACCTGTGGCATTACCTCCAAGCAGTAAAATAAGAATATCTTTTGCAGGCTTATGTCCAGAAATTACCTTTTCATCTTGCGCAATAAAGGACCTGGTTGGCATTTTTTTCCAGAATAGTCCAGTTTCATCAAGATTAAATATTTGTTGGGGACTGTAACCACCTGTTTCAACTATCTCTTTAAATCTGTTCGGATACTTGAATGCAGCTTCTTTGTCAGCACTAGCTTCTTCTTCTAACAATTTAACATTGTGAATACCAGATCTTTTTTTGAATCTATCAAACCAACCACGGCTTGAACTGAACGTTTGTCCTTCGCAAGTGTCCCCCCTTATATTTTTTAAATCATCGTAAATATGAAGAGCCTTTTCTTGAATTAACATTTGACTTAAAGGCATGTTACGTTGAGTCTGATCTTCAATCCATATCAATAAAAGTTTTTCTATTTTTACCATGATAGTTTTCTAGATTTTATCGCTTTTGATTTAATAGGTACTGCATCTATGACATATTTTTTGTATTTGTCCTTATCTTTAATAATGGTTCTTATATGTAGATGTTGGTGGAATACCAAGATGTTTTGCTATATCCACTACTCGTTCACCAGTTTCAACCCCCGTTTGATGACATCTAGTTTAACCTTTAAGGTTAAATGATTTCTTTTCATTTTCTTCGCACTAGCATTATTGTTGGGCCTGATATATACTGTCAATAAAATATGAAATTGAGTAGTGGTGACTACTTTCATACACATATAAAATATACTTACTTGAATACGTCCTACTAAATATGAAAAGAAGGACACAAAACACAACTAGCTAAATTATCCTTGCACAAACAATAACTAAAACAAACTTCAGCAATTGGAAACAAATGAAAATTAATGTACAAAACAAATTTTCAAATACCACCGCCTGCTTAGCATTAGTATAGAAAAAACGTTACAGCGACGCAACAGGACGTTACAGTGGGGTATAGTTATCATAGCGGACCGACGTTACAGCGAAACAACGTTGTTCGGGGCAACGTTAACACACACCCACACACACACACACACACACACACACGCGCACACACACACACACACACACCCACACACACACACACACACACACACACACACACACACACACACACACACACACACACACACACACACACACACACACACACACACACACACACACACACACACACACACACACACACACACACACACACACACACACACACACACACACACACACACACACACACACACACACACACACACACACACACACACACACACACACACACACACACACACACACACACACACACACACACACACACACACACACACACACACACACACACACACACACACACACACACACACACACACACACACACACACACACACACACACACACACACACACCACACACACACACACACACACACACACACACACACACACACACACACACACACACACACACACACACACACACACACACACACACACACACACACACACACACACACACACACACACACACACACACACACACACACACACACACACACACACACACACACACACACACACACACACACACACACACACACACACACACACACACACACACACACACACACACACACACACACACACACACACACACACACACACACACACACACACACACACACACACACACACACACACACACACACACACACACACACACACACACACACACACACACACACACACACACACACACACACACACACACACACACACACACACACACACACACACACACACACACACACACACACACACACACACACACACACACACACACACACACACACACACACACACACACACACACACACACACACACACACACACACACACACACACACACACACACACACACACACACACACACACACACACACACACACACACACACACACACACACACACACACACACACACACACACACACACACACACACACACACACACACACACACACACACACACACACACACACACACACACACACACACACACACACACACACACACACACACACACACACACACACACACACACACACACACACACACACACACACACACACACACACACACACACACACACACACACACACACACACACACACACACACACACACACACACACACACACACACACACACACACACACACACACACACACACACACACACACACACACACACACACACACACACACACACACACACACACACACACACACACACACACATGTGCATCTAAAATTGGGAAGGAGATATTTAAGTGTCTTTTATCACTATTTAAGTGTTTAGTTTTAATTATTGTGAGTTCCAGCATGAACAATTTGCAAGAAATATGCAAATTATGCAAAATTGTTCATGTTGGCAAAGTGATTTTTGAAATGTCAACAATAGTACAAATTGTTGCATTTCACTAATTATAATGTATGTACGTGTTGCAAGTTTTTGTATGTACGTGTTGCAAGTTTTTATGTTTTGCATATTTAAACATATTTGCATGTTTTGCAAATGTTTATTATGCAGAGCATATGAATTTTGCGACGAAATTTCAATGTTTATATTTGCATGTGTTTGTTGTTGTACTGCCAAGAAATTGGTTTCTTGGCAGTCTGCATGTAATTTGCTTATTTCCATAGTTTTTATATGCTACTTTGTTATATTAGTTGCTTTAAACTAATATCTGTTTATCTTTTTCATTTCAGATGCGTTCCTGTGTTGGTGGATATCTGCAGCTGAAACTGGAGGAATCAGGAGAATCTAAGGGAAGTATGAAATATTTAACATATTTGTTTTTTAATGTTTTTTTATTTTAGCTGTGCTCAACAACAAGGTAAATTAGTTTTTGATATAATTATTGATGAGTCTTTTTTCTTGAAGAAGTTCAGTTCAGTTTCTGAAAGTGGGGATTTATCTGAAAATTTTAGTTTCGAATCCAACACTCTTTCAAGTTCTGTATCTTGCACTGGCAAGATGAAAAATTTAGGATTCGCATTTTTAGTCAATAGTAATGGGAAATTTCTGTCAGTTATAATGACTGAGGAATTGTTCACTTGTGATGGAGTTGGATTTTGATTAATGACACTCGTGTTGGGAGTGTTCGAATTCACCTGAGCTCTAGCTTGATTCCTTGTAACCACATTTACGCAGGTGGTAGGTTCTATGAAATTTTCGTTATTATCCGGAATAGCTCTACTGAGAGCGTCTGCATTTGTGTTGAGCTTACCTGATTTATGGACTATCTTGTAGTCATATTCCTCAAGACGTATTCTCCATCTCATCTGTCTTGAGGAGTGATCTTTCAGATTCATGAGCCATACTAATGATTTATGGTCAGTTATAATTGTAAACTGTCTGCCATAAACGTATGGTCTGAATTGCTCAACTGCGAAAACGATAGCTAAGAGCTCTTTCTCTATAGTTGAGTAACGAGTCTCTGCACCATTGAGAACTCGACTTACGTAGGCGATTGGGTGATCTCCGTGATCATCAACTTGTGAAAGGACAGCACCGATGGCGTAGTCACTGGCATCGGAGGTGACAAAAAATTCTTTGCCGAAATCAGGATAAGATAGAATTGGTGCTGAAATAAGTTTATTGCGTAATTCGCAAAATGCTTCATCACAAATTGCGTCGAACTTGAAAGGGATATCTTTCTTTAAAAGATTTGTAAGTGGTTAAGCTATTTTGGACAAATTTGGTAAGTAGTGTAGCTATGGGAGTTCTGGCCCACTTTTCCATACAAAAAGTGTCCGGAAAATTCAAACTGTTTTAGTCTATGTCACAGGGCCTGCCTGCCTGAGGGTATTCCTTCCTACCGTCTGGCTGACCAGGGGATTACGTCATCTGGTTGGCTGATCCCCGTAAGCTGTTCAAGCTCTTGTCTTAGCTGATTTTTTAATAAAATAATGCTGGCTTTTGCTGGAATCGAACCGAGAACGCTTGGTTTTGTAAAATCCGAGGCGTTCTACCGTCAGACCATGGAGGTTTTGTGTGAATGCTCTTTACATCATACACACACATACACACACATATACACACATGGCTTGTGAAGTATTTTTGAGGGTTTTGCTCATACCAATCATGAAAGCTTTTATTTTAATTTACAATATTCTTATTAATACACCTCAGCTGCACACATACATATCCAACCAAAGATCTATACCCATGATCAGTAAAGTGACCCCACCCCGCCGCTAAAGATCTCAGCCAACAAGTTATATAGCCCCGTTCAACAACAAGCCTGATAATTCCAGGCAACCATACTATACTCATAGTATATAAAGCAGACAAGCAAGCTCCAAGCTGGCATGTATATGATCAAGTCCACCTCAAACATGTGTGCTAGAGAGACAAAGATGTTTTGAGAGAGCGAGATGGTTTCAAAGTACGGTATTCACTAAAGCTTCCTAATGTGTTAGAGCGAGACATATTACAGCACTCCACTACTCATCATATTACAGCACTCCACTACTCATCCAAAACTAAATTAATTTAATCATACCATCTTCTTTCATCAAAACTTTTAATTTAATCCACCCCAACCAACCTAATGCTTTCATGGCAAGATTTAAAAATAAGTAAATAACACTAACCACTTTCAACCATCGCCACGGTCTTCACCAAAGCTTCTATATCCTACTAGAATTATGTGATGCTAAATACCATCCACCAAAGCTTTTAACTTATAGTACCACGGTCTTCACTATTGCACTATTGATACAACACCATTTCGGATGATGATACTTTAGAGGATATAAATATGAAGCGGCATTGCTGATAAGATTTTTACTGACTTTCCAATAGACACAAGAAATCGCTCAACTTGTTTACTTTGTTTGAGTTTGTTTGATATAAAACTACCAGTCATGCCATTACACTTCAAGACTAAAAATTTTCTAACACGGCTGCACCTATACAATTTTCATTACTCATCTAAGTCGCCACATCATCCTACATTAATATTATAGCTCATCAAAGATTTTAATTTAACAAATGCTCAACTTAATGCTTACAAAAATAGCCTAGACTTGAATTATTAGTAATATGAATTACATCAGAAAAGGTATGATCACAAATATCACGAAAACCATAGCCCGTAGAGGATTTCTGATAAGACTTTTCAGTACACGCACACCCCTACACCGAAAATTTTCTAGGCTTTAATTTCCATTCTTACCATCCCAAGCAGCCGTGATCTCTTTTTAGATATCGAATATCATGATCACTCTTGTTTATAAAAGATACATACAGACCACAACTTACGATATAGTTATTGTTGTTTTTTTCCAGCTAAAGAAATTGGGAATCGTTCAATTTGTTTACTTTACTCGGGTCTGTGCGAATTTTGTTTACATTATTCGGCTGTACGAATTGTTTATGCAATGAATCAAATTAGAAGCATTGCACCTGAAGATCAAAAATTAGGCCATTTCTTATCTAAGCCAACATATCTATCTACGTTAGTTGCTGTTGTTGCTAATTTAATAACATGGTGCAATACGGAATATCGCCTGGTAGAAAACCTTTTAGTATGACTGTGTGTGTGTGTGTGTGTGTGTGTGTGTGTGTGTGTGTGTGTGTGTGTGTGTGTGTGTGTGTGTGTGTGTGTGTGTGTGTGTGTGTGTGTGTGTGTGTGTGTGTGTGTGTGTGTGTGTGTGTGTGTGTGTGTGTGTGCGTGTGTGTGTGTATATGTGTGTGTGTGTGTGTGTGTGTGTGTGTGTGTGTGTGTGTGTGTGTGTGTGTGTGTGTGTGTGTGAGCGTGTGTGTGTGTGTGTGTGTGTGTGTGTGTGTGTGTGTGTGTGTGTGTGTGTGTGTGTGTGTGTGTGTGTGTGTGTGTGTGTGTGTGTGTGTGTGCGTGTGTGTGTGTGTGTGTGTGTGTGTGTGTGTGTGTGTGTGTGTTGTGCCTGGCTGTCTGTCTACCCTCTCAAAAGAGTCCTGATGCCACTGTCCCACAACTCTAAGCGTATATAGCATGGTCTGATGGTAGAGCACCTCGGATTTTACAAAACCAAGCGTTCTCGGTTCGATTTCAGCAAAAGCCAGCATTATTTTATTAAAAAATCAGCTAAGACAAGAGCTTGAACACGGGGATCAGCCAACCAGGTGACGTCATCCCCTGGTCAGGCAGACGGTAGGAAGGAATTCCCTCAGGCAGGCAGGCCCTGTGACGTAGACTAAAACAGTTTGAATTTTCCGGACACTTTTTGTATGGAAAAAGTGGGCCAGAGCTCCCATAGCTACACTACTTTGGTATAAAGCGGCGATAGTAGCCGACGAAACCAAGGAAGGCTTTAATATCTTTCTCCTTCTTGGGTCTGGGATAGGACTGAACTGACTTGATTTTTGCTGGGTCTGGTTTGACTCCATTTTCTGTAATTATGTGCCCTAAATACATAATTTCCTTTCTTAGGAAATGGCACTTGTCGGGTTGAAGTTTGTGGTTGAAATTGCGGAGGCGGCTGAATACTGCTGTGACTCTGGAATTGTGGTCTTTGAGATTGTATCCATGGACTACAATATCGTCCATGTATACGAAGCAATAGATGCCTTGAAGGCCAGATAAGACATTATTCATGGCTCGTTGAAAAGTAGCAGGGACTCCTTTTAAACCAAATGGCATACGAGTGTATTCGTAGTGGCCATAGGATGTGCTAAAGGCAGTTTTCTCCTTGTCCTTCGAGTCCATTTTTATCTGGTGAAATCCACTGGCTAAGTCGATTGTGGTAAAATATTTCGACTTCCCCAACTGGTCTAATATATCAGTGATATTAGGCAGTCGTGCATATGCATGAAATCTGATATGCACTTGTGTCTTGTAAAAATAATATTTTAGGCGATGACAATAATTGTGTGTATGTATGTACATACGATTAGGTTTTATGAATACATACATAGTACTGCATGTAGGTAGTTACATGGTACTGCATGTAGGTAGGTATACATGCCGTGTGAACGGAATGTACGACTGATAACAAAATGCAATTTATGCTAAATTGCATTTTGTTGTAGTACGTAAATGCATTTTTAAATGCAAATGAAACTTAAATTAAATTGAAAATAAAATATTTTTGAATTTCAGGGTCAGGGTCAGGCGTACTACAAGCCAATATGTTGCATAGGGCAAGATATTGGCGTATTTATTTTATGGTTGTGATTCCGGTCAATAGGCACCCGGGTGCTTTCGAGCGGCGGTTTTTGTGGATTAAGTCTCTGCGGAGTATAGTTTTTATACAGTATATCATCTCTAAACTATCGAGTATAGATTGTCATAGTCTTTGTTACTAACCCCTTCTGGGTTAGCCTTCATCTGAAGGATTTCACTTTCCTGTCCTTTCTTCAATTTTTTTCCCAACAAAAGGTGTCCGAGCGTCAGCGAGTGCGGATGGAGTCTCAGCGGAATTTTTTTTTCTTCTCCATATAGTGTATTATCTCTAAACTATCAAGTTTAGTTGGTCTCAGTCTTTGTTACTAACCCCTTCTGGGTTATCCTACATCTGGAGGATTACACGTTCCTGCCCCTTTTTCAATTTCCTTGTAGCTTGAACCCGCTGGCTGCACCCCACGAAATTTCCGTCATCTTGAGTGAGTTGATAGATGAATTCTATCTGTTACGAAGCGATTTCCTCGCATGGGACAGGGGGCTTTCCGGGGTGTAGCGACCGGATTCAGCAGAACACAGAACAATAAGTAGTGCCATATCATCGACCCATTTGTAGTCTCGAGCCTAACATCCACATACCCAATAAATCGTTCGCAGCACCGTGTCCTGGCCAGTTCATTGGTCGAGGCGAGTTGATAGACGAAGTCTATCTGCTGATAGGTCCTCCCTCGTTCAAGGCGAGCTAGGATCAGGGTCGTGGATGGGACATCAGGGTTTAGCGAATGCCCGGCTTGAGACTCTGGTGGGTCGTCCAACGCTGTAGCGTATTCCCCTCTACGCTACCCTTTTCCTTTCCCTCCTCGTTTTTCTCTTTGCTCGGCTCCTCTACCTTCTGTAGAGAAACCCCATCACTTTCCCAAGGTACATGGAAAGGGGCATAAAACTACAGGAAGTAGCCCTCTGCTACTTCCCCATATACCGGAAAACCTGAAAAGCAGAAAAAAAGGAGAACATATTTCCAAACGAAAGATTTTAATTCGTGCAGAACGCGCACAAATTATAATCTTTCATTTAAGCCCTGAAAAAAAACAATGAGAAAAGAAATATATATCCAAAACTACGGAAGAAAGAAAAAATTCTAATTTGAGCAGAATGCGCACGAATTACAATTTTTTCTAAACAAACGTTCCCGTTAGTCAATGGATATTCCAAACTAAACTGTAATGCGCCTAGCTGTAACGCTTCGTACGATAGCACCATACAATGTATTACAGCAAGCCATCGAAAAATTCCAAGAAAAATGTGTTCTCACAGTCCACATTTTTCTGCTACCAAAGTACAGGGAAACGAACACACACACACCCGCACTCTGGAAGCGACACGAAAACTTCGAACAAAAGGCAAGCGACACGAAATCGCACGGATCACGCAGTACGTGTACGATTGGTAACAATGACTCTCGGCTTTGAGTCGGGACGGCTTCAAGCGGTGGATGTTCGGCTGCGGGTGGAGACGATTCGAGAAGCTTGCTGGTTGACGGTGGCTGGAGGAAGTTAGTTGGTGATGAGTTTTTGAACAGTCGAGTTGAAAATAAGAATTAAAGCTAGTTCCGGCGGTTAAGTTTTTTTTACTTGAGATAATATTTTTTGGTTGTGATTGGGCTCTTGTCTTGACGGCGACGGATTAGCTTCGGCACGAAATACAGTATAGCGCGCGGATTTTTCTTTTTTGTCTTCTCGGATTTTCTTTGTGTACGGTCAAGATATTTCGTACGTGGAATAAAGTGATCAGGAACATTTTTCTGCGGGTTATTAATTGTGAGATACAATTACCTGCTACTTGAGTCAGCAGATGTATCTGCGAACGAAAATTTTAGTGATTAGAAACATATTTTTGCGAATTATTAGTGTTAGATATACTTACCTGCTGGTTGAATGAGCAGATGTACCTGTGAAAAAAAATTTTAGTGATTAGTGACATATGTCTGCAAATTATCAGTTTTAAATGCAATTACCTGCGGGTTGAATCAGCAGTTGTACCTGCGAGGAAAATTCTTTTGTGATTAATGCTTTTTCTGCAAATTATTAATTGCAATTACCTGCTGTTTGGATCAGCATATGTACCTGTGAGGAAAATTTTAGTGATTAGAAACCTATTTTTGTGAATTATTAGTGTGAGATACACTTACCTGCTGTTTGAATCAGCAGATGTACCGGCGAAGAAAATCTTTTTGTGATTAGTGATTTTCTGCAAACTATTAAATTCGATTACCTGTTGTTTCAACCAGCGAATGTACCTGCGAACGAAAATTTTAGTGATTAGAAACATATTTTTACGAATTATTAATGTTAGATACACTTAAGTGCTGTTTGAATGAGCAGATGTACCTGTAAAGAAAAATTTTAGTGATTAGTGACATATTTCTGCAAATTATCAGTTTTAAATGCAATTACCTGCGGGTTGAATCAGCAGATGTACCTGCGAAGAAAATTCTTTTGGTGATTAGTGATTTTCTGCAAACTATTAAATGCGATTACCTGTTGTTTGAATCAGCAGATGTACCTGCGAATGAAAATTTTAGTGATTAGGAACTTGTTTCGACAATTATTAGTGTTCAATGCACCCACCTGCTGTTTGGATGTACAGATTTATTTTATTTTTGAGCTATTGATGGACAGTATGATCTCGTTCATCTAACCAAATATAACCAACTTGTTTCTTTTTCTTGAATATTTACCTGTGCCGGGAAACTTTTTTTTTTGTGCGTAAGCAAGATACTGCTTACCTTGCCTTGTTACTTTTCCGTGTCTCTTTTGTTAAAAAAAAAACTAATTAACAAAAAAAAAAACTAGTTACCACTTTTGGGCCCGTATCCGCCATTCATCGTTCTTTTTTTGTCGATCTTCAAATTGTATTGAGCCCAGTAGTGGAGTGAAAAAATTTTGATAGTGAGCTCATAATATTCAAGAATCCTAGTTAGGAACCTCATATCCGACACACCCAACGAGGTGAAAAGGATAATAAAAAAGAGGTCAATGTACCCACACACACAAAACAACAGGAGGTAAAATAAAAGCAGAGGCAGTAAGCAGCCGGTTCCGGTTAGACACGTGAACGACGGTGCACCCTACCAACACGACACCACCTTAGTCCAGCGATGGAAATATCAGGGTAATAGTACGTTACAGATGTAAGTCCTTATTATGTTAAAAATTTGTTACTATATTTGATACTTACTTAATGGTCGATTTTGCTTGTTTTGGTTTTTTTTTCTTGGTCGTACCGTTCAAAACGGTCTAGTTTTAAGGTCAGCTTAGTAGGAATTTTTACTAATATAAATTATCATATACCGATTTTGTAAGAAAGAAGGATGAGCGGTGGTTTACGGCAACCATAAAAGAAAAAGGAATTATAGTAATAAAAGTGGAATGAGAATGGCTAAAACGAAGTAAGGAAAAGGGAAAAGAAAAGGACTGTCAATAAACGTAGGCATATTCGCCATCATAATTCAGAATTTTCAAATTTTCTTTTATTATCCTCTTATCGAGTTCAATTCCCAATAAAGGTGTTACATAATGCTACGCAGGTAACTTCCATCACGTGGGGTGACGGTATGACGGGACGACAGGGGTGTGGTACCCCGTAACACACTCAATACTTTGGAGGCTTAGCCAGGGTGGATGGGGGCGATTGGGCCCAAACAATCCCCAAAGCTGAAGTTCCAACTTCATCTGGAGCTTCATCTGCTCTCTCTCTCTCCCATTCCTTTCTCTCGCCGGCGTTGCAGAACTCTCCGGATGGATTGTGAATTGTTCGGCGTTGTTGAGGTTTTTCGTTCTTTTCTTTTCCAGCATTTAATAAATTACATTTTCTTCTTTTTTTGGCTTTTTGGTTCTACCAGGAAAAGGAAGCCTGCATAGATCTCCGTTTTTTTTTTGTCCGTCTGTCTGTCTGCAGTCACACTCGCAAGTTCTTTTTCTTTTCTTTTCTTCTCTGTCCGTCCGTCTGTCTGGTCCGTTATCCTGTCAATTACGCACAGCTTTACAAGCATCAAGGGATGTAGGTGGCAAGAACCATTCCAAGCCGGCTGATCGCTAGCGGCATATCCGCTCTGCGGCCACCCACGCTAATTCTACGATGATTTTGTAGCAAAGAGGTGTTGGATGCAGTATCTGCATATACCCAGGTAGAAGTGGGTATAGGCAGATCTGTCGACTGACAAGCTCTTCGTTACAAAGGGATGCCGCCACATATTGAGATGATCAGGACAAACACTCTTTTGATAAGGACAAAAATCGAGACAGGATGGACAACGTCCATCAACTTGACAGGAGATTGAAGCCAAAATCAAAGGAGGATGTGAGTCGTCAGTAGTTCGGTGGCTGCTGGTAGTCAGGAGAGAAGCAGTAGCCGATTATAGGAAGGCATATCCAAGACTAAGTTATCGAGAAACGGTTAACGCTATATAGCCCAATCATGACTAAAGAAACAAGAGAGATTTCGAAATTGCATAGCATACTTGGAACCAGCAGGCGTAGACGGAAATAAGTTTCAATGATGTATGCCTCGCATACAACGTTACTGAACACCAACGGCTGATCAACTCACTCCTCACATCGGGGAATATTAACAGGAATTTTGACGATAAAGAAAAAAAACTGGCAATGTTTTGTACGGGAACCGACAAGCTGGCTCAATCGCTCAGACAAGGACTGGGGTCAAAAGATGCACGTCGTTCACGAACTTGCTAGGATTGAGTCAAATTGCCTGCTCATCAAACAGGTAGAATGTCGAATGGTCATCACCTCAGTGCCTACGAGCCGAAGCCTAGCCTCAAAGGTACGCATCGCGTACCAAGCTCGCCCGCCACCGCGGAGATGAGCACTTCAACAGAGAGAAAATAAAACTCCTATTAGAGTTTAAGTTGAAGAAGGAAAAAAAGAACAAAAATACAAGTTGGCCGGACCGAACGCCGATTAAGCGATTAAACCAACGTATAGCCGAGACCATTCGCGAATGCCATAACCGATATGCCAAAACCAATCCTAACGAGAGTTAAAAAGGTTATCGTGAAAGCAACGCGCTTTACAGAAGCAAAAGGGTTCTACGTAGACTCCGCCACCTGCACACAGCCAGGCCACCCACGTCTGATCAGCCCCTGTTGTTTTAAGAAGGTAGGCATGCTCAAATATAATGGCCTTCGCAAATGAACCAATTTGAATGGAAACGCAATCGCTTGAATCAGCATCCGGAAAATTTCTATTTTAAACAGCCACAAAAAAAATCTAATATTGATAATATTCTATTCTTGGCATCGTACTTGCAATTTAGTCAAGTGAAGAAGAAGAAGTTTATAAGTGTGACTGCGAACGGACGGACAAAAAAAAACGATCCTTTGTAGACAGGTGACTACTTCTCCATGAAGCCTGGATAACTGAAAAGAGGAGTTATTTACATGAAGATTCAAGATGCAAAGTGAATGCTCCTTGAAATGCTGCCCACGCCGTACCTGTGTAAAGCCCCCGGAGAAGGTTCAACGTAGTGTGGGTGTGAGCAAGAGAGAGAGAGAGGTTTTGGAGGCTCCAGATGTTGGTGGAGCCCCAGCCCATGGAGGGTGCGCGCCCATCACCCCCTACCACCCTTGCTAAGCCTCCAAGAGCCTAAAAGTTTACTTAGCCCCAAGATATGCGTGTGTAGACTACAGTTGGAAATGTAGTAACGAGCGTTGCTGCGGCCACATCATGCCCCTACTTTCCTCGTGCTGCTAGATCTTCATCTCGGCCCTAGAATGGGTATGAATGCCATATATCGAGAGAAACGCAAGAAGAAAAGAAAGAAAGGTAGGAAGGGGGAAGTAAAATTATGCAGGCGTTGCTAATGTTCAACATAAAACAGATTTAATTTATTTTCTTTATCCTCCTTTCCCAAATCGCCAACTACTTCACATAACTTTGGTGATTCATCTAAATCTATTAACAAAACAACTTTCTGTCTCAACCTTAATAAGTATCTAGCCCTACTTAGGTCGTGCACGCCGTCTCTACTTAGTTGCTATGGGGTGGTGGCCCGTGGTCGCAAAGAGATTTAAGTCACAAAAAATATTAATAATAATAATAATAATATGTAGTATATCTTTAAGTATTTCGGAAAAATAAATCATATTTTAGAAAACTAAAGCTAGTAACAAGGAAGAAGAAAAAAGGAAAATATCATAGGCTAACTGACCTTATCACATCCATACTTCGTAAGTGGCGACTTGCAAATCCTGAGGGGGGGGCGGTGTTCCTATTTCCTCGCCTTTCCTGTTCCTTTCGATCGCTCCACTGCTTCCTCTTCACTTCTTCTTCAAGTTGGTGCCGGGGCGCAAACGCCCTTGAAAGACACTTCTTCCAAAACAACAAAAAAACTTTAACTGCGCTGTCTATGCAGCGTGAAAATATACTGTAGTAATGACGCACAGGTAAGTTCTTAATAAGAAATATCTTCGTTGCTAATATGATTTGATTACTTTTCAGATGAGCTGTCTACGCAGCATAAAAGTTATGCACTAAGTGAGTGCATAAAAAGTTCTGCACTAACAACGCACAGGTGAGTGCTTAATACGAAATATGTTCACTGCTAACATATTTTGTTCACTTTCAGATGAGCCGTCTATGCAGCATAAAATAAAATTCTGCATTTATCCACTTTCAGATGAGCTGACTATGCAGCATAAAATAAAATTCTGCATTTATTCAATTTCAGGTGAGCTGACTACGCAGCATAAAAAGTTCTGCACTAACAACGCAAAGGTGAGTGCTTAATACGAAATATTTTATGATCACAAGTAAAATTTCTAGAACGCGGGTGACTGTATAAAAAAAGAAATTTTAATTAATAAAAAAAAACTCCCGCCGGCATCTACCCAAGATGTATCGCGCTCAACCACTGCCCAAGTTCAACTAACTCACAACTCAGCGCGGTCCCCCTACATTCCGTGGTCCCGTCGTTCAACCCAACCGACAGGCGTGCCTGTTCTCTTTATGAAATTTGCTGTAATGTATTATAAGATGGTATCGTACGATGCATTGCAGCTAGGCGAAATACCGTTTTTTTCGTTTCTGGAATGTTGAGTTGAAACGAAAATTGTAATTCGTGCGCGTTCTGCACGGATTAGAATTTTCGCTTAAGAAAGATGAAAACAAACAAACAAAATATGTATTTTATTTTCAGGTTTAACATGAAAGATTTTAATTGGTGACAAGTTCTTCACAAGCTA
Source organism: Dioctria linearis (assembly GCA_963930735.1). Classification (NCBI taxonomy): domain Eukaryota; kingdom Metazoa; phylum Arthropoda; class Insecta; order Diptera; family Asilidae; genus Dioctria; species Dioctria linearis. The sequence continues at coordinate 44,203,993 of OZ005743.1, read as the reverse complement.
AAATCTTTCTTTGTGGAAATAAATGAGAAAGATTTTGGTGCCCTTCTCTTCTTTTCGTTTAGGTGGATGTCTTATGGGAAAGTAGCAGAGGTCTACTTTCCAAAATTAAAGAAATATCCTTTTGCCCCTTTTTAGGAACCCCAGAAATAGCAGCCCCAGGGCATTAAAAGGGAAAGGAAAAAGAAAAGTAGCGTGCAGGCAAAACGCTACACTTCTTACATGGTATGGGATCGATAGCGGCGGGCTATCGATATATTTAGGGTGGGTTAGTTCCCCAAGGGATGGCACCGCTACACGCAGTGCACATTCCCCCGCCTGACTGCTTAGAGATGCCAACCGACTCTCTCCAGTCATCTTCAATATGCCATGGGCATATTCCAGCACCTTCTCCCAGTTCAATCTCAGTTTCATTCTCCTGTGGTTATCTCAAGGAAGTGGACTTCATGTTAGTCTATCTCAAGCTTCCTTGACCACATTCTTGCCTGCGGAAATATTAGCCAATTAGAGGCGAACTAGTACGTGCCCTAACCACCAGCGCAGGTCCCCCTGGATTCGTACACCCCCCTCTGTAGGTAGCAATGAGTTTGTGTGTTATGGTCGTAGCGTATTGCAGATAGCGATATGCTACACGTACTGAAGCGTGTAGTCCGACGGAGTGCATTTCCTCAAGTCCGAAATGTCGCGTAAGTGACAGGTTGACAAGGAAGAAGAAGACAATCTTCTCTGTGGTGGCAAAATCGTCTCAAGTGAAACATCGAGGAGAATAGAAAGGAAAGATTTCGAAAACATCGGCCAGGAAATTAACATTGTAAGTAAATTCAGAATATTTCTCAGCTCTCTCACTGATCAAATTTCAATTAATAGAATTATTTCCATATACCCGCGCCAAATAAATTACAAGTACAGCCGCCTGATCAAAACGCATGGCACCAATATTTCTTTTACGTTGGGAAAAATACTTAAAGCATATGGACATTTTCACGACTCCATACTACATCTAAGGTGTACACAACTCTCATCAATTTCGAGACCAAGAGTCTCAGGCAGAATTTGAACCAAGAAGGCAGCGACAATAAGGTGACTAGTCATACTGTGTTGTGGTCAGCAGACGCCTCGATCTGTGCCTATGTAATGGAAGATGTTTTCACAGCATCCTCTATAATTTTCGCATCTATTTAATTTGATTATTGGTACTTCTCGGTGGAATGAGTACTCTAAGTGTCGTCGACTGCCAAGAGAAAAGGAAAGGAAAACTAGTACGAGAGGTCCTGTAAAATAAAGTCGAAGGAGATATTCATATGCCGGGGCTGTTGTCAAAAAATTTTTTTCTTAAATGAATAATACTCAGGAAAGCGTATCACGTCGGTCATATGAAAATGTACATCTTGGATTAATGTTCACGTTAAGTCACACAAGTGATACATTAGGGCAATTGCATTAATCATGTTTCTTCTAGGAAATAAGCAGTGGCATGCGGATCATCACGGAGGCGCCTCGGCGATGGATCCACAACAATGAATGCATGTAAGTTGTTGCCACTTATTTTTATTTTGTTGTACATTTAAGTTAAGCAAAGAGAAAAAGAGAGTTCTTTGATCGGTCGCATTTATATTTACGGCGTACATAAATTTTTCATACAGGAATAAGAGTTAGGTTAGTAAATTTCTTCGGTATCTTACTCGCATACTTAGAAACTAAATCAAAAAGAGAAAAAGACATGAAAACATCTTTTTATTATTTTCTTTTAAATTTTGAGATGAAAGAAAGAACGATATATGAAATTTAAATGTCAACTGAACTTTAAGGAAAACAAAACAAATACAAAGAAACATTCCAATGAAAAATTTTGATACCAACAACAGCAGCAAACTCAACAGAAAAAAATGTCATGGATTATTGCCAAACTTTATAAACCAAATCACTGCTGAATCCGGGTTTTTTTTTATATAACGACTCCTTTAGTTCTTCTTAATATTATTATTATTACATTACTATCACAATATAATTAGTATTTCCATTAAACGTAAGCCCGTGTGTATATCAATTAGTTCTTTACTATGTATTATCAATATCGTTAGTCAAATGTATCTTAACCATGTTATCGAAAGTTAACTGAAAAGAAATAGTTGCTTGACTGGATCCGCTTGCATCCAACCGGGTAAACTCGTGTGAATTGAGACACACTCCCGAAGCGTGTTCCACTTTACCTTTATTTTGATATTAGGAATTTTTTTTGGACTATTTAAAGATTTTTAAAGTAAAGTACATTATTTAAAACAAATCTGGTGTAGAATTAAGAAATGATTAATTAATTAATAGAACCACCGAACAACGGAGAATTTAAGAAATAAAGTTTGATTTATAACATAATGGAAGAGTAAGCTCTTGTTATTTCTCCTCACTACCCTGGCGTCCTCCGGCATGAAGGTTGTATAGGTCCGCTTGAATCTCTCTTACGGGTCAAAAATAAGGGACTTGGAAACAGTGCCACCTAAGTCAATGGGAGGATGGGGCAGGCAAGGAAGGCCTGTCATCTGCGCCTTCAGCAGAAATTAGGTAAGTGACGTAAAGGACCCTTCAGGACCGAGTGTGTGCTGGCTCGTTTTGTGTAGGCACGAAATTTTTTTTGTTTATGGGTGATGACAACCGGCAGGTTATTTTGAGAACTCCCCCACACTCTCCGCCACCCTTAGCCGAGGTGCTAGCGTGCCGCCCTGTGATATCGCTGTCATCGAGTGATCTGTCAGCTCATGCTGGCAGTTTGGACTTCACGTCCTAACCAATCACTCTTCATACTAACATAACATGTGTTAGTTGCCACTCTCCATGACATGGCGCTCTAAGGTGCTGCATTGAGCCGCTGTTTTTGGCAACTTGGACAATAAACTCATCGTACATACTAATGGATGTGAAACAAAGAACGGAAGAAATACATATATGCAAAATATAGGAACTGGGATGTATATGACCCAACTGCAAAAAATCCGTGAACAACTCCCAATGGGGACTCAAAATGCGTTGGAAAAAACCCCAATGCTCTGCGACCCTCCCACACAGAATTAGCCGTCAATATTTCGATACTTGTCACGTTTTCTTTAACTCCCCAAGTACGAGTATGTTACAGAATCGCGAATGGAGAGTTAGGGAGTTTTAATCGGGGAAAACGAAAATTCTCATTTCCCAAACTCTCCGAGTTACAGAATCCGGCCCTAGGTCCAGTCATCGTGGATTTTTTATTCTATCGAGGCGATGTCCACTTCCCACTTCCCAGCCTTTTGTATGGTTTTTAGTTGGCTATGCTCTTTCTTACGGCTTATCCCTTGTCCTACTTCAGTTGCACAGTTTTGCTTTTAGCGAAGCGTGAGCAAAACTCAAATAATAAATATGGACATTTACCTATCTGCCATGAAAAAACACAAGCACTTTTAAGCAAACAATCGTTCAGGCAATTTTAAAGGCTCTTACGGCTTATCCCTTGAACCCCTTTTAGCGAGGAACCTCTGTGGCTCATTGCCTAACGCTATCAGCTTCAATGGAATGCAATTTGGTTCCCTGAAAGTGCACTTGGTTTTTTTTTTTTGTGTAACTGGTTACTTATTTAGTCGTAATTTTTTATATTGGTTCTTAGAGACAAAGGAATTTAGCGAAAATCCATTTTTTGTGATCGTCCTTGAACAGAGGCAAAATAATGAGCCATCTAAATTGAATCATTTATTCTGGTTATAAATTAGAATTACAAATTACTTTTAGAAGTTATGTGACGAAATTTATTAATAATAAATAATTTTTTTCCAGGAATGAAAGAAAAGAAAACAATATGAAACTCGCTTAACAGATTTTTATTAATGCTTATATTATATAAATTATATTCATGCTTTTTATTCGAACAATGTACCAATTTATTTTAAATTTTGTCATTTTCTTGTTAATTTTAAAATGTATGTACCGCTGCCGATACCGTCACTGCTCCCGCGTCGGTGTGTTTCAGCCTTAATCGGCTCATACATGCAAAAGTTAATCTAGTGGAGTATAAAATAGTTTCTTTTATTTAATTACCTTCAAAGTCGGAGGTACTTGCGCTCGTATCATCTCCAAATCGAATTATTAGAGGATGAATGTCATCTGTCACGATTTCCTTCGTGAAATCATTTATTTGCAGCTCTTCTGCATTCATTCGTAATTTTTTCAAGGTCTATCATTTTAACGTGGTATTTCGTTCAGCTACCTCCAGCTTAATTTGTGTCCAAATGAGCTCAATACGATTATATTGGCAGTGATAGGGTGGTAGACGTACGACTTCATGTCCGTGTTCTAATGCTACCTGGTCTAGTTCATATTTTTTCTCAACTGGTTTGTGCTTATGTACACTTTGCAACAATTCAACCTTTATCAGATCAGGCGAATATTGTATGTTTTCCTTATCAAGCCACTCAACAATTTCACTTTTTTTTTAATTACTACAAATAATGCGCATATCCTATAATTGGAAGCCTTCCTCAAGCTTAGTGAAATTATTTCCAAAAGTTGCGCAAATGAACGTGACGAAATAATATGAATATATGTATCACTGATATATGTCTGATTTTCTACTTCATATGGGTCAACTTTTGTTGGCAGGGGTGTGACAGTTATCTTAATTTCAAGTTTTACTCCCTTTAATATTCATATTAAAAGTTCAACAAATTACACATGCATTCGAAATTATTTCTATTTTTGGAAGCTTATCTCCTACAACATCAAATAATTTTCTTACTCGGTTTTTAAACAAATAAAAGAAAATAAGTAGGTATGGGGGACAGAGAAGAGATTACAAATGTTCTATTGCCATCTATTTCTAATGAATAATCCACTGAACGGAGAGTTTAAAATGAATATAAATAAGTTTCCAATTATTGTGGGAGTAATTAAATATTTATTTAATTAATAATTATCGAGAAAATAAAATGTATTATTAAAATTACAAGAAATACGATAGTAATTCAAAAACATGAAAATTTAATTTTTTTTTTAACTGGTAATACCCTCTGAGAGCCCTTTTACCATTGGGAATATACACAAAAACAAACTATAAATTTTCGTCTGGTGACATTGAAGCGTGAATTACAATTACGACTGATCTGCCGACTGCGACTTGATTTTAAGTCGAAGTCTACACTGAGTTGAAATTTGTAATTAAATTAAAGCTTCAAATGCTTGAACAAACCAGAAGCAAAGTATAAATCAGTATAAGTAGAGACAGAGGCGAACAAAATAGGAAATTTTTCGTGTTTTTTAGAATGAAACAAGTAAGTTTGATCTTTTTTTTTCTCTTCCTTCCTTCCTTTTCTCGCCGTGTACATTTAAATGGAAAACAATCGGAACAATCTTCTGTGTTCTTTCTTTTATTTAGTTATTCTTTGAAGTCCCGACTTCTGTGACTGAACTGAAGTTGGCCGCAGCCAACACCAACTTTGCTCTTTGAGCAGTTTTGTTTCAGTCGCAGTCGAAGTCGAAGTTGCAAGGCTATGACTATAGAGCTCATGTACTTCGATTATGATAAATGAAAAATGGATTTGTAAATGTTATACAAAATAGAATTATTAAGTCATGTGGTAAAAATCGTCTTGTCTGTCTACCTAGTAAGACGGGTGTAATAGAAAAGGTTCAGAATTACAAGTAGCACCCGTACAGTCCAGTACTTCTATAGCACGGATTTACTCTAACACGGTTCGAGAAAAATTTAGATTTTAAGGTTCTAGTTATCTTGGATAATGCACCCAGCTATCCGCGAGATTTAAATAACACAAATATCAAAATAATTTTTTTACCTGCAAATACAATTGCTTTACTTCAACCGACGATAATATAGATGCCTAGATGGGTGGGAGTGGGGTGGTTAGAGATGTATAGCATCTAAGCTATCATCTGACTCGATCGCGCGATTCCGTACTCTAGGGTTTCACTGTGTGTCTTTTAGTATGTGTGTGGATATGCGTGCGTGCATATGTCGAAGAGTGTAGCTCAGGCAGTGAAAAACGAAATTATTTATGGCAAACTTACGAAGGAATTGCCCGATTGGTTCCATTTTCGAAATTAAATTTCCCATTTTTTAAAAAAGGCCTCTGCACAAAATTTCAGTTACGTCGACGCGTGAGGCACTGTCCAAATATTAGTGAACAAAGTTTTGTATGGCAGCACCAAAAAAAGGTTGCCTGATTTGCTCCACTTTTGGACCTGTATCTGAAATTTTTATGAAAACGCCGTGTACCAAATATGAGCTCTCCACGTCGATGCCTTCTCAGGCAGCTTCCAAGTATTAGGGAAAAACCAAAGTTTTGTATGGCAACACCAAGCAGGGGTGACTCGATTTAGTCCATTCATTTTTTAAATGTTATTTACCATTGCTATGAAAACACCATGTACCAAATTTTAGCTCTATACGTCGACGCGTTCTTAAACTGCCTGATAAAAACGAAATTCTTGCATAGCAACCCTTCGAAGGAGTTGCCCGATTGGTCCCATTTTGAACTTCAATTAACATTTTTTAAAGAAGGCCCATGTACAAAATTTCAGCTCTCTATGTCGACGCAGTGTCCATATATATATAAGTAAACTGTTGTATGGCAACACCAAAAAGGGGTCGCCCGATTTGGTCCATTTTTGCACTTGTATTTGAAATTTTCATGAAAACGCAGCGTACAAAATTTTAGCTCTCCACGTCGACGATTCTCAGACAGTCTCCAAATATATGGTGAAAACCCAAAGTTTTATATGGCAACAGCAAGATGGGATTGCCGATTTCAATTTTTCTTTCCTTAAAACCCTTAATCGGCTATTGCGAACATTTAAAAAAAAAATCAAGTGATGCGATTACCCACGACAGCATTTCATTTTTATGTATATAGATAGATTTAAAACCAATTATGTAAGGAGATCAATGCAATGGCTGTTAAATTAAATTGTTGTTGGAAAAAGATATGGCCGGAGTCAATTGAAAGTGAAAATTTGATCCACACAGCAGAGAAAACAGAATGGAAGAAGTAGTAGAAGTTGCTAAGTCTTTAGGAGGGGAAGGTTTTCACGATATTACTGTTTGAAGTAGAAATTGAGGAAGCAGGTTTCATAGAAATGATATCTAGAATCCATGATAACTCAGAGGATGATAGCATAAGTGAAGAAGCAGAAAATAAGTTTACTCTACAAAGCATAAAGAAAGGCCTGGGCTTAGTCGAACAGTTAGAGCCATATTTCTTAAATGAAGATCGTTCAAATGAAAGGAGCACAAAGTTTAAAAGAGAACTTCATAAGTGCTTGGCACCATATAAGGAAATTTATAAATTTCTTTTAACTAAAAGCAAACAATCTAAAATAACAGATTTTTATAAAGTTCTTTTAACTAAAAGCAAACAATCTAAGATAACAGATTTTTTCAACAGGTAGAGCATGGATCTGAATATAATGAAAAAAAATGTTCAGAGGATGAGGATATCTTGCCAAAGAGAAAACGCCTTCGGTTAATAGTGCTTAGTAATGACGAAGAAAACATTGTTTAATTCATATTAATATGCATTACTTCTTAAGAAAATTTTTAATAAATATATTTATCTTAATTATGAAAACATAATGGCATGTTGTTTAATTTTTGGAACCTAACCCCCTGTTGTTACTAGTTCTTTGTTTCGTATAACACGGCAATATTTTGGGACGTAACTGCCGTGCTATACGGGGGTTACCTGCAGATTAAATTTCAAATATCACCCCAGATATTAGAACATATAATGTCACAAAAGATCTTGGAGGTCGCAGTGACAAAACGAGAGGTGTAGTCTGTCTCCACGTTCTCCATAAAATAATGTAAATAAAATATGTAACACAAAAATGCTTGATAGGTACATGGATAGTCTATATGAACGTGGGAAATAGGAAGTAGGAAGAGGTAGGATAGAAATATATACCACCTTAAAGCAAATAAAGGAATTTAAAATAATTTTTTTAACACAGAGCAACTGACAGGCTCTTCACTATATTATAAACGAAAGGTATTATGTAATGTACAGAAACATTTGAAAACTAAAAATTCTGAAAATCGTATAGAAAAAGTAATAATTTCAAAAGATAATTAGAGTTATTTTGCTATATTATAATTTCAGCGCAGTAGAAGTATACGCGTAACGAGTCACGGCATCAAGTTTTAGGAACAGGTGCCGCAAGTCGAGCAAAATCGTGGAATTTGCAATTTCAGCAAATTAATTTAGGTGGTAAAATTGCTAGTTAGTTTAGTTATCTTCTCAAATCTTTTATAAACGGTTCAAAAGAAATAAATAGTCGAAAATTTAGGTTTTGTTATTCTTATTATTTTTTTGAAGTTTTTAAAACCAAAAAAATTAACTTATATTCTAAAATTTTCCTCCTATCGAGTTTCCTTTCGAATTTTATAGCTTCTCCTATGTAGAAAAAGTTTTGTACAACTTTGTGCTTGATATATTTCGTCTCCTGCCAAAAAAAAAGAATTTTCGAAACAAATAGGACGTTACAGAATATAGGAAATAATAGGCGTTTTCGGGTGGTTTTTACCAAATGTAGGAAAACCAAATTGATTTGTTACTACCGTAAGAACCATAACAAGTCGCCATTCTTAAGTTCGGAAGTTCAAAAGCCAGTTAATGATTTTGGCAAAAAGCTTCCCGAAATGTTACAAACTTAAAAGTTGCCCTTCTTTTTATGATGGTTAATTCGTTGGACACTATGTACATTTTTCACAATTTTCGTTATACATAGCCTACATAATAATTCTTAAAAGAGTTTGCACATTTTTCTATTAAAGCTCGAATAGTTCTTGTTGGTTTTGTGCACAAATGAAATGCAATGGGATGCTTTATTTAATGTCAATAAGGTTCTTGTTCACATTTTGAAGTCATGCAGAAGCCGTCGGGTTAAACCTTTTAATTCTGGTTAACCTTCTTAATTTTATAACTTTAAGTCTCTTGTCTCAGCTAAAGTTGTGAGCAGTTATGCTGAAATTAACCATGAGAAGCAAAAGAAATTTATTACACGCTACTTCTTCCGTTTTGCTTTTTTTCTCGTACTGTTGCTATGAAATTATAGCCGTCGACAATATTGCATTGCATTCAAGAATCAGGTCTGGGTCCTGTTAACCTTAATATTTATGTCATGAATAAGAAACTCACAAATTTTGTCGAACGTCTGATTAATTAAAATTGATATCTTTAAATGAATATTTGTATTGCAGCGTGTAAATTTGAAATATTTTGTTTTTAAGAATTTCGTTGTTCCTCAATTTCATACCAATTGCTTAATATAAAGGTTTCGCACGAGTACAAAATGTAAAAAAAATTTATTTTAGGCGTATAATAACTTAATTTCACCCACAAAATAAATAAATATATATTTTAAACGCAGAATTGGCATTAACTTTCTCTCTCTTTACTTCCAAAATCAATTTCATTAATTGCTGTTGACAATATTTCACCATTGAATTGTAGTAGACATCCAAGAGCTCCGAAATAACCTTCATGTTCTAAAAATAATGCTTTTAGTGTCCCCTTTGACCAATAATCCATAGCGTAAGCTAATAATTTCATAGATATAGGATTAACGCGAAGAAAATTTCCAACGAAAACAACCTAAAGGAAAATTCCATAGTTGAGAATAAAAATATTATTGATGTAAAAGTATTTAACCATTTACCTTGTCAATTTTTTCGTTAACCGCGCACATTCTTGCAATTGAACCAATGTTGTTTGTTATAGTTACAAGAGTCGCATTTGCTAAGTCTGACTTTGATACAGTGTCTCGTTTATCTTTTAAATTCATTTGTCCAAAACTAAATAGAATAAGTAAGAGAGAGAGAGAGAGACAGACAGAGAGCGAGAGAGATAAAGTGAATTTCAGTTATTATTTTGTTTCAAATTATGTCATTATTACCTTGATGCAACCAAATCCCCATGCAGTCCAAATCTCTCGTAGTCTCCACCATAAATATCTTTCACTAATTTATCAACTCTTGTGTGTTCGCCTTCTGTTGCAAGTTGAATTGCCTCTTCAAATGTACTACAACCAGTCAATAAACAGCAAAGTCCTAGGAATGTTCCGCCACCTATACTGTAAGAACACATTAAAAAGAAAGCGTTTAAGTTTATTCTATTTCTGTAAAGCTATGCCAGAAAGTTCTTTCTTTAAGCTATATGTGATTTAAATATTTAAAAGAGGAGATTGGTAATGTTTCTTTTCTATGTAGGTATACTACTATGTACGAGGGCGAACTGAAAAGCAATGCTTTCGAACACATAAAATTGTTGTGAGTAAAAGAAACAAAAGTGAAATGCAGTTTCAAGTTGATTAAAAATAAAAGTGTATTTATTTTTTTAGATAGTCCTCCAAGAGCAATATCCGCTGATTATGAACATTGCTCATCTGGAGGTTTAACAACAATGCATTTCAATAGGCATGCTATCTTCCACGCAAATGGCTATTAGTTTTTAGGAGAAGGTAGTTTAATATCCAAAGATAGCCATTTCGAAGTTTTCAAACAATAAAGGAGAAAGAATTTGGGTCTAGTAAATTATCAACGAAGTTCCAACTATTGGTGACTTCATCAAAAGGATATCTGGTAATCAACTCATGCTTGATCTTCAGCATGTTTGTGATGAACGAGGGGTTAGTGATGTAAAACTTTTAATAAAACACACCATTAATCGTCCATCGTAACTGATTTGATTCAATTTTGACCAATGAATAACATTAAAGGGGAGGGTTGCTTTTCTTCCATATCGGTAATTACATCTTTCGTAAGACTTTGTATTAAGATCTTTTGTGTTCTCTATATACAGGTCTAGGTGATCCATAGAGCAGGAGATGATAGTACTCACCTACCCAAACAAAGAAATGTGTGGCAGGAGGGACCTATGCCTTTTTTGCACAACGGTGGTTAACAACGTTTTTCTATATAAAAACTGTAAACTGTGGAGTGTAATAGGTTAAATTAAAGAGGAGAGTCCACATTTTAGGTATATTAACCACCGTTGTGCAAAAAAAACATAGATCAAAGTAAAAAAAAGGTAAGAAAAACTGAAATATTTACTTTATACCACCAGAACTCCGAAGAGGAGAGGAGTATGGGACTGACTGAGCAGTCGTTGGAAAGGTCATGCAGTTCTACATACAAATAGCTCTTGATAGTGACCGTACACGCTGTACTTTTTAAGTTCCTTGGGGTTTTGTGAAAAACTAGTATAATTTCTTAATGCCCTCTACACAATTTTTTTTTGTCTAGGTGAGTACTATCACCTCCTGCTTATGGACCACCTAGACGGAAACACCCTGTATATTAATGACCTACTTGAATTTTTCCAAATTACCATGCGGCTATATTAACCTAGATCCATATCGATTTGGTAGAAACTGTGTGCAAGTAAACGCAGCAGAAAGCCAAATATTTCACTGATCTAAAGATAGTCTCAATTTGATTCCACCACATACTTAGTTTGAAATAACTCTTTAAAATTTACTTGTAATCCACTACCCTTTCCCTAGCTACTTGGCAAGAGGAAGCCATATTAAGTTTTAGCTATTAATAACGAAACTATCCGCCTCTTGGTACTGCTTGACATATCACAAGGCACTGATTTTCAGACAACAATTAAAATGCTGAACTTTGATACAAATAAATTGCGGTTAGTTCAGAAATTTTATTGCAATCTTTAAAGGTTGGACTTTTTTATACCATACATAGTAATTCTTTAATGAACAGGTACCTTAGTAACGATGCAGCTGATACACTTGCAAAAGAAGGCTCAATTAAAAATGTCTCTCAAGCAGATAGATTGATAGCAACGCTTTTGGAATATTTTATAATACAAGTATATCTGAAGACCATTCATCATGCTAACCATAGATGGTGTAATTTTACTATCGGCGTAATCTCAAGACGGTATCCGGTCTTTTTACAACTGTAATTTAACAAATGACTATGTGGCTTAATGCCGCTTAACCCAATGGACATTAGAGAAAAATATATATTGCAAAAAAACCTCTTTAGCAACTCGAGATCGAGATTGAACAAAATAGACTTTTAACAAATGGGCAATCCGCAATTTATCAAATGGACGACTCACAAAAAAAAAATCTACTTTATTTCTTTCCGTTTGTTGTTAATTATAATAATTCCAAAAGCGGGGTACCTTAAGTCTCAGGAATGATGTAATATTCTGAGTAACCGGGTTTCTTGCAATTGCAATTTAGCAAACGACTGACCAGTAGATTTCGAGGGTCTAGCGACAGATTACAAACTGGCACAAACGAAGTGACGCAAAGTTAAAAAGAATATTGAGCAAAACAAAAAAATGAATATGATGAAGTAGTTTCTAGAAGCACTACTGACGAATTTAAAATAAAAATATTTTTTTCAATTTTAGAAAAAGACGAAAATATTGTATGTTAAGTTTTTCTATTTCTAACACATGGATTTTGCAAAAGAATTTAATAAAAATTAAAAAAAAAACTATTTAACCAAACTAAATTTTATAAAGAAATTCTGAAAGTATAATATTTGTTCCGATCAGCAGTATAGGGCGATCTCATTAGGACAGCAATGAAACCCTGAACTGCCTGCTGTCTACACTACAGTGAACTCAGATGCCCAAATGTTGATGGTAAATCATATAAAGATTTTTTGCAAAATCTAACTATGAATCATTTGAAGGAAAATGGGTTTTCTTCACAATCAAAATGATTTTGGGCATCTCATTCTAATTAAATATATTTAATTTAATTCTCTGCCTAATGCAGTAGGTTGAAAAATTCCCTGTAGACTCTATATGGGCCTCGAAAGAGTAAAATTCAATCCTCCTTTCTACTATACTTTATTCTTCCACCTTTATTTCTAATAATGAATAATTTGCAAAAAAAAAAACAAAAATTCAAGTAATACCTCTAAAAAACATTGTCTAATTCTAACTGGCTTACATCTCTTCAGGTCGTATAAGGTAGTTTTGAGGTACATTGCATGGTATATAGGTTGGCATTATAGAAAACGCGAGTGAAAATGTGGCTACAGTAACCTTAAATGGATAGCAAGCAAAATTCGATTGTTTACCATATTCTCTATATTGTATAGATGTATGCGTAATAGTAATGGGAATCTTGGATTTCGAGCGGGAGATGAAGCGTGTGCTCAAATCACACAACAGATATTACAAGATAAAGACCAAAGTTAAATCTGATTAAAATAATAAATATATTAAAATAAAAGAAATATTTTTACTTGGGAAAAAATTCTATCTTCTGAAATGTGCCTAATGGTGTGCTTCTCTTCATTGGTTCAAAACTACTGAAATATTACTGAATGGTGTGCTTCTTGTCATTGGTTTAAAAGTACCAAATATATCCCACATATAGCATAAATGCTATGCTTCCCTCCTGAAAATGTGGGTTTTTCAGTTTTAGTAGCGCTACCTGTGCTGTTTATACATACGCAAATAATGCACTTAAAACGCGACATTAGTCATGTGTGTTAGTGTTTTTTTTTAAAGGCAGGGGACAGGAGACCCTATCCCAAGCACGGTGGCCATAGCGGCCCATTGTGCTGTCCTGCTAGAAGGCCATTCACCAAAACCTTCCTGTCTTCTTAATGAAGCGCATCAGGTCTTGGTGAATCAGGTTTTTCAGCTCATCCACAGATAGAAGGGCAGATCCTAGAGTATCCAGCCTGCACCGGGCGAAGGCCGGACACGCACGCAAAAAGTGTTCGGTTGTTTCCGGCTCTCCCTCCAGTCATGACAGACACTCAGGGCTGTCAACAACTCTCATCCTTGTTAGATGAGCGTGAAGTGAGCTGTGGCCGGTTGTGATGCCAACCACAGTTCTGTATTGTTTCCTTCCGAGGCCCATGAGAAGACCGGAGATATTCCCATTAGGCCCACCAAGAAACAGTTTTGTACACCTGGTTTGCCCATCTCTGCTGTTGCTTTCTATGAACATCCGCTTTGATGAGAGACCCGATACTCGAGGAGGCAACGCCTACAGCGGGTTCCGGTCCGAGGAACGGAAAATCAGAGAAGGGACACCTTGTTGTGGATACACAACTTATCCACAAACGACCTGCAATCTCCCAGTAACTTAGATGTTATCCGAGGCCGCCCCAGCTCCTTCATTAGTGAAAGAGCCGTCGATGAAAATTTTTAGAGCGGATCGGGGAAGGCTCGATAAGGCACTTCCCTCAGTCCACGATTCTCTTACAGGAAAGCTCACAGAGAAACGACGCCCGAAACGAAGCTCAGGTACCATCGCGTCACGTAGCATACTGGCCAGAGGGTCCAGTCCATACGTCAGAGAGCAATGAGAAGAGCCATCTCAGCAGTCCTCCCAACAACCCCATGAGCGCAATCTGCACACAGCCCTTTTGGCATCTGCCTGAATGAAAAGATCCAGGGGTGGCAGATTAAGTAAGACCTCAAGAGCAGCCGTAGCCGTAGATCGCATGGAGCCCGTAATTCCTAAGCAGGCAAGCCTTTGCAGGCCCGCCAGCTTCCGGATCGCAGTCCTCACAAGCGTCCTCGGCCACCATACACAGGAGACATATGTAAGCATGGGTCTAATGATCGAGGTGTACATCCAGTGCACAACCCTCGGTCTCACGCCCATGTGCAGCCAAAGGCTCTCCTGCATTGAGCGAAGACCCACCCTCGTAGCCGAATTAACTTTCTCCTCTACGTGCAATCCTCATATGAGCTTCGAGTCGAGGAATACTCCAAGGTGCTTGACATGAGGAGAGAGTTGCAGAGTGTGTCCAAAAAGCTTTGGAAGAACAAAGTATCTAAGCTTACGTCTTCTGGAGAAGAGCATGCATTAAGTTGGTCTTTGTTGGGTTTACTGTCATATCATGACCAACCATATTGAGGCCTCGTTTCATGAAGGCACAGGCAGCAGTCATGCTGTGCTGGAAATGAGCAGAGTGATGTCATCCGCATACGCTTCACATGAGAATCGCACGCTTTTCAGTACCATGATGAGTGAGTCAACCAACATACACCAGAGTACTGGAGCAAGCACGCCACCCTGCGCGCAGCCTCTCTCCACCAGCACACTGAGAGAGGTTCGGCCGTCCACCACTTATAGTTACTCAGTCTTGCGGTAGAACTGCCAGGCTTCCTGGCCTTATTAAAAAGCCTTCTGGAAGCCTTACGGAGTTCATGAAGACTGCCGTTCCACCACGGCATAGGTTTCCTGCCAATGTCCGTACTAATGGGACAGGATGCTACGAAAGCCTCAGTAACAGCGGACTGCAGCCTTTCTACTGCCTTCTCCAAGGCGGTAATACTCCTGATTTTTTTCCACCGGAGAGGCGACCGTGGAAGCTAGTTCCCTAGTGTATCTCCCCCAATCAGTCCGCGCTGGATTCCTGTATGGTTCCACCTCAATGAGGTCCACACCCATACAGAAGTCAATGTAGCGGTGATCACAGAGAGACTCCTCGCGATAACCTCCAGCTAGAAAACGGGAAAATCGTCGAAGGACACAAAAGTCACATCGATGACTTCTTGTCTTCGGCTGGTATCAAAGGTTGGTTCGTTGCCCTGATTTAACAGAACCAGGTCCGCTGAAGTTATGAACTCCAGCAGTAGCTCTCCCCGATTGTTAGTGTCTGAGGTGCCCCAGACAATGTGATGAGCGTTGGCATCACAACCAATCAAAACTCCAAGCCGATTAGACCTCGCATACTCAACCGCTCGCCTTACTCCCTCAGTAGGAGGGTGAGCAGCGGAGTCATACGGGAAATATGCTGAGACAATAAGGATTTCCTTATTGAGTCCATCCTTCTTGAAGGAGAGCTTGATCGATGTAGTGTCCCTATCGCATAAATGAGACAGTAAGGTCACCACAACGTTTTTTGTCGCAACAACACAAGCCCTAGAAATAGATCACGTGGTGTCGTACAGGATTTGAACACCTTGCGCCTCCGCTAAACCGCGGATACGGCCCTTTCAGACCCAAGGCTCCTGCACAAGCGCCACTTTTTGTTGTTGGGGTTTTGTGCTCAAGTCAGCAAGGCAACGTCCTAACAAAGCAGACGCCGCCTTGCTGTGTTGCAGGCTTATCTGCGAGAAGAGAAGTCCACTCATGTGAATTTCTTCCCTACGCCCTTCCTCTTCTTAAGAAAGGAATCGTTTCTCTTCGACGTCAGGAGGCTCACTACGACTTTCCACTACCTGCCTAGCCGGATCACTAACCACCTGCGAAGAGGAAGAAGGAGAATGCCCAGGGACAGCATTAGCCATCACCTTAGCTCTTTTCCTTCTCTTCCTCTCTGCTCTACCAACACTCCTAACTCGGGAAGTCCCGCTTCTGCCGCCACCATCAGCGTCTTTCTCTGAGGTTACAACATCAACTAGCCCGCCGGAGTTAAGTTGCCCTGACCCATAAAGAGCATGGGTGTTCTCCATGGGGGGTCACACCGCCCTCATAAGCCGAGCTCCCCTGCAGGAGGAGATTTTCCATGCATATCCAGATCTGAGAGATAAAATTCTCCGATTCCTCAGACATCCGTGGATTTGCTACTCATTTACTAGAAGTGGATTTGTTAAAATCTAAAAGAACCATATTGGGTTCCAAGAGCTGCGGAGAAAGACTGTCACCCACGGCAGAGATCCGCATTACCGCACGAAGGCTAATTAAAACTGTAGGTCGCCTGGTATCCAGAGTTCGCATACTACCGACTGAGCACACCCTCAGCCACGCAGCCTTCGGCGTATGATGTTCCACCTTGGCTTGGGCTGGAGCAGCTTTTAGCCCACTAATCAGTGTCAAGTCCACCGAACAACGGTTACCACCTCGCACTATGTGGAAGTAGCTGCACCCAAGACTAACACCTTCACCTCACCCACCTCTGGGCTGACAGAATAGCAGGATCCGTTAGTATTTACTCCTGAACTTTTTCCCGACTGCCAATCAAGTTTCACTGGAGCTGGAAGGCTTCCGATCAGGCCTCTCGAAGTACATTATTTATTTTCAGTACTTTTGTTCTATGAGGGGAGACGATCCAGTTTCCAATTACTTTCATTTGGATACGATTATATACAACAATACAATACATATGTAGTCAATACAGTATTAAAAGGAAAAGCATATATAACGTAAAAGCATTGCACAAAAAACCCATCTACAGTGATAATAGGAGCAACTTGTAGGAGAAACGTCACAACAGAAGACCTGAGAAGACCTACATTAAATTAAACCGTTTAAGCCTTAGTTGTCCAAATCCAAAGAGTAAAAAATAGAACAGGGATGATAAATCCATAAACAATAATTAGCGAACTCAATGATGTTACAAAAAACAAAAACAAAAAAGATTTCACGAACCTTGAAACTTGCTTACCTAGTTCCTGATATGCGTCTATAATTATCCGGCCCATAAACTGCAAGTACAGAAACTCCTGAGCCAACATTTACCAAAATGAATGGATAAGGTTTAGAGAAATCATAAGTATGTTTTTCACTATTTCTGTAAATAAAAACAAAACGATTACTAGCTTATAAAATATATATGTACAACAAAATTGATTTATTTACTTTATATCACTAGCATTGTCCCAGAAATAGCATTCCGACTTATTTTGAATTTCTGCAAATAAAATTCCTTTTATGAGCGTATCCAATTCATCAAATTTTGCCAGCTTCATGTTGACTTCCTGTTCACATACATGATGAAGTTAATTAAATAAAAATAAAAACATATAGAATAAAATAAAAATACATAAAAAAAATAAATCTACAATACACATACGTATACGCTAACAACTTACGTCCCTAAAATTTTTCTCAAATTTAAAAGCTCCACCGCCAGTAGCACATACGGTGGTTACTAATTGTGCCATACCTTTTGCTTTAGCAAGCGATAAAAAATTACCCATTTCAGAAGTTGGAAACCGGATAAAATGCAAAGAGCCCTTCCTTTTGCGTATTTCTACGTTGTCCATCTACAAAAAAAAAGTTGAGTTCATTTCATACTGTTATGAATATTTAGCAATTGTTAATTTTATTCAAAAATTTAAAGAAGTATATATTCGAAGTAACTGTATTAGGAATTATGTAGAAGTAGAAATGTAATCATCATTTAGTAAAATACAATTTACTAAATGAGAAGAACATGAAATAAAGAACGAAAAAGACTTAAATCGATCCCAACAAGACCTGTCACCGTTGGGAAGCTTGCAAATCACAGGAGAAGCATTCATCTCACCAAATAAAAGCTAACCCCTAAGGCAATGATCAAGCTCGTAAAAAGGCCATTCGAGGGAGTACATAATATCAATACTACACTGGTCATGGCGCCCGCAGGGTCGTAGTTACCTAGTCACCCCAACTCTTAAACTAACCTAACCTAACAGAAGGTATTCTTGACCATATTGGAGTGAGTATTTCAATGTGTCTTAACAACGAGTCCGGATGGGATTCCTCAAAAACTTATTAGTCGTACACCAATATTTTTATGACTCCGATGAAAATCATTTCTTAAAACTAGACATATTCCACATCTATGGAAATATAACTTTATCATACCTGTCCACAAAAAGGTAGTAAGAATGTAATTTGTAATTATAAGCTTATTGCAAAATTATCTTGTAATACCTAAATTACTTGAAAAACTTTGCCCTCAGCAAACCAACATGGGTTAATTTCGGAAAGGTCTACAAGGTCTAACTTGTTGGAATTTATCTCGGATACTATTGACTAGTGTACAAAATGCTACCAGATGGATCGTATTTATATAGACCTTAGTGAAAGCTCACTCTGTGATTATGCTTAAAATGAGAAAGTAAGAGCCTCCTCTATCGTACGTAAAAATATTTTTTTTTTATTTTGATAATCGACCACATCAAGAGTCTTATTCCGTTATCCCAATTTAAAATCCTCATAGTTTCGTCCTCAAGACGTAGCCACTTAGATGCATTGTTTACGTTCTTTCTATACACGTCACCATCTCTTTTGTACAGTATCGCAAAGCTTTAATTTAGACTAATGACATTAAATATTTCTCTCAAATTAAATCTGTGATCGCTTATAGAATTCTCCCTATGCCTACCACATTACCTGTAATCCGAGCTCACGCTTACACCCTTGAAGTCAAATTCGGCCGCCATACCGTGAAATTCCGAGAATCCTTCTTAAGCAGAACAGTACGAATGTGGAACTGTTTACCATCCTCTGCCCCCTTTTACCAGTAAACGTGTTTAAAAAAAACTCAAATGAAAATT
This sequence comes from Dioctria linearis, assembly GCA_963930735.1. Lineage (NCBI taxonomy): Eukaryota > Metazoa > Arthropoda > Insecta > Diptera > Asilidae > Dioctria > Dioctria linearis. Next base: position 44,184,743 of record OZ005743.1, on the reverse strand, counting down.
TACATCCATAAAAAAGAGATTTACGTGTATCTTGTGGTCTAGGAAAGTTGTTTGTGGCGGTATTAAAAAATACACATGCAACAGTAAGCGATGGACCAAAAACACGCCAATCGTCGCCCGGGAAGAAGAAACAGCAGCGATGACACGACAAAAAATTACAAGCTGAGGAACGTGACATGTTCTTTCTCGAAGATTCCTTCTTCGTTCTTCGTCAACCATACACGAAACATCGCCTCGTCATCTTTATCAAAAGTCAAGAATAAAGCCATACAATAGAAGTATTTGAATTTTTGTAAAATCAAAGAACGGAATTGGTATAAAAGTTCTTTTTGAATTTTCTATGAAGTTTATTATCATAAAATAACCCTTTCGATTGCAAACTAAAAGGCAACATTGTTTGTATAATAAAATTTCTTATACATTTTGAGATATCAAGAATAATATTGAACATGAAATTTTATTTTTGCAAGGAAAATTCCCGTTAAAATATGCAGAATTTTGTTTAAATTCTAAGTTAAATGGTAAACACTAGAGAAAATTAAACGCAAGCTATAACAGCAACAGATGCACATTGTATTTCACCCTTTATTGTAAACAATCGAGTAACAGAAATATTCCCCTCACAAGCCAACCTTTAGCTTGTTCTATTCTATGTGTTATGAGTCTTTCTTTTTTCGCTAACAAAAATTTCCTTACACAGCTAAACGTCAAACATCAAATAGATTTATTGTAAACCTCGTTTTAAGTGCTGTTATAATAGATGTTGAGTTGTTTGATATGTATAATTAATTGGTATAATAAGACAAACACTTGGAAATAAATATACTTTAATGTACTTTATGATTTTATGAATGTTTATTGACCCAATTTACTTAAGACCCCCCATTGTTTTTTGAGAAAAAGTTAAACTTTTCATTTTAGATTCATCTAAATATTGTCGCAGTAAAATGCATTCAATTGCTTTAATTCTGGTTTATTTTTATTGTACTTCCTGAGATAAAAAAAAACAATCAACAAAAATCATATAAAATCCAGACTTTATTCAGCTGAGATGAAGAATGTTCGTTTCACTAGAGAAAAGTTACTGTTGCAAGCTATTCGATAATAATTAATTTCAGCGCTGTTTGTAAAAGAGACTAGTTTCCACTGAGTGAGTCAAAAATCTTTAGAATGTTGTCAAGCGCTGATAGAAAAATGGAATAACATACGACGGAATAGATTTAAAATGAAATTAGTTAGTTAGTTTATTATTTTATTGGTGATGAGTGATTGCAACTATAAAACAAAACCGTAGTTCAAACTTATACACTCGTATCCATTTATGTGTTTATTAAGCTATTGGATTTCTTCTAATTTTGTTCTGGTCGCTGATTAATATGCATAATGCTTCTTGTTCATCGTTAAATTAATTCAATTGACAAATTTTTGCAATTAATGTTGTCGTTTTAGTTACTAATTTATTCTGTCTTTATATTATAATTCTTCTTTGAAACTAAATGGAATTTTTAAATATTGATGGGATACCCTATATATCTCAACTTGAAAAGTGATTGACAAAAAACTCAACAAGTCGAGGTACATCTTTTTTAGCTTTAGAGATACAGGTTATTAAAGCTGCTAAGGATAAAACTCACAGAAATGATGTTTCTACAGTGGTATCATATAAACATTTCCTTTATGTAAATGCTACTGACCAATTACCATTACTTTCAACTAATATTTTCTTATATTTTGGTTACCCAAGGTCAGGTACTTTTGCTATTAGTGGATTCTTTTCAACAAAAACTCAATATAACTACGGATGACGCTTTAAAGATCCAATATACAATCGAAAATACTGTACATCTAAAAAAAAGGAGAATCTTTTTAGAAAAAACCTTTATTATGAATGCAGCATGAATGAGTAACATTCTTATGTTTTGCCTTCCCCTTTCACACATTCCTAGTTTATTATTCAAAACCGTTATGATATAATGTTTTGGGGTAGGTGTCAGACGTTTCCATAACAATGTAACGTTACTACAGCATGAGGGGAAAAAGAAAGTAAATTGAGTAATGTCTATACATTTAGATTCAATTAATAGTCTTCCCAATAAGAAAAGGAACAACGAATTTCTTTAGGTCTCCGACAATTACCAAAACCATGTACCGTTTTCTCTACTGCTTATTTCATATCCTGAAGATTTTTCATAATAATCAGAGTTTTGGGCAAATTGTGAATTTAGAAAAATCTCATAAAAATAAGAGAAATTGCATAGAAATGGAATAAAGTCGTACAGAGTGCGAGAAAACATTAACCATTTAAGTAATTTAAAGATAATGACCCGCAAAAATGTTGTTCTGAAACCTGGTTTTGAAGACTCCAAGGCCCTCACTGAAACTCTAAATAATGATTATGAATTTGGACAAACATGATCTCCATATTAACCTGCAAAAATTCTACCATGTTAAAGGCATATAGTGAAAAAATTAAGTAAGATTTATAAGGAAAATATGAACACCCGCAGGCTTTAACAAATACCTCCACAAATGATTACAATCTTAGCCAAGTCCTATTACAGTACCTTGCTAAGGCAAATCATTGCCTGAAATCCACATCTAAAAATGAACGTGAAGAGGGAAATTTTGACCTTGATAACTAAAGAGACTTCCAGTAAAAAACTAAAAGAGAATTCCACTATTATGTTCACGAGTTACTATTTTTTTTGTAATGGCAAATAAATAACAAATATTTAAAACTAATTTATTTCAAAACCCAAACAAGTCCAAAAGTCCATTGCATCATCCGAGAATTGACTCGACTCATTCCATCGAAAAACTGTTCTAAAAAAAAAAAGTCGTTGCTGAAGATATGCACTCGTGAGGTGGTGATGCTTTAAACAAACTGAAGTGATAAACTTCTCACCCCTGCTGTCAAGTCAACACCTTAAAGAAAATTTCCGGGTCACATGTACATACTTACATACATACAGTCTATGGAGTATATACACTAAGTAGTTCAGAACCTTTTATTTTTTAAGAGGACCATACTACCATTTATTCCACATGCTAAGGTAAAAATATATTTTAAATTTCAATATAAAATACGCCGCAAGCATAATTATAATATCCTAACGAACAAAAAAAAACTTGATATACCGGATCTGTACCATTGATACATTTTTATTCTATCACGTGTTATAATATAATAAAATCCTAGGCACAATGACATTGATGTTAAAACAAAACAACAATAAAATAATTAAATAAACATAAATGAACAACCTTTGCCCGCATATTTTTGCTACCTATTCTTTACCCAAATACATGCTAAATTTACTCTTTTCAAAGCTTTATTAAAGCTAACATTATCAGTTAGGCTTAAAGCCATAAAATTTTAGTATGTGTATATATACACTAACTAAACTAAGTGCAAAGAAAAAAAACGTGGGGGGGGGGGGGGTGAAAACATCCGATGGAAAGATTGTAAACAGACATTTGCATAACAAATAACTAAATAACTGCAGCACTCACTTCTCGGTCTTTGAGCATCTGAAGATTTATCTTGCATAATGTAATCAATGAGCTAGGAAAACGTTGAACGTTTGTAATTTTCAAAAAAGTGGAATCTTATCTTAGATGTGAAAAGCCGAAACTACAGATAAGTTTCTATCCAAGACAAGTACATTTTTGTATGATGAAAAAATAAAATGTCTTGGCTAAAAATTCATATCGCATTTTTTTTCGTCTATCACACAATAAAGGCAACATTTTCCACATTTCTTCCACTTTATGATATAATACATATAATTATGAGGATAAAATAATCAGAACTACTAACCTGTAAGTGTGTATCACGATGGCCTGTCTTTCCATATGCTGAATTTTTAGTTAAATAACGTCTAATATTTCTTAGTACTTCCGCTTCTTGATCTCGTTCATGGGATGTAATATCTTTGGGCTCGAAATAAACCAATTTCGTTAGTGTTCCACCGATATCCATACCAAACCATGGCATAGCTGAAATTATTTAAATTTCAAACCGAAAATGTTATTATTAATTAATTAAATAATTAATAGTAAATAAGTAAAGATTTATTTTTAATTTGATTTTTCGAAATTTATTTTATTTAAACTAACATATGAAAACGTTAAAAAAAACAACAAACAGAAAACAGAACACAATCCTTTTTTTATCATGAAATGAATATGAAACTTCTCGAACTATGCAAATCCATTTGAGAATAAATAAATAAATATTACTGAACAGCTCACACATATAATGATCATCATGTTTTCCATTGCAGTAATTTAAACTACAGGGCGTCGTTGCAGGTATTGCTGTTTTTTCTCCATTTTTGATGACTTTATCGTTACTTTTATTATTAACAGGACATATATCCTTTTCCCATGGATTTATTGAAGGTGGCATTTTTCGTGTATGTGCGTAAGTAAATCTCACTTGCAAAACAAATTATTATATATACAAAAGACGTCACTGTTTTACATTTACTACCAACTAATTATGTTGATTTATGGAAATTCAATTAAATGACCCTAAAGTATTATTTGTTTCATTTTATTTTTATATTTATTTACATATTATTGTATTACACACATATAGGTATATATATAGTTATATATATATCTACTAAAAGTCGATTATTTTTATAATTAATTAATTGATCGAATCAACGTCAGCTTTCTCTGACCATGGCGAAATATTCAACTTTTACCGGAATTTATTTGGAGTAAAACGCGCGCACATCACGCGGTCGCGATGAGCTTAGCACTCGATAATCGCACGTCTTGGTTGTCGAACGATCGTCGCAACTAAATTAGTATAGTGGCACTGGTACTACTGAGGCAGCGAAAAAAAATCTCACTAATACTACATACATAACATAGATATTTATAAATGTACAAGAGAGTATGTATATGATTTAATCTTTTATAAGCTTTAACAATAATTAAAGGTCGTATAATATACTGAAAGCTTTTGTGTTGGTTGGTCAACGATGATTTTTTTTATTTTTTTATCATCATTAAATTACTATCAGAATTTAAGCTGCTTTCCAATTACATTGAGACGTTTTTAATTATTATTTGATTTTTAGATTTTTTTTTTTTTAATTCTTGCAATTGCATAAGTTATAATATGGTCATCACGTTTCATTGTCGTGATTGAAATGATTGTTAGCATATTAATTATGTTAATAATAAAATAAGTATAACACACATTTGGTTAGTGTTAACTATGTTTTCTAATTTGAATTCAGTCGGCATGTACTACCTAGTATATGTATGTATGAATTGAGACAATCATTGATAGATTATCCGGAAATGCAAAGTTTCATTATTGCTGCAGGTTTTCAATAAAAGCTCCTTTTTAATTTTTTATACCGTCTTGATGAAGTCATAAGGTAGGTATATAAAATTCTTGTGTGCGCATGACAACACGAGGGTCCATAAACTTAGAAATTTTAAATAAAAATTCTAGAACAAATGGGAGAAATCCGGAATAATTCGTATGATTTTTATACAAAAACAAAAAAAAAACTGATTTCAAATTTTAGACGCAATTTTTGTACATTTATTACAATCTCAGGTGTTTCTTCAAAAATGAACTAAACCGAGACAGAGTCTACTTGGGTGTCCAAAAATTTGACCATTCTTTAGAATATAAAAAAATATTATAAATCGACCGTTTAGTTCAATACTGGAACAAGTCCGAAAATCCATTTTGAAGTTAAGTATTGCAATAAGTAGAGTACAATATTCATTATTCGAATCTATATTTAACAAATGCTGATTTGCTAATGAAAACAGGATACAAATCCTATTCGAGTACAGAGCTGAAGTTATTTTGAAAAAAAAACTACAACTTAAATGTCAATTACCTCGAAACAGTTAATTTTTATTTGTTCCAGTATTGAACTAGACGACGCACGATCGAATCTGGTTATGCAGATTTTCAATGTTATAACCTATGTATGTAAGTGCAGACAGAAAATTTCTACATCAAAAATTAACAAAGATTAAACTATTTTTGGAATATTGAGATCTTAAATAAGACGTCTGAATTTTTCAAAATTTCAATCTGGTAGGTATCCACTTACATAAAAATCATTTCATATAAAATAAATAAAAAGCAAAATCCGAAACACTTACGACATTTTAGATACAGTCAAAGTCTTTTCAGGCATATTGATATTATATTATGGCAAATGTTGAAAATCGGAATCTTCAAGTAAAAAGTACTTCAAATAAAAGTATCAATTTATCTTATTCATTTTGAAAATTCTCTTGTATTCATATTAGAGCGCCATAATTAATAAATATGGATTTATCGGTCTTCGACCATGGTAATGCTACAACTTTCGGTGCCGGCGAAAGCGTTTCACGCACGCGGCCATAACCTTTGATCGTAGAGTACCTTCGCCAAGCGGCTGCGTTGGCAGACCTTGGATACGAAGATCCAAGAGACAAGCTTCTAGACAGAAAAACTTGATAATAAGGGATTTTTATTATGTTACGCTTGTTTTGACAGTGCCTATATAAAACGAGAAAATTTATTCAGAATGTTAATCTGTTGTTGCAAAGTATGTAATTGTTAAAGAAGAAAGTCGTTTGGAGATTATAATTCATGTTTGCTTGGACTCTTACAAAAATCGTTTCGTAACAGTAGCTCCATTTTTTATCTCTCTGATCTAATCTGGTTCAATTTTATGTACGTAAAACAACAACAATGGATCACGCAATGTTGTTGTTATAATAACGCAGCTATTAATAGAAGATCAAAACGTTTCATAAAATAAGTACACAGAACTCTTTTTTTTTTGTGACGTTGTAGCTTGCCAAATACTTCAAGGCCTTCCTGGCAAAAAGCGAAAAATCAAATAAGGACAATGGTCGGCTCAGTTCGATATGTTTTATCAGTCTACATAATAGTAAAATATTAGCAGCAGAAGACATAGTTACAAGGCCAAATGTATCTGATGATATACATACCTTTATTATCTAATTCATATGAATGATGTGGTTGTCTCTGGTTACTTGACCAATAGAAATCCCTACTAACATCTAATTTAATTATACGTTCTGTTTTTAGAATAATGAACACATACATTGTAGTAAATATTTTCTAAAGATGGAGCGTTAGCTTGTTACAGCAATAGGTATAATGTTGGACAATAAACTAAATTTCAATAAACACGTGGATTATGTATGTAAAAAGATTGGAAAAAAGATATTATATTTTAGGTTGAGAAAATCAATTTCACTAGCGAGTGTAATAAAAATCTACAATGTCACCTCATTTCGAATACTGCTGGACGGTATATTAATACTATTTTTAATTTTTATTTTTATTATTAATATTTCCGGATAATGGAGCATTCTTGTGTAGAATACACAAATAACAATTTAATTATTATGCTAGCCTAAAAGATTGAAATAAATAATTAAATTCTTTAGCCTTATATGAATTATTCTAAATACATAATTTATGGGATGTTATCTTTGTAGATTATTAAATGTGGATTTATAAATAAAATAAATTGGGTATTTCAAATAATTTTTATTGTTTTATCCATCTACACAATAGTAAAATATTAGCAGCAGAAGACAAAATGTATCTGATGATATTCATACCTTCACTATCTAATTTATATGAATAATGTGGTTGACTCTTGTTACGTGACCAATAGAAATCCGTACTAACATCTAATTCAATTACAAGCTCTGTTTTTAGAATAATGAACACATACATTGTAGTAAACAATTTCTAAAGACGGAACGTTAACTTGTACTGGTTTTACACCAAAATATAAGCATGGAGGTAATTCAAAGCTACCTTCATGGATTAAATGGGATTTGTCATATCGCATTATAGTTTCTTGTATCACCCCTTCAGGATGCCTCTGTAAATTTTGAATTTCCTATTTGCGTAGGAGATATTGAATCGACGAATCCTCCAGTTTGTTTTGATCCTGTGATATGCATTTCACCTTTTACGGCTGATCTAGTACGATATTTGACTATAACTGTATCTTGGTTTGTAGTATGACTAAAAATTGGTATTGACACTCCTAGAGTTTTCAAATAAGCACTATGAGGAAATTGATAGGAAAACTTTATTATAGGCTTTCCCATATGGGTTAACATATCGTATACTCTTCAATACAATTTTAAGAGGATTAAAACTTTTATCTGTGTTATATAGTAATGTTAACTAATGATTAATATCCGTTTACACAACCTGTATCTTAACTTGCCGTACAGAGCATTTATAAATGCATTGTTTTCTGCTGGAGTAATTGCAGTGGGAACCATTTTTGCAGCGACTTCAGATGAATATGCTGCATACGTACAAAACAATTCTTTATTTAAAATTATTCCATATATTCCAAACATAGAATGAGCTGCAATTGCACACGAAGATGTTGAAGCACCAGTTGCAAATGAAGTACGAAATTCCATTAGTGTAAATGCCGCTACACACGCTCAAACTAATCGTACGAATTGCGATGCAGAAGCCAAGTTGTAGATTTGTTTATACGCAATAATTTCGGTCGATTTTATTCATGTCAGACTTCTGTCTCAACTAAAGCTCCGACTTTCACTACACAGTTCATGCAAATCGTACGACTTGTCTTGTGCATTCCAATTCGTACGATTTGCTTGAGTGTGTGTAGCGGCCTTAACAACTACATTGTATGCCACAGATCTTGCCTGATATCGATTGGCAAGGCATAAGAAAAACCATATGTCATTAAGAAAACTTGTATGCGAAATGACAATAGTAGCTTTAGTTCGCATATCACGGGTAGGATTCAACGTTCTTACAGTCGCTGTTACCATCTACTTCACCATGATCAGATTGTTCCCCTACCATTGTCGGAGATGTGTCAGTTGGACCTTGAGTTGCAGGATGTTCAATTTTTCTTCGCTTAGCTGCCGCTTCATATCGTCTCTTTGCTATTAAAAAATTACTTTGATTAAAATTCTTACCTTCTTTCCTCTTAGGTACTTTTACGTTTTGATATTGATCACTCATGGAAGTGGTGTTGGTATTAGCGATATTAGAGGCTCTATATCCATTAGTTTCTTTAGAAGTACTGCCTGCAGGTACTTGATGAAACCTATCACTACGATTACGGCTATGAGGGTTATAATATAGAAGATCAACTAGATTGAATGATGAAGATTAAGTTGCGCCAAACATCTGCTCGTACGATTTCTTTGACTGACCAGTGAATTCTGCGACATTGCCAAGTGATACTTTATTACTTAAAATTTCATCTATCGCTTCGTTATCTGCCTTTAATATATTGTTATAATTTTTGCCCTCAGCGTATATCGTTATATCGTGCTTAAAGCTGTCCAATCTGCCTCATTCGTTGGCAACTTCTTTTATATTTAATTACCAAATCCCAAAATATTTTGTGTCCAGGCAATATCACATGAATACTATCTTTAATTATCTAATTAACTGATTAAAAAGTACTGTCTTGTTTATTCCAATATCACCATACTACGCACTTAATGACATTGTGATAACCATGCAGTTCATTGCATTTTTATTTACCATTAATTAAACTTAGTCAGCGAGCAAATTGGTTATTTACTTAAGTGTTTTAAGTGCAAACAGGATAAAAGTAAATAAAAAATCTTACCATTAACTTTTTCTGTCTAGGAGATTGTCTCTTGGATCTTCCGACGATCCAAGGTTCACCACCGCCGCGCGAAGGGGCTCTACGAATCAAAGCTTATGGGCGCGTGCACGGAAGGCTTTCGTCATGGCATCACCAGGAAAGGTAGCTTTTACTGGTCTCCCACAATGGTAATGATACAACTTTCGGTGCCGGGGAACGTCTGTACATCTCCACATCTGACGCACTACGCTCCGGACAACCAATTGAAACCTCTACAGAGGAAATCATTAGAAAAGTCAATGACAAGAAGTCACTCGAAAGCACATTTAACTAGCAGAGCTTCGAGATGTTTATGCCGGTTCGTGACTGTGAATGAGACTTGTGCTCATCATTACACACCAGAAACGAAAATGCAGACGAAGCAATGGACTAAGGCTTTCCAAGGAATCATAGTGATTTACTACCTGTAAAAACGAAAAATCATCACTGGCGCCATAATTTTATCGTTTAAATGCCACCTTGTTGAATAAACGATCATAAAAATGCTATTTCACAAAAAACAAGGTGCCATTCCACACACCGGCAGACGCAATATCAAAAATGCATGAATTTGGCTTCGAATTGGTACCTTACCCATTGTAATTATCAGATTTAGTACCGTGCGACTACTCTCTCTTCCCTAATCAAAAAAAAAAAGTTCGCATGGAAGAAATTTTCATCGAATGAAGAGCTCATTGACGCGACGCCCGAAATCAACATTTCGCAGACTATGAAAAATCATATTTTTAAGATAGGATGAAATTATTTTTTTGCCGAAATATTTTGTCTTATTTCCTTTTTCAATAGCCTTTTGACAATGTTCTCGAATATCATAGATTTTTTAGAGTCCTTCAGCTAACCGTGCGCAACAAAAAATTATTAAAGCAAAATTTCTTCCCATTCCGAATGTCCGCTTCCCTAAAAAGTTTGCATACATTTGAATTATCTTATTTATTTCAAATAGTCATTCTTCTATATATGTCAATAATTTCCGCTAATTTGTACCTAATTTTAAAAATTTGCTTGTAGAAAAAATCAAGATCACTTCGTCGCCGTTATTCTCCATAAAGTGATTATTTGTCTCATCTTCATCATCATCTGATATACTTATTATTATTTCTCAGAATGCCCTCCATAATTTTTTTATTGTGTTATTTAAAGAACCTGATTTTGATCACTGCTTTAACTACGTATTAGGGTTTAGTTGTACCTAAAATGCCTGTGAGCGTTTGTTGGCTTTCATATGAAATAATTTGTAAGTGATTAGCTAGCCGAGTCAAATTTTTAAAAAATACACACCAATTCAATTAAGATTTTACTAACTTTGGTTGTGAACTAAGTTTGTCAGAAACCGTTTAACACCTCAAGCTTGTAAAAATCACAATTTAATCCGGTTTAATTTTCGACTTCTTCTATATTTACTATCTGCTCTCAGTCTACGCACAGCCATATTTGCTAATATTTATTTACAATAAGGTATGGATAAAATTAGAATTTTTTTCCTGGTAACATGGTTGAATATTTGACTTGAAATTAGTTCACGATTGATTTAAATTAAACATTTGTAATCAACATAAAATTGAAAGCTTTAACCCTTTTACCTGATAAAATTAATTTGTATTTGGAATTTACACTTTGCGAAAGCAGTTCCTTGGATTTTATAGTCCCCAGTAAAAGCTGAAGCTTTTAAATCGACATTACATGGTACTACATAAAGTCAATCAGAAATACTTACTTGTTTGATACAAAAGTGGAGCTCGAATTTTTATAGGTATTTCATAGCAATGGTTTTATTTTTAGTTCCTCTTATAAATTTATCGAACATTGTTTTATTTTTTATTAATCTTAAATATACATACAATCGGAAGCAAAACAAAATTTGTAGAAGAACGTAAATTAAATCTTGAAAAGATGTAATAGTGTTTCTGTCTTAAGGAAAGCCACCTTAAGATTTGTGAAAATGAAAATCAAATGAAAATTTGAGTGTGTAAAGATCACTTCCAGATTCTCATTAATTGAAATTTGCTAGTTATATTCTTCACTTTTGTATTTGTATAGATTTATGTATTTTTTTAATCCAATGTGGCAACGAAGTGGCACCTAAGTGGTTTTACGAGGTGTTGTGTGTCAATATTCTGATAATACAAGTAAATTATTGATTTGGTCAACGTTAATACGAAGCTGATCAAATAATTTATCCGGCTACAATACCTTACCAAAGAAGCGATATTCTAGTGGTTCCAAAGCCCGGGTGGATAGGTGACACATGTCCTGAAAAAGGTGCATTAAATAGTTTAAAGCTGGGCAAGCAAACAGCCTCTGAAACAGGGTGCCTTTATCTCCATAATCTGCGACACCTGACTAGGATGCATAAGACTGTGATGCAACAATTTAAATGCTGCCACATCAACATTTTGTTGTCACTGGTTAGCGATTGTGACCGGGTCAAGGTGGCCTTCACAAATTTTTCGTTTGGTGTAAAAACAATAATTTGGCTCTCAATAACGACAAATGGGAGGTTATGACTTTCCACAGGAATCGGAAACCAATCACGTATGATTATGTGTTCTCGGATTCCACGATTTGCCGCTGCCAGGGTACTCTTTGTGACTTGGGTGTGAAATGTGACCATAGATTGAATTTTATCTCCCACATACACTACATGCTATCAAAGAGTAGTTCTATGCTGGGCTTTATCCAACTTTGTTCTCGAGAGTTCCCGAATCCCACCATAACATTGCGTTTGCACACTTGTTTTGTGAGACCTCTGCTTGAATACGCAAGCCAGGTCTGGTCTCCATTTTACGGTACACACATCGACCACATCGAGTCTGTTCAGCAAAACTTCCTGCGCTTCGCTCTTAGGCACCTACCCTGGAATAATACCTTGATTCTTCCACCTTATGAAGACCGCATGAAAATTTGAATATGCACTCGCTTGAAAAACGTCGCATGGTCGCCGATGTAACTTTTGTGCATCAAATCTTAAACGCAAATATTGATTCTCCCCTGCTACTTAGCAAAATCTCTTTCCGTGATAGTGGGTACAATCTGAGAATGTTACCTCTGATGCATGTTAACTCCGCAAGATCCAACTTTAGCATGTATGAACCGATCAATCGCATATGCATTGTTGTTAATATTAAGGCTGAGAATTTTGTCGTTGACGTTTCCAAGCATGACATTTCATCAGAAGTTTGGTAACATACTAATACTAACACTGACTAAGTGATGAAACGTATGTATTGTTGACCGTTTATTTATTAAACGTGTCCATGCAGCGAGGTTGTGTTCAGCTGGTTCCGATAGTTAACATCACCAAGCAAGAGTACAAGTACAAATGAAAACTTCATACCTTTTTTTTAAAAATTTATTTTAAGTAAGTGGTCAACTTTATCGAAAGCTATGGTAAAATTGAAAAGTGTAATCACAGATTATCATATCAAGATCCATATACTGGTAAATATCATCCATTACTAATTAGATAATAATAAAAAAACAAAATTATATTAAATTATATTAGGTAGTCAGTGTCTGATTTAACGTCCCATTCATTCACTGCGACCACCATGGGCCTACTCCGTTTCCTTTATTTTTAAAACTCATTGAGTGGAGTAATTTCGACGAAATCCAATATTTTCTCCAATGATTACATGACATTACTTTAATCGGTTTCAGAAAGTCTGTGTACAACACTTATTATATATACCTCAAAGTTTACAGTTTCAAGCAATATTATTCAGCAGAACAAACTAAGTATTTGCCAAAAGCAGAACATCAGCATAGACAAGAAGAGTTTCCAAAAATGTTACGATTTTTAATCAATTTTACGATTTTTAATCAATTTTCCATTTAGGAATTGGCATTGAAAGCTTGTCCGATTACAAAATATTTTGAACACATTAACCTATCAGTGTTTATTTATTAGTGATGGCAATATTGATGAATTTATTTCATACCGCAGTTTATGCTATTATTTAATATTAAATTTTCTATCTGTGAGCCTGTGAGTTGCACTCCAGAAGAGATTCAAATTATTTTATACATAAGTCTTTTGAAAAAAAAAAACAGAATAGCAGAACCATCAGAACGTACTCAATTTTTACGAGACAATTTAACTCAAAGCTTTTAAGTAATATAGGTATCGGGAAATCTGGTCTATTAGAAAATGTGAAAGTCACCTCGACCTTACGTGTCATATTTACAGCTAAATTTACAACAAACAAAATAAAACAAGCTATGTAGCCAAAAGAAGAAGTATAAACAACAAGATAAAATGGACTCGAATTAAAAAAGAAACAGAAAACAACTCTAATCAAACCATTAATTGATGGAAGGTGAGGCTACGTAAGGGAGCCAAGAAAGATGTATTGAGATGGTTGAGTGCATGAAATAATTTCAACAAAAGTGAACACATGCAGAAAGACCAACAAACAAATCGAAAGAAAAAATTTTTATCTCCCCCAACAAGAACAAATTTCAATGCTAAGAGGCCACGTTGAATAGTTCATATAAAGGGTGAGTAGATTTTCTTTTTTTCACACAAAATTTATATATTTCTTTTCAACAGGTATTATACTTAATGTTAGGAGGAGTTGGCCCATATTGTCAACGGTAAGGCAAATGGTGATGGGTGATACCATAATTAATTGTAAACTATAGGATCTGCCCTCCAGATTCCATAAAATTAAGAATATTAAAAAAAATATTATTGATGATTTTTGTAACAGTTAATACTTCTTTGCATAATTTTCGCATTTTAGTACTTTGTCAATAACATGTCACATACTATACTTGAAGATGAAGCATAGAATCAAGAATTTAAGAAGAAAATAGCAGAGAAAAAAAGTAGTATGCTCTCTGTAAATTTTAAAACCAAAATTATCGGTGTTTTAATTAAAAAGAAATGAAGTCTCTTTCCGGCCCACTTTAATTGAGTAAAATTTCGCTTCGATTATCGTCGACCTTAGTGCATAGCTGATATCTAAGGCCGTAATGGGAACCATTAACGCCGGGTCCTCTTTGAGAATTAAAGTAAGCCGCTTTTGAGAAACTTTTCCTTGATTCCTCCCTCTTTATCATTTCTTGTTGATCCAGAAAATGTTTCGACCTCTTAATAAAAAAACATGAAGATCGTTAAACAAAGCGAACATGAGCTAATTTGTCACGTTTTCTTTCAATTTATGTATTTTTATCAATATTAATGATATGGAAAAAACTTAAGAGCCCCAAAATAAGACTAATTTTTACATAACGCTTTTATATTAGGCGGAGATATTTTCTGCTAAATAGCAAAGAAACAAGCATTTACAGTAAAAAAAACAGTAACAAATTTGCTACCGATTCCGAGTAGACATACTCCATATCCGAGAGCTAAAACAGAGCAGCGCGGTGTGTGAAAATATCAAAAGCTTACCGATATCGGTGACCAGTTTGTCTAGCGTAGACGGCAGAGAGAAAATGTTTTCATTGATATAATAAAATGAATTTTCAAGCTATTAAGCCGCATATCTGAGAGCCTTGTTGAAGACCAACTTCAGAATGCATATCAAAAGAGAAAAATCTAATATTGGAAAATGTCTTGAAAAACAAACTTCTTGCAGAAAAAAATTTAGTATCCGATAACATTTTATACAACATTAACATGTCAAAATTCAATTCAAACTGGGTGCCCAACAAAAAGTGTACACTACACCTCTTCAAAAATGATATGTAACGACAATAGGTCAAGAGTTTTTGAGCTTCTGTGGCGATGACCCTGATAAGATATGACACGAATAGTTACTAAAAATTAAAATTGGTTCATTATTATCAATCTGATATAGATTGGATTCTCCTGTTTAATTACAAAGATAATTAGGTTGTCCGCATAACTAGAAAAATGCTACGATGTTTTACGTCTTTTAAGAGAATCCATCAAGAAAAGAATCGATAGTAATATTTCAATGACTACTGTTTTCTGTGAGATGTGAGTTCACATAATGAGATCAGCTTTCCTCCTGTACAGAGCTCGCGCTGTCGACTTTTAAAAAGATTTGAAGAAAAAACTTAGCTGGTATAAAATTTAAATTTTACCAATTTTTTTTTTTATTTAGGTATATTTTGCCCCATATGGGATTCGAAATCACAATTTTTAGAATTGATCATAGATGGAATAGAAATTTTTTTTAGATTTTTATTTCTACCATTATTAAATTGTTAAATACACAACCTCGTTCGGTTTTTTAAGCCGTGACCGTCCGTTGCGGGGCGACTTACGCGACAGAATAGAATAGAATAGAAAACTTGTTTATTTTAAACCCCGGCCACTTAGCCACGTCCTAAGACGTTGGGTATTACGATGTTACAAAGATTTACATTTAACGAATCTTAATTATAATGAATACAAAACAAATGGTAAGATTAAACGATAGCATATAGATAAAGATTTTAGATGTATCAAAAGATACAATGAATATAGATACTGCCGAACTAGACTAAATTATTTATGTTTGAATAAAATATATGAGATACATGTACCATAACAAAGTTCCCTAAATATTTGCAACACGAAGATGCCCTGATACATTAATCCAAACAATATATGCAAAAGTGAATATCAGGTATGTTATACTAGCAAATTAAGCCAAAAGTGCTTTTTGCTTTTTTTACGTTATCACCAACTATGAACGAAGTTTTTTTGAATTTATCCGTGGATAGATTTAAAAAAAATTATATCGGAACGAATAGAAACACCATCTCGATCGGAAGCTCCCAGGCTTCTCTTTTACTGATTTTGACACATGCAGGCTACTGATATTTAAATTGTTTCGAGTACTTAGCGCTTACGTTTTAAATATATTTATGTTTCCTTGCTTTCTAATTAATTCCTTCCTGGCCCCTTTTTATGAATACTTGATTAGGGTGAAGTGTTTTCTTTCTAAATGAGTCATTATGGATTTCTCTTCTTAATTATGATAATGCTTAATCATTTGAATTTGTTCAATAATTGCATTTGCTTAACTTCTATATTTTCGTTACAATGTTTTTAATAAATTTTACATAACAAAGGATTTTCAAACGGTGGCAATTTCGTACAGGTATAAAATTAGTTTTTACTAGATACAATCATACAGCTCGTAAGTACCTTTACATAAAGATAAAACTCCCGTAGTTGAAATGTTTAATATTTGATTTAAATTTTATTTTTTTACAGAAATATAACAATAAATTACCTCTATGATCTTGCAAATACCCAGTAGTCTCCATTTTACGTTTCTTTTTAATAAGTGTTCTTCAGTAAGATAACAATCTGAAAAAAAAACTACAAACATTGTAGATAGATGTCAAGGAGCATTGCTTTATAAGGTTTTTAGTTTCAAGTGTATACCTTATTAGATGATTACACTTTATACAGTAAATAACATCAACACATTAAGAAATCACTTCAGAGTATATTCCACTTATGAAATTATGTTATATCACATATTCTATTGGTAAAATTACTGCTCAGCGGGCCTTCAAAATACACAGCTCAATCCTCCAGCAGATTTTTAGTGACAGCGCCATGTCGAACTATTTGACATTTCAATCTTATTCTTTATTAAAATCTCTAAGAAGAACCTGAGGCCTGTCGATCATGGGAGGATGTCACAGAAAAAGATTAAACATGGTTGGTGATTCTGGGGGGTGAATGCCGAAACACAGCTTTTCCAACCTCGACCTCAGTACAATACGAACTTTGACAACTTCTGTATGATAGCAGTTAATTGGGCTATTGGCTTGAAAATTGAAGTTATTTTGTAATAATTTACTACAGCAGGTACAAATTTTCACGTTAAATATGTTTCCCAAACTTTTTTTTAACAAATTTCCCGTATACGACATCAATTGATTACAAAAATTAGCTGTCAAAGCTGACAAAGTTCCAGCAGAGTAGAAAGTAGACCGAGTTCAACCTGGGGGTGATTCTGATCTCTTTGTCGTAGCTTAGGCGTATATTTTAGTCACATATTTTGACATTTCACCTCAAATTTGTCGTACTTTTATATTCACCATATTCATTTTAATTTATCTTTTTCATCAACCACAGAATAAACTAAAATGATTTGCAATGAATTAATGTCAGAATACACGCCCAAAAATACGACAAATTAGTCAACTGTTTCCGAGGTTGTGACAAGAATTTTATACTGTGGTAAATGGATATTCTACACCTAATTAGTGCTTGAAATCCAAATAATATTTTGAGTTTGTAATGTGAAGTGTCATTTTCAGTTCATTCTACGTAATGCAGGGCTTGCTGAACTGAATAAAAACGAAAAAATTAGTAGAAAATTTCATTTCGTTTAGGCGTATATTTTGACATTAAAATACGACAAAAGATCAGAATCACCCTCCTGGCGGGTGATTATGTGCTCTTTGTCGTACTATTTAGTCGTCAATTTTGACATATTTTGTCGTACTTTTTCTTTTCACACAGTTCATTTTGTGTCTTCAGTATTAGCTACCACAAAATGAACTATAATGAATTTTCGGTGAACAAACGACAAAAAAACGCGACTAAATATACGACAAATTAGTCAAATGCCCCCAGCGGTTGTGACAAAAATTTTACACTAGTAAATGGAAATTCTAACCTAATTAGAGCATTACAAGTGCTTAAATTCGAAATATTATTTTGAATTTGTAATGTGAAGTGTCATTATCAGTTCATTCTATGTCATGCAAGGGTTGCTGACCTGAATAAAAACACGAAAAAATCAGTAGAAAAGTTCATTTCATTTAGTCGTATGTTTTGACATTCCAGTACCACAAAGAGCACAGAATCACTCTCCTGGCCGGCCGCACCAACTTTGCCATTGGGAGCTTAATAACCTGGGGGCCTATTCTTGAATAACGAATGGTTTTAACGTATTCGTTATATAACGAATGGTTGATAGCGAATCGTATACACCGTTCGTATTCTTGAACCTCATCGTTATAAAGTCGAAGTGGTGAAAAAGTTTTTCAACATAACGAGTGTGGTAAGATTAGATCTGTCAATTTACAAATTTAATAATGTCAGCTGTTTCATGTTTTAAAGTATAATTTGTAAAAAATGGCGAGCTACAGTGAGTTGTCATTATTGTTTACGTCTGAAATCATTAAAAAATCTATGGACTATCAATTACGTCGATCGTTAATCAATTCCTGCACCCTTAATTCAACGCTAAATAGAAAAATGTTGCAGGAGGATCTCCACCAGTGCCATGCAAATGTTTTTTATCCGCCACAGATTTTCCTTTCACCACACATTTTAAATCCTACCAACTCTGGAAATTTTCTATTAGCTTTGTTTAATATAATATCATAATAAAACTTTTCTGGTTCTTTTGAGCTCCGGGTATGGAATTTAATACTGATTTTATTTTGCCACAATTCCGTGGCATCTTTTGAATTGAAAAAGTTATCGTATTTACCAAATTTCAGGTTTTCCTCTAAAAACTCAATTAGTTTAGTTTTTTGAGCATATGAAATTTTCGCACATCTTTTATCTCCCATTAGTAGCAGCTGATTCACTCTTCGTTTGGCATAACGAATGGTTGAACCCATTCGTTAAATAACGAAGTGTTTGCGTTCGGTATATAACGAATACGGATTTCAAGAATACGATTCCGAATGGTTTTGACAGTATAACGAATACCGAATCTGTCTTCGTTATTCAAGAATAGGGCCCCTGATCTCATATATTCTACAGAACTGTCAAAGTTGGTGAGGCCGGCCAGGAGGGTGATTCTGATCTTTTGTCGTACTTTAATCTCAAAATATACGCCTAAATGAAATGAACTTTTCTACTGATTTTTCGTGTTTTTATCCAGCTTAGCAAGCCTTGCATTACATAGAATGAACTGAAAATGACACTTCGCATTACAATTTCAAAATATTATTTCGAATTTAAGGACTTTTATTGCTCTAATTAGATGTGGAATATAAATTTAC
The DNA here is from genome assembly GCA_963930735.1 of Dioctria linearis. NCBI lineage: Eukaryota > Metazoa > Arthropoda > Insecta > Diptera > Asilidae > Dioctria > Dioctria linearis. Next base: position 44,165,109 of record OZ005743.1, on the reverse strand, counting down.
CACAATATAAAATTTTTGTCACATCAGCAGTTGACTATTTTGTCGTACTTTTAGGCGTGTGTTCTGACATTAATTCATTGCAAATTCATTTTAATTTATTTTGTGGTTGATGAAAAGGATAAATTAAAATAAATATGGTGTAAATAAAAGTACGACAAATCTGAGGTGAAATGTCAAAATTTGTGACTAAAATATACCCCTAAGCTACGACAAAGAGATCAGAATCACCCCCATGGTATGGACTTACCTACGAGTAAGAAACTAAAGTAGAGGCCCATCAACAACAATTTTCGTGTTTATACACATACTATAAAAAATTCGCATTGCAGGCGGATGGAAAAAAAATGTATGCAAGGAATTTTGGCTAGGTTTTTGAAAATGACGCAAAATTCTATACCAGCAGTAGCATAGTGAGAGCTAATAATACAAAACAACTTTTTGAGATTCCTGGTTCCTCAGTAAGCCTATTTCCATCTTCGGTTGCCCAATAACTGTTCTCAGTGCATTCGAGTGAATCGGACGTGTGATATATTGAACAATCTATAAAATCGCTAAAATTCGGTAATAAATATTTAAATACAAATAAATTAAGGCATGAAATATTGTTAATTATTGTGGCGACCAGAAACATTGGATTAAAGCAGCGAACTCCGCGCAAAAACTAAAATATTGTGATTAAATTGATTGAGAGGCACAGGCGTAACGCATAATTCTCGCAAGATACAAGCCATGAACAAAGTCGAAAAAAGAGAGCAGTCAGCAGGCGACATCCACAGTCTTCTTGCCTTGTCTTACTGAAGAAGTTTTTCATATAAAAGTTGCTTGTATTTTGTTTAAACGCTATAATTTCCGTAAAATTGTTCTACATGCTATACTCTTTTTAAACTATTAGAAAGAAAACATATTTGGCTGCAATTTGTTTTAAATTCATTTTGCTTGTGAGAGCGATAGATTTCGGCTTTAGGACCGGTTTAAGATAAAATTTTAGTTTTTCCTCCATGACTAGTTTACAAAAAGCCGTGAGAGTGAGCTCTTACTGCATGCTGTACCCGGCACGTTAAGTCATTTTATTGTGCCGGTGCCTTCCGAGACTTCATGGCTTGTATTATATTCCGGGGTTACGGTCGGTGCCTTCGGCGACTTCATGGGTTGTACAGGGTTTTCCAATAAGAGGTGTTATTTTGATATTCAAAGAAAAATGCCAGTTTTTGAGATAAATGATCGGATCTTTATTTCATTATAAAGAGGAAGGTATGCCGTTAATAATGGAAAATAACATCAGGCAAATGACCACCACGACTACGCCTACAGGACCATATCTTTATCATGAAACTTTCCATAACCAAATCGCAAAGTGGCTGCCCTATGTCTTCGATAGCCTCACGAATTCCATCTTTGAGGTATTGAATCGACACTGGGCTGTTCGCGTAGACCTCTCCTTTCACGTGGCACCAAAGGAAGAAGTCGCAAGGTGTTAAGTCACAAGATCTCGGTGGCCAATTGTGATCACCTCTTCGAGAGATAACACGGTCCGGAAACTTTTCCCATCTGTCATCTATCGATAGCGCAATCCATTCACCGTAACTGTTGCTCCAGCCTCATTTTCGGAAAAGTAAGGTCCAATGACCCCGCGGGGCCATAAACCGCACCAAACAGTCACACGTTGAGGATAGAGAGGCTTTTCAACAATAACTCTTGGGTTTTCCGAGCCCCAGATGCGACAATTTTGCTTGTTGACGAAGCCATCGAGGTGGAAATGGGCTTCATCACTCAAGATGAGTTTTCGATGGAATTCCGGATCATTTTCATGTATTTCAAGGACCCAATCAGCAAAGACTCGACGTTGTTGATGATCGGCCGGCTTGAGTTCTTGTGTTAACTGAACTTTATAAGCCTTAAGACCCAAATCTTTATGCAAAATACGGTGTAATGACGTTTGTGGAATGCCTAATTCCAAAGTACGACGAGCAATGGACAAACCTGGGTTTTCTTCAACACTTTCGGCTACAGCAGCAATATTCTCGGCTGTTCTTGAGCGAGGTGCACGGGTTTTATTCTTCACATCACTAACTTGTTCCGACAGCTCGAATTTTTCTACCAATTTCTGTATTGCGGTCTGACAAGGTGCTTCACGACGACCCAAAATTGTTCGAGTTTTACGAACCGTCTCTGCCACATTTTCACCATTTTTATAGTGAATTTTAATAATTTCAATGCGTTGTTGAATCGTGTATCGTTCCATTTTTTTAATGGCGTAGTTTCTACTTGTCAAATGTCAAAAAATGACAGCTCCAAAAGTGACATCTACCGAAATAGCGGGACAATTAAAATAACACCTCTTATTCGAAAACCCTTTATTATATTCCGTGGGTTACGGCACAGGTGTTTTGAGGGAATTACATTTTTTTTCTCGTTTTCGATCGACTTGCAATAGTGTCACATAGAAAATCGTTCTATTTTCGTTTTTTTTTTTAATTTTTATTATAAATTTAAACAGGTATACGAAAACAAAGAATAGTGAAAAATATCAAACAAAGGGCAATGACAATTTTAAATCTGTTACTTAGCGGTAACTTAATAACTAAGTATCCCTAGAAGACTGGGTTAAATTGCAATCACAAATGAGCGAAGAGAAAAATAAACAAAATGAATACAGTATGCGGCAGTTGTGATATTGTTGTTAGAAATGGAAAAGATATACTTTGTCAAGGAGGTTGTAATAGAAATTTTCACATAAAATGTGTAGGCTTGGTACAATATGATATAGACCAAATAAATGTAAAAAAGAATCTGGTGTTTATGTGCGATCTATGCATTGAGTAACGAAAAAAAATTACGGATTAGTTAGAAATGATATTAAAGGAAGTCTTAGAAAATAAAAAGAGAATTATTCACCAAGAAGTGGAAATTAATAGTATTTTGAAACAAGTAAAAAAGCTAAGTGATGATAAGAAAACAAGTGAAGTTACAATAGTTCCGAGTGTGGACAGTGGGAAAAAAATCGTAAGCGGATGCTTTAAAAAATGAACCAACTGTCTTGATAAAACCAAAAAAGAAGCAGGAGGTAAAAAACACGAAGGAGGATCTTAGGAGAGAAGTTGATCCAACTGATTTTAAAATTGTTGGAATGTCAACTAAACAGAATGGCAATGAAATGATTGAAAGTGCTAATAGGGATGAGTCGAAGAAAATCAAATCTGCGGTGGAAAGTAAATTAAGTAATGAATATGAGGTTAATATACTGAAAACGAAAAAACCTAAGGTGCTTGTAGTTGGGATTAAAGAAGGTGCTTGTAGTTGGGATTAAAGAACAATTAAGTGAATATGAGCTGATTCAAAAAATGAAATTACAAAATGAATTTATAAAGGTCGGTGAATTGAAATGTGTTAAAATAAGGCAAGTTAAAGGTAAATACGAAAATTATTACAATGCGGTGTAGAAGTGGACATTGAAAGCTTTAAAAAAACTTTTAAAGGAAGAGACTATTAATATAGGCTGGGATCAGTTACCAGGTTTACATGCAGAATTGAAAGATCGAGTCGAGATTGAGTTGAGTTTTCGACTCGTGTTTTTGAGCACGCAGGGTTGAGATATTGAGTTGAAAACGGGTCCAACTATAGTTGAAGTGACAGTCAAACATAATATTATTTATGGTATTTTTTGTGATGAAGATATAAAAGTTATAAATTTTGTTTAAATAAACAAAATAAACTCACAATAAATACACAGCGTACCAACACTTCCGAGTAAAGAATGAATAAAATAAATACCAACTGTAAGCTGCCAACTCGACTACTCAATCCGCGTTTATGGGACACCATTTCGACTCGACTACGCCAGCCAAGCGTGGTTGAGTCGATCCAATTTCAACTCGAGCCGCGTATACATGGAGTTGAACCCGAGTTGAACCACGGTTCAACCCTGCATGTAAACATGGTAAGTGTAAAGTTTTGGATGGAGTGAGCGTGATGATGGTGCTATAAATGTAAAGGATTTAATGATGGAGCGAAGGTTGGTAAAGGTGTAGAGGTCTGTGGGAAATGCAATGGAACACATCGTACGAGTGAATGCAAAGAAGAAGAAATGGTTACTAAGTGTGTTAATTGTGAACAAGCCAATAAAAAATTGAAACTATATTTAGATACTAACTAGTCACAGTACCATGTCACGTGAAATTTGATTTGATTTTATTATCAGAAACACATTTAACAGATAAAGTAGACGATGGTGAAATATACCTACAGGGATATAAAATAGTGCGCTTTGACGCGAAATCTAGCCATACTGACTGATGGGGTGGCTGTATATATACGGGAGCAATGGCAATTCGAAATCCTAAAAAATGGTGGGGATAACTCCTTATGGTATGTAGTTATAAAGTGTTCAATGCACAATAATTTTTGTGTTACTGTCGTTGTTTTGTATAGATCACCAAGTGCTTCAGAAATTCAATTTTGTAACCAATTTGAAGAACTTTTAGAGTATCTGGAAGATAGGGTTGAAGAAGTGATAATTGCAGGTGATTTCAATATAGATTGGAAAACTAATAATACATATAAAAGGTATATTGAAAAAATCTTCAAGGATAATGCATATAAACCCTAATTCACTACGTAGTGACAAATATAAATAATTTAAGTGCTAAAGTGAAACCAAATTTGAAAATAAGTGATCATGAAAGCATACAAATTTAAATTGAAGTTAATACGAATAAAAGAATATATAACAGAGAAAAACGTATGTGTGAAATATTCAAGTACAACCAGACAGATTTTAATAGGGAATTAGTTTGTAAAAATGTTAATGAAGCTGTAAGCTTTGAAGAGGTTTCGGATTGCGCGAGCGAGCTAGATAAAAAGTTAAGTGAAGTTTTTAATAAATTCATAGTAAGGAAAGTGGTAGGAGATAGAGAATGTGAATGGTATAGTCAAGAATTAAAGAGGTTGAAAAAAGATAAAATTATTCAATATAACAGCGCCCGAATGCTAGATAGTGAACATGAATGAATAAAATATAAAAAATTTAGGATCATCTACGAAATAAGTATAAATAAAGCAAAAAGCAGAAATAACGAATGAAGAATAAGTAACGCACATGATGCCAAACATATGTGGAAAGAAATTAAGCGGACAGTGCTAAAAGATACAAACAATACAATACAATGTATAGAATTTGGAGATAGTAAGATAACGGAGAAGAAGGAAATTGCAGATAATTTCAACGAATATTTGATACAAAGTGTGGAGACTATCAACAGATCTACACCATCTAAGGCCTACGAGGATGCAATTCATACGACAGACAAGCACTTTGTATTTAAATTACTAAATGATAGGGAAATAATTCAAATATTTAAAAGCCTCAACCAGAAGAAAGACTATAACAAACTTAGCCCCGGAATTATAACTGAAAATAGGGAATTAATATCGGTTATAACTACCATAGTTAATAAATTTTTATCTAGTGGAGTATTTCCGAAATGCTGGAAGGAATCTCGTGTGATTCCAATTGAAAAAGTTAAAAACACCGTTAAATGCGAAGAATACAGACCAATCAACATGTTACCATTAATGGAGAAAAAGTGGACAAGAAAAAAGTTGTCTTGACCGTGTTTCTGGACTTAAAGCGAGCTTTTGAGACGGTTGAGCCATGTATATTAATAAATAAACTAAACAAATATGGAGTTAACAATAAAGAGTTAAAATGGTTTGTTGATTATTTAAGTGATCGCTGTCAAAGAACAAAAGTTGATAATATCTTGTCGGAATTAATGTACAACAGACTAGGTGTGCCCCAGGGTTCGGTTTTGGGAACTCTGCTTTTCTTGATATATATAAATGGTATTAAAGATGCAGTGGTATATGGTGAGATTAAGCTCTTCGCAGATGACGCGCTTATATGTATTGTTGGGACAAATGTGCAAGACTGTAAGGAAAAATTAGAACAAGATTTAAAAAACCTCAACAATTGGTTTGAAATTAAAAAACTTAAATTGAATGTGAGTAAAACAAAATTTATGACTATTAATTACAGGTAAGATTTAGATATAAAAATTAACTATTTTCGGGTTTTTTGATCGGGGGAAAGATACGTGAAGAATGTGGTGATTTGTTGGGGATCTCCGATCATCAGTGAAAACACAGGCTACTTTCTTACGTTTTCATTTTATTTATGTTATGGCCCGACGTTTCGACTCTTGCTGTGAGTCCTTTTCTGAGGGCTGTAAAAAAATTACAATGTGTACATTAATTAATTATAATTTGGTTTACAGAAATATGCGGAAAATAGAGAATATTAAAGGAAAAAACATATTTATACCTTATTAAATCAATATGCGATGGTTAATTTATGTAAGTAAAACTGAAGGGACGTAATAAATAATGTGAAGAGCAAATGAATGGGTAAAACACAACGATAATAAATTAAACATAGAAAACGCGGAAGTTACACTGAATTAAATAAGACACATTAATAAATATTAACACAGAATACGATACGGAAAGGAATTAAATTAAAGAATGAAAAAGTTTGACGAGTGAGGTGATGATAATGTCACGGAACTATTTGTGACAGCTATGTTGGATGCGGCGTAGTGTTTGCCAGTATTTGTGGTTGTTGGACTCTGTCGCAACCCCCGGAATATAATACAAGCCATGAAGTCGCCGAAGGCACCGACACATTAAAAGGCCTTAACGTGCCGGGTACAGCATGGAGTAAGTGCTCACTCTCACTGCTTTTGGATACTCGTCATGGAGGAAAAACTAAAATTTCATCTTAAACAGATCCTAAAGGCCAAAACTGTCGCTCCCACAGCAAAATGAAGTTAAAACAAATTGCAGCCAAATATGTTTTCTTTCTAATAGTTTTAAAAAATATAGCATGTAGAACAAATTTACGGAAATTGTAGCGTTTGAACGAAATACAAGCAACTTTTATATGAAAAACGGTGGATGTCGCCTGCTAACCGGCCCGCTGCTCTCTTTTTTGGACTTTGTTCATGGCTTGTATCTTGCGGGGGTTACGACTCTGTGTATAGTGTTGTTGTAGATTAATTGGTTTGTTGCTCTTTCGTTGTGTGCATGTGTTTGTTTATTTATTCTATTCAGTATTGTGTAATAAACTTTGTGTATAATTTCTGTGTCCAGTTTGATATTAACTAGTTGTTTTCTGTTGATGTATATGTGGCATGCTTCTTTTGTTTCTCTTTTTCGTTTGTTGGCTTCTCTGTCGATGATGGTAGCCCGATCAAAGTTGAAGATGTGCCCTGTTTCTAGAGAGTGTGTTGCCAGCGCAGAACTGGGTGTCTGCTTCTCTATATATTTTTTATATTGAGATAGTCGGGTTTTTAATTTTTTTGACGTTTGGTCGATGTATGATTTTTGGCAATTGTCACATTGAACCCTATACACTAAATTATCTTTTTCTTGTGTTGATATAATATCTTTGGTTTTGGTATATAATTTAATGAGTTGGTTAGTGGGTTTGAACGTGATATTGAGCTGTTCATCGGTGGACTGTATATGCCGTCTTATTTCATGTGATATTGGCCTAATGTATGGGATGGAGGTGAACCTCTTAGGGCCGTATTCACCAAGCCATTTAATTGAAATTTTATTTAATTTCTGTTTTAGTACTCCTGTAAGAGAGGGTTAGAGCACACTTAAAAATTAATTAAAATTTAAGTTAGGTTATTTGATGTTATAATAACGTATATATAACTTTAATTTTAATTTAACTGAGCCCCAACCCTCTGTAACGCGAGTACTAAAACAGAAATTAAATTAAATTTCAATTAAATGGCTTGGTGAATACGGCCCTTAGGGTTGGAATTGTCTAGTTCTATTGTTGGTGTTGTTATTTGATTGTTAGATGTTGTGTTGTATTTGAATTTTTTTGTAGCTTTATTGATGATTTTTTGCGTTATGTGTGGTGGATAATTATTTTTTGTAAGAATGTCAGTGATGACTGTCCTGTTTTTAGTGTGGAATTTTTTGTGGCTTAGATTGAGTACTCTGTTGGCAAATGTCTGTGCTGTGTTAATTATTGTTGATGGTGGGTGGTTGGAATAATAATTGATCATGCGGTTTGAGCTGCAAGGTTTACAATACCAATCCGTGATGATTTTGCGGTCTCTAGTTCTGATGAGAAGCATGTCTAGAAATTGTATTTGGTTGTCCTTTTCTGTTTCTAGGGTGAATTTGAAATGGTTATGAGTGCTGTTGAAAGTGTGTAGTAATTCATTTATATGTTGTTTCGGGATTGCACAGATGATGTCATCCACATATTTCTTGATGAAAGTGGGTTTGTGGGTAGTGTTGTTGAGAGCCTCGTTAATTATGTGATCAAGTGCGAAATCTGCTAGTATTCCCGATAAAGGGTTGCCCATTGCCAGTCCACATTTTTGCTGGTATATTTTGTTGTATGAGAAATAATTACAGTCAATGACACAATATTTAATAATTTCTATGAACAGATTTTTATCAATAGGAGTAATGTTTTCTATCAAATGCCACTTTTTATCAATAATTTGGAGCGCTTGTTTTGTATCTACATTGGTATATAGAGATACCACGTCTAATGAGATGAGGACATCATCGGTTGCTATCTGTAGGTTATCCAGCGAATCCTTTAAACTGTTGGAATCTTTTATGTTGATGGGGTTGTCAGTATTGATTTGTTGGAAGATTTTCGTCATGTATTTGGATATTGCGTAGCTGGGATTATTAATCATGGACACAACAGGTCTCATGGGGATGTCGGCTTTGTGAATTTTGGGTAGGCCATATAGTCTGGGGCATGTGGCCGTGTCTGTGCGTAGGAAATATCGTTGAAATTTGTTGATGTATTTTTTATCTGTCAAACTTTGTACTAATCTGTTGTACATTCAATATACTGTGGTATTACTAAACGAGCGAACCTCACAAAAACAAGAAGAAGAACGAAAGTTGCTACGCTTTTTTCATCACATGTCGCCTCCTTTAGCTCCATCCACTGACTTATAACAATGGACTGAGCGTATTGTCATTTTCCTTTAGGAAAGCAAGGCACAAGTTTTATAGTTCTCTCTCTCGCCCTATGGCAGAGTTGGAGCTACCAACACAAAATATTGCATCCTGGAACGTTTGCTTATGCCATTTGATGTCTTTATGTTGGCTACAGATGCAATCACCGCAGAAGGAATAAGGTAAAGATAGTGTTTACCATGTTTCGTCTCTCTTGCCCATAAGCAGGATTCAGTTACGAATAACTTTTGAAAATTAAAGTCGGAATGAGTTTAATTCCTTATAAGCGATTAAAATATCATTTGGGCAAAAGAAAATATATTTTTTTAATTTAATTCGATTTTCGGATGTAAGATTTCATCTGATTAGTTGAGTTTTACATGTTTTTTATGTAATCGATTTAAAGGGTGCTCTAACGGTGATATAGAGAAACGCAATATTTTTTGTGCCACATGAAATAGCAAATCGCTCAGTCCATTGTTATAAGTCAGTGGCTCCATCAAGTTGGCCGGTCAACTTTTACTTTCTTAATTTTTTATTGCACGTATCGATTGTTGGTGATTGTTGGCTTAATTTAAACGTTTGTTGGATAATAGTTTTTTTCGGAAATCAAAAAAGAAAATTCACCATCAATTTAGCCGGAAAATTCTTATTTTTAATTTTATGCGTAATCGTTTGTTGGACTCGTTTTTATTAATAAAATCGTTTGTTGGTCCCTCAATGCTTCGCTAATTGCAAAAATAGTTTACCTAGCTAGCTACACATGAAGTTGTAGCTGATATTAGCCAAATTGAAATGTTGTAGCTGTAGTAACACCAACATGATAATGAAGTAAAAGCCATATGTTGATATATTTCATGCATTGACAACTACTGTCAAGGATATTGTTGAATTTTTATTAAATTTATTTAAAAAATTTCATTGAAGAAAAATACCATTTCTCAACTGGGAATTTTAACACTGACGAGCTCAAAAAGTAACAGATCTCACAGGAAACACTTTAAATCTGAGCGGCGGGGTATTAATTTAAGGAGGCGAACCTTTATTACAAAATGGATTAGATTTAGCTATGAAATTTTTAAAAATAGTTCCATCACATAGCCGAAAAATTTTAACAATAATGTTAAGTCTAACTATGTACATGTGATCCAGTTGATTTAAATCTTACAATTGAAGTAGTCAAGTACGCTTAGACCGCAGCTATTTAGGACTAGTTTTACCTAAGTCGAATTACGTAGTATTAATCCTGCTGCTGTTTAGACCGGTTTAGACCGCTCGTATTAAAGCTTTGACAGTTGTCAAAATTGTCAGATCTGCCTGCTATTTCAGGAGAAAAATGAAAAATAATATATTGAGTTTGTTTGTACACCGCATGCACAAGAAAATGGAGCATAGAAGAAAATTTAAAATCAAAATGAGGAAATACTGCTATTTATATTACTAAATAATAATTAAAATAAAAATAAAATAAAATTTAATTACTAAAGATAAAACATGCAAATTTTCAGGCTAATGGCAAAACATTATAAGATAATCTGCAACAATTATTTATTAATTATGTATAAGGGCGTCACTATTTACAAACAGCCTCGCATTACCTTATGTGAAGTAATGTCTCCATTTAATACTAATTTTTGTAGGTCAATACCGCATCAGAAACCGAATTAAAGTAGGACTAGTTTTTCGTAATACGGCATGTTTAGACCACTTAATATCAGTACTACGTAAGTCGAACTACGTAATACTAGTCCTAAATGGCACGGTCTAAACGGGCTCAATATATTTAACATCATAAAAGCCGATTTATGTGTTTCAGGCATTAAAAAATGAGTGTTCGCTGTTCAGTTGTTATCTGATCAGAGGAGATACGTGCTTGTCGTTTTCAGCTGATGCTGATGCTCATTAATTCACAATTGTTTAAATTAAGCCAACAATCACCAACAAACGATCAACAACCGATATATGCAATAAAAAATTAAAAAAGTAAAAGTTGACCGGCCAACTTGATGGTTTTCTTTAGTTCTCTCCTCGAAGATTTGCACGCGTTGTACTTTTTTAATCAATCTTCTTCTACATGAGTCACAGCTCAGGAACTTATATCTAATTAGGTCTGTTTAATGAGCTTCTCTAGTTTACTCTAGAGCAGAAAAGAGCAGCAACCCGTGTTTAATGAATTCAGAGCACTGCTCTAAATTGGTCTAATGTGCACTGATCTGTGTTTAATGACTCTACTCTAAAGTGAACTAGATTGAAATAGGGCGAGATTTTTTGCTCTACCTTTTTCGAAGGATAACAGCAGACATTTGACAACTGTAAATTGTGTTGACAGTTCTGAAAGCAATTCAAATAATTTCGGTTTTTATGGAAAAGAAAATATAAATTCTAGTGGAATAATTTATATAATAATTGCGATTCTTGTTTAAGTGGAGCATATTCATCTGCAAGCTGTTACCGGAGAGGTTTTAACTGTTGAGTGTTCACCAAATACGGCAAATAGGTTGAAAACTGGTAATAATGATATCTTTTGTTTTCATTTTATATAAAATTAACTTTAAGATTGTGTAATTTTGGATATGAAATTTTATACGGAGGTGATGTCGAGGTCGTTTGGATTAACGGATTGGGATGCTCCTGCTGATGAATATACGGACGACTTCACTCCGTTAGGAGATATTCAGCAGGCAAGCACGCAAAGTTGTAGACCAATAACCAGCAATGTAGGAACAAGCTCAGCACATGATGAGTACACAGCTAAGTGCTTAAAGTGCAAAATGTGGAATTTTTGAAACATATGTTCGACATAAAGCAGGCGTGGAAAGTACTGCAGAAACTGGAGATGCTGGAGATGCTACCAAACAGATTCTCGAATGGAGGGAACAAAGAGCCGAAGAATTTAAATTAAAGGAAGCAAAGGCGGAAGCAAGGGAAGAACGGGCAGAAAAGCGTAAGGCAGAATATAGAGAGAGAAAAGCAAGTGCATATGAAGAGAGGACGCAACAAATGACAAGGAAAAATGACATACTGCAAGGGTTTTGGAATTATTTTCAAAATAAAAACACGTGATTAAATGTTGTGTATTTAATTTTTATTCGTTGCTGCATTCAGTTGTGCCAAAACCCTCGAGAATACTTCCCAAGCCATGAAACAGAAACCTATATGTGTGCGTGCCGAGTCCGTTCTCTAAAATCTTCTATAATTGATGCTTATGGAAAAATGTCAAACATTGACTTTATATATGCTATAGAGCCTAAACTACTATCCATACAAGAAAATAGTTTTCTTGTAACTTACAGCTTGGATCATTACCTTCCCAAAGGCTACACTTTCTATATACCTTACTTAACAAAATAATAAAATAGTTTTGATTACAAAGTAAACTTACCATTTTACGCTCAATACCTCTCAGCTGAGTAACAAATACATGTGTGTTTGTGCAGCCGTAGTCCGAATCTGTAGGCAGCTACATTCGATATCATCAGCCCACGGCATGCCATGACGGCACAGCGGCATTATAATGATTACTCAGCTGAGAATTTTTGGTTGAGGAATCGTAGTCATTTTGTTAAGATAAATTTTTTTAAATAATTTTGTTAGGAAAGGTATGAACATTTTATTACGGTGCGGAAGATAAGAAAGCAAGCTTAAGATTAACAGAACGCCTTTTTTCTGTATGAATAGTAGATTAGGGCGGAGGAGCTATTCAAATCAAACTTTTGTCACTTTTACATAAGAACACTGCAAATATTTTAGAATGTAAGGACTACGTTGGGCCTCGCATGTGGTAGGGAGGGAGTCTGTTTCATGGCTTGTGAAGTATTCTCGAGGGTTTTGGTTGTGCACAAAGTTGGTTCGTCTGGTGGTATTAGGTGGTATACTGCTGTCAGGACATACTGCCTTCTGATCGTTATTTTCCTCAGGTGGCTGTGCAAATCTTTCCACTGTAGCAAGGTTATCATCACATAGATTGTGCAACACAACACATGCTCGTACAAAATGGCTAAATTTTGTATGTCCTCTTAGTTTGCAATAATATAATTGTCTGAACCTCTGTTTGAGCAAACCAAAAGTATGTTCAATGATAACTCTTCCGGAGCTTAATTTTCGGTCGCGCGCAATAGTCCACTTCTTTTTGTATAGTATAGTGAAAGGGTGAAAGTATACTCCTTTTTGTATAGGAAGTAAATTGTAAGTATACCGAATTGGATTACGTTCTGTTGATAAAATCTGACAGTTCTACTTGACAGCTCTCAAAAAATGTCAGAAAAGGGTGTTTAATGAGCTTTCTGCTCTTTTTTGCCCCTTTCTGCTCTTTCTGCTCTACTTTCAATTTGACAGTTAACCTAAGTTGAGCTGCTCTGCTCTGCTATGCTCTGATGTGAGCTGTTTTGAAGTTCATTGACATATTAGTACTTAGCCTATTAGAATCCAGTGACTCCTGGTTGAATTAAAGGTACAGTCACAACAGTTCTCCCCCACTAATAAAAATGTTACTGGTCGTTTGAATAATGTTGATCCAGAACATAATCTTTAAGGTATCCTGGAGGTCGGCAAGCACGTTTCAAAGGTTGAACTTTAACGGTTGGTGGAGACTGATTATATTGTGAGCACGGTTGGTAGTCACCTGGCAATGGTGAAGTAACTGGTTCCGGATGTGTCACAATTTCCGGTGACATTTGAATACTTGGTTGAAAAATAAGTTCGGGATACTCTAATTCATTGGCAGCGTCCCGACTCTCAATGGCGTTCTCAGCTGGTGTTGAGTCAGGCACAATTGTTACTGGCCTTTCAGCAACGCTGGTACTCCTAAGCTGATCTATATGGCGTTTATATACGTATCCATTGTCGAGTTTAATAAGATAGTGTAGATAGCCAAACTTCCTCAACACTACGGCAAATCGCCAAGCTGGTTTGTTGTTAATGTAATAACGAGACTGAACTCGATTCCCTATCGTGAAGGAACGGTCAGAGCTAACCACTGGTTCTTGAATGTCCATCTCATGATATGGCTTAATTGCATCAAGTCGAATCCGAAGATTTCGCTTCAAGTATAGTTCAGCAGGTGTTCTCCCCTCCGCAAGAGGAGTTGCTCTATATCAATGCATAATCTTTTGAAGTTTTCGATGAAGTGTCAGGGGTTCATTCTTCATTGCTTGTAAGCTGTTCTTGATTGTTCTTACATTGCGCTCAGCCAGACCGGTTGTGGCTGGATGGCTAGGTGCGGAAAACTTTTGAAAAAATCCATATGAAGTGCACCATTTCTTGAAGGTCTCACTGGTGAAAATTGTGGCGTTGTCGGAAACTAACACTCTCGGCAATCCATGAGTTGCAAATTTTCGTCAAGTAGCTCGATAGTCTTTGCAGATGAAGGTGCATCATTTGAAATTCGAACTTCTAACCATTTTGACTTAGCGTCTACCAAGATTAGAAGATATCTTCCTTCATAATTTCCTGCATAATCCATGTGGACACGATTCTAGTTTTCCTGTGGCTCCTCCCACGGGTGAAGTGGTGACTTCGGCGGGCTTGATTTAGTAACAGCTCAGGTTTCACATGATTTAGATATTTCCTCAATTGCTCGATCAATAACTGTCCACACACAATATTGACGAGCCAGCTGCTTCATTTTTGTAATTCCTATGTGCGTACCTGCGTAATTCCCTTAATATGCTGGCTTGAAAAGAGCGAGGAATAACGACTCGATTCCCTTTGAAGAGAACACCACTATCTAGTGTATATTCTTGGTTGTTTTTTGAATTATTGTTGATGAGGTTGTTTTTAATTTTTGAAAGCTCCTGGTCTATATCTGTTTCTAGAGCTATAGTTTCTGATGTGATTTCATTTGAAGAAATTTGTAGAATTTAAAAGAAACAAATGTCATGAACCTCTTGATTTATTGAAAAAACCATGCCCTGTATTCTTGAATTGTGTGGAACCCTTGATAAGCAATCGACATTGGTATTGTCAGTGCCTTTCTCGAATTTCGTCTCGTAGTTGAATCCTGATAAGAAAGATGCATATCGAAGAAGACGAGCTGATGTCATTGCTGGAAGTTTGTTTGAATAATGAAATATTCGAATCAACGACTGATTATCTGTAATAAGTTGAAAATGATGTCCATAAAGGTACATATAGAAATGGTTGACTGAGAAAACAATTGCCAAAGCTTCTCTGTCGAGTTGACTATAGTTCTGTTCAGCTGGTGTAAGAGAACGAGACGCGAATGCAACCGGTCTCTCCTGTCCATTTACCAAGTGTGACAGTACTCCTGCGATTCCTGTTGGACTCGCGTCACATGTGAGGAGGATCGGCAAGTCTGGATCGAAAGTTATGAGAACCCGATCACTGGATATCTCGCTCCTAAGTTTCCTGAATGTACCTTCACATGATGCTGTCCATAAGAACTTTGAACTTCCTTTCAGTAGTTTCCTTAGGAGATGTGTTTTTGTGGAACAGTCTGGAATAAATCTTGAATAATATGTAACTAATCCTAAGAATCTTCTGACTTCTTCAGCATTAACAGGTCGCGGCATGTCTAAGATCGCTTTGACTTTTTCTTGACATTTTAATATTTGATTATTTCATATTGTATGCCCCAGTATTGAATTTCTGTTTTGAAAAACAATCATTTATCTTTGTTAATGATGTTATGATCTCCATATACTTCTGGAGTTGAGAAAGACATCTTTCAAGTCTAAGCTGGCATTCTTCCTTTGATCGCCCGTGGACGATAATGTCGTCGAAATAAGATAAGGTTCCTTCCAGCCCCTGAAGTATTTGATCGATAATCCTATTAAACTCACTCGGTGCAGTCTTGATTCCGAATGAGAGACGATTCATGATGTAGGTTCCTCTGTGCGTTGAAATTGTTTGAATTTTTGCACTCTCCTGGTCCATTTTTACGTAAAGATAAGCCTTAAAAATGTCCAATCGGCAAAAGTAGGAAGAATTTCGAAGGTTATTAAGAATCTCGTCTATTCGTTTAATTGGATAATGTGCTGATTGAAGTTGTTGATTTACACCAATTTTGTAATCGACACAAAGGCGTACTTTCCCATCTGGTTTTGGTATGCAAACGAGTGGTGATCCCCAATCACTGCGATCAACCTTAGAAATAATGCCATCAGCCTCAAGGGCATCAAGCTCCGTATTGACCTCTTCTCGTAACGCATACGGCACATCACGTTCGCGGACAAAAACTGGTTTGGCTCCCTCTCGAAGATGGAGAGAACATGTGATTCCAGGAATGCATCCAACTCTTTGTTCGAATATTGGGGCATATTTTAAGAAGATATTGTCGATTGATATATGTGTGGCTCAATTGTCATATTCGGGCTAGGGCGATCCAATTCGTTGAGATCAATTTCCAAATGACGCATTCAGATGCGACCAAGTAATGGAGGAAATTCGTCAGGAACAACATATAGGTCTTCGTTTGATATCCTGTTTTTATATTGAACATTGACTTTTAATTTACCATAAGGCACGAATACGTTTTTTGTATATGATCGAAACATTATATCAGTTTTTGAAGCTGTTTTTGAAGCTGCATTCCAAGCTGGAGTTCTTTAAGCCTTGAATGTGGCAACGGAGTATACCCTGCACCAGAATCCACTTCGAAACCATGTGGACGATTTTGAATATTAATGGTTTCAAAATACTTTGAATGATCGTCTGTAAAATGTTCTTGCACAAAAATATCCACTACATTGAAAATACCATAATTTTCCACATTTTCTCGAATATTACTAACGGTATGGACTGGTTTCAAAAAAGTTTGTTTCTATCGACTCTGGAATCCATGACTTTATGTGTACTTGAAGCGCATCTAATGCACAAATCTTCAATTCCTAATTCTCGAAAACTTAAACGTGACTTTGAACGCGGTTGAAAATTCTTTGAAATGTTGCAATTTTAGTGGGAGCAGTTTCCTTAACTTTTGCTGGAAGCTGTTGCAGTTATAGAAACAGCCAACACTGAGATGTTTTGAGCGAATTGTTCGGCGGCAGCTGAATGTCACTCAGCACTATGAGTGAGCGCTAGTGATGTGAGGTCGGACGTCTCGGTAGAGGTTGTCTACGATTAGTATACACAGGAGTACCAGGTTTTGAGGGATATCCACGACTCGTATTGTCCCAATGACAATACGGTCGAGCAGTAACGGCAGATTATTTATGAGGCCTTGAGGACACTCCAGAGAGAGTGGTCCTGTAGAATGTGTGGTGGTTGGAGTTCTACTTAGTTCGACGTGGTGTGATTGGAGTGAGAAGACCACGCGATGACTTCAGACTTAGATGCGTGAGATGCCAAACCTAGATGAAGAACTTCTGAAAGAAAACTTTTCTTGATAGCCAAATGGCATTAAAGTACAAGCAGCGCTTTGTAACTGTCCTTTAGGTTCTATTGTGCCAGAAATAGATCTGATAATTAATTTTCTTGAATATTTTATTATCTTCTTTTTTTGCGAAAAATGTAATGTTGGTCTCAGATTGACTTCTGAACAATAATTGATTTCTTACATTGTTTATTTTATTACATTTTATTTCCAACCTACCTAGCTACGGCTCTTTACGTTCAGCAAGGTATCGCTAGCGGTGAATTTTGTAATGAACCTAACTCGGTTTACACGGTGATTTGTCCAGAGTTTGGAAATGACAGTACTTACTCAGACGTGTCGCCACATATACTCCCCTGCCAGCAAAACCTTGGGTTTTAGCGCTATCTATATCGCTGTGGTGGTCTTGTGACTCGTCCAGCTCGAGTGGTTCGTGGTGGCATAATTGTTGTGCCCTCAGACATGAATCTAATGCGACGCATCGGTACGCCCGACGAAGACGCCGACTCGGCGTGTAATGATGTTGGCACATTGAAGTCTTCCAACACTGGCCGGAAACGTTCCTCAATGTGCGCCTGGTGTACCGGAGAACTTTCAGTCGCTGTCTAAACAGATTCGGTCGGCAGAGTGTTTTGTGTTGCGCTGGAGCTTGATGAGCGAACAAGGCTTTCGTCAGCCATTTCAAGAGTTGCAAAGTAGGGTTTTAGTCGATCAATAGAGACGTTAACTTCCCTGTTTTTGATTTTGAGGGTGGAGAAATGTTTTGAACGTTTGATAATTTTGAACGGACCTTCGTAAGGTGGTTGAAGTGCTGACCGTACAGCGTCTGTTCTTAGGAAAACGTGTGAGCATTTAGCTAGGTCTTTAAATACAAAAGTAGATTGCCGAGAGTGATTTGTTGCCGGAATGGGTCTGATGTCAGAGAAAAGGTTGCGTAGTGACACAACAAATTGATTTTGAAGCTGATACCTGGAATTTAGTAGATAATCGCCCGGAATGCGTAAGCTTTCTCCATACACGAGTTCCGCAGGGGTAGCGAGAAATTCCTCCCTAAAAGCAGTTCGCAAACCTAATAACACGAAGGGTAAGGTTTTTGTCCAGGACTTCTCTTGGTATGCCATCAGGCAAGCTTTAAAATTCCTGTGCCATCTCTCCAGGAATCCGTTAGCCTGAGGGTGATAGGCCGTGGTGCGATTGTGACGAAAACCTAATAATTTGGAAAGTTCCGAAAATAAGGAAGATTCAAATTGTGCACCTTGATCTGTAATTATTGTCCTGGGGACACCAAAGCGAGCTATCCAGACTTGACAGAGTGCGGTTGCGACTGTCTCGGCGCTAATGTCAACCAGGGGAATGGCTTCTGGCCATCGAGTAAACCTGTCGATAATTGTAAGGCAATATCTGAAATTTTGTGACGGAGGCATTGGACCTACAATGTCTATATGTATGGTTTCGAAACGCGCCGAGCATTCGCTAAATGTGCCCAGAGTATTTTTGCAGTGTCTAGATACTTTACTCCGCTGACAAGCTAAGCAGGACCGTGTACAGGAATTGGTATCCTTGTCAATGGACGGCCAGAAGTACCTAGACGTGACCATTTTGTTGGTTGTACGAATGCTAGGGTGAGACAAATTGTGCACGGTTCTGAACACTTGGGTTTCAAAAAGACGTGGGAATGAACGGTCGTACTTTTGTTTCCGAAACCTCGCAATATAATTCTGCGTCCGAGCCAAAAATCGGGAATTTTTCCAATTTATATCGAGAATTTTGAAGAAGGTGTTGAAATTCAGTATCCTGTAATTGTGCCTCGGCTATAGCCTCAAAATTGATTGTACTTTGAAGTTGAATTTCGTCGACTCTTGACAACGCATCAGCCACTATGTTTTCTTTACCCGGCACATGCCTGATATCGGTAGTGAATTGACCCACATAATCCAAATGCCGTAATTGACGTGGAGAAGCCTTCTCCGGATTTTGCAGGAATGCATATTGTAAAGGCTTATGGTCCGTGTAAAGGGTGAAGATACGGCCTTCCAGTAAATACCTGAAGTATTTGATACCTTTATATGCTGCTAGCAATTCCCTGTCATAGGTGCTGTATTTTTGTTGCGCGCTGTTCAGTTTGACAGAGTAAAATCCGAGTGGTTGCCAGCTATCGTCAACTTTTTGCTGTATTGCAGCACCAATGGAAGTATCTGAAGCGTCTACCCATAGTGATAGTTTGGCCGTAGCGACGGGAAAGGCGAGAAGGGCCGTTTGGGCTAATTGAGCTTTGGCTAGTTCGAAGGATTTAATTGTTTCGCTGGACCAGTCAATGCGCGTAGCACCATCTTTTTTAGAACCGGACAGATATATGTTTAAATTAGCATGGTGTGCTGCAGCGTGTGGCAAGAAGTGTCGGTAGAAGTTTATCATACCCAGAAAGCGTCGTAATTGCTTTACGGTTTCTGGAATTTTAAATTTTGAAATTGCTTCTACCCGATCTGGGGCTGGTTTGATGCCTTTCGGGGTAATTAAATGACCTAAAAATTTGACCTGCGATTGCAAGAAGACACATTTTCGACGTTCAAAATCAGTCCATACTCCTGGAGGCGTTTGAAATCCTGCTCGATGTGCAAATAGTGTTCGGCTTTAGATTTAGAAGCGATCAGGATATCATCCAGATATACGAAACAGAATGTGAACTCTTGTAAGACCAAGTGGATAAATCTTTGAAAAGATTGCGCGGCGTTACACAGACCAAATGTCATGCGCGTGAACTCGAAAAGTCCAAAAGGTGTGCATATTGCAGTTTTTGGGATATCTGCAGGCTCGAAATGAATTTTGTGGTATGCTTTTGCTAAGTCAAGAGTTGTAAAGTGTGTGCAATTTTCTAACTGGTAGACGAAATCATGAATTAATGGTACTGGGTAACGATCGGGTACCGTGCTGGAATTTAGCCTTCTGTAGTGCCCGCATGGTCTCCATTTACCATTTTTCTTTTGTACCAGATGTAGCGGTGAGGACCAAGGACTGTTTGAGGGTCGACAAATTCCCTGATTCAACAGAAACTCGAATTCCTTTTTGGCCGCTAATAATTTTTCAGCTGAAAGGCGACGAACTTTGGAAGAGATAGGGGCGCCTTTGGTGGTTATGCGGTGCGTAACCGTGTGCGCTACTTGTGTAATGAATCCAGCTTCGACGGTGATGGCACGGAATTTTTTTAAAAGATCCTGGACTGTTGGATCGATTGCAGGACTAATGAGTACTGATAGACTCGAATTTTGGCATTTAATACGCTGAGCAGATGCTACTAAAGAATTAAGCAGATCAATAAGAGACTTCTTTTTAATGTCCGCTAAGAGACCATAGTGGCATAGGAAATCTGCGCCTAGTATGGGTCTAGGAATATCTGCTATAACGAACTGCCAAGGAAAAGATCGTCTTAAGCCCAAGTCCAACGTTAGTAATTTTCTGCCGAACGTGCTGATAGGAGAGGAATTTGCCGCCACCAACTGCAAATTAGAATTTGGACAACGCTGAAAAGGTGCTTTTGGAATGACAGAAACGTCTGCCCCTGTATCAATCAGGAAACTTCTCTTCGAAGACCTGTCGAAAATGTACAAACGACTTTTTTGAATGCCGGCTCCACCCGTCGTGAATGGCGGAGGGCATATTAGTTTGGGCCGTCATTACAGGCAATGACACCTTGCGGTGTTGAATTTAGAGTGCTTGCTTTAAATTTGCAAGGAGCAATGCATTTTCGAGCTCTGGTACCGAACTTGCGGTGGTACCAGCAAAAATTTAGGTTTGCATTATCTGAAGAATGTCGAGAAGAAGATCGCTGTTTAGACCCACTTCTTGAATTGCTTTGCCTATTGGGATTGCGTCGTGAAAGGGACTTCTCGAACATGCTGGTGAGAGAATTTAATTTCCTTTCCATTTCGGCTAAAGTTATATGAGCACTGTCTGCTGAAGAAGCTATGGAGAATATCTCTGATTTAGGGCTCACCCCAGCTATTTTGTCCGCACATGCTGCTAACACTTCCAGTGTTCCTGGATTGCAAGCTAGAATTGCTTGCATATTTGATGATAATCGTTGAAGCCAAAGTGACTTCAGGATCTCCTCGCTGAGCTGGCCGTTGCTAAGGGACCGCATCTCACGAAGTAGCTGTGAGGGCTGTGTGTCACCTAGTGTAAGTTCCATAAGAAGCTGTTTTAGCTTCTGATTAGTACTTCCAGAGAGCCTGGAAATCAACGTCTCTTTGATCGTATTGTATCTTTCCCTTGCTGGTGGTGCACGAAGAATGTCACTCACCCTGCGAGCGACGTCCTCGTCGAGCGCCCCAATGGCGTGGTAGAACTTAGTCTTGTCCTGACTAATACCAGCTAAGTCAAACTGAGCCTCCAGCTGGAGGAACCACAGGTCAGGATCATTCTTCCAGAAAGGAGTTGTGTTTACGGACACTGCGCCCAACACAGCTGGTCGCGTTGTGTCTGCTGACAAGGAAGTACTAGGCTCGGTCAGACCACTGCTGTTAGCAGAGACCATGCTGACGTTTGCGTCTTCAGTCGGCTCGGTCATTTCCACACGCAGGTCGAGAAAAGTAAAATGTTATCAAACAACGAAGTGTGAAGAAAATTTAAGAATTGATTTAGAAATGCAGTAAGACGTCAATTAATCAAAATAAGTCAACGGAGTACAAGAAAAATTAGTTGAATCGCCAACGTGAAAGAAACTTTGGCAATCGCAGATGTATCAATGTGTAAGAAAATTTAGATAAAGCGCTGACGTACGAGTAAATTTCAATAATAGCGAAGAAATGCTAGTAATACGTTGCTGAACGTAGAGAGTTTACAAAACGCCTAAATCAAATTGACTGTCGAGTGATTAAACCAGACAAAGAAATTACGCACTTATATGCTTATAACCTTATTAATAAAAGGCTGTAAATGTTACAGAGCTGAAAAACAAAATTTTTTTTGTTTTTTTTTTTAAAGGTATAATGTTAAAAAGAAAAATAAGCACCGAATGTGCAACAATGTAAAATATATTTGTGAAGAAACAAGTTAAAATTAAAATAATCTAAACTATCTAACCTTTTTGAACTTCTTTCTTGATGAAGGCCGTGGCCTTGTCGGGGTCACCAATTTAGTGGGAGCAGTTTCCTTAACTTTTGCTGGAAGCTGTTGCAGTTATAGAAACAGCCCACACTGAGTAGTTTTGAGCGAATTGTTCGGCGGTAGCTGGATGTCACTCTGCACTATGAGTGAGCGCTAGTGATGTGAGCGGTCGATTGGTCGGACGTCTCGGTAGAGGTTGTCTACGATTGGTATACACAGGAGTACCAGGTCTTGAGGGATATCCACGACTCGTATTGTCCCAATGACAATACGGTCGAGCAATAACGGCAGATTATTTATGAGGTCTTGAGGACACTTCAAAGAGAGCGATCCTGTAGAATGTCTGGTGGTTGGAGTTCTACTTAGTTCGACGTGGTGTGATTGGAGTGAGAAGACCACGCGATGACTTCAGACTTAGATGCGTGAGATGCCAAACCTAGATGAAGAACTTCTGAAAGAAAACTTATCTTGATAGCCAAATGGCATTAAAATACAAGCAGCGCCTTGTAACTGTCCTTTAGGTTCTATTGTGCCAGAAATAGATCTGATAATTAATTTTCTTGAATATTTTATTATCTTCTTTTTTTGCGAAAAATGTAATGTTGCTCTCAGATTGACATCTGAACAATAATTGATTTTTTTACATTGTTTATTTTTTTACATTTTATTTCCAGCCTACCTAGCTACGGCTCTCTACGTTCAGCAAGGAATCGCTAGCGGTGAGTTTTGTAATGAACCTAACTCGGTTTACGCGGTGGTTTGTCCAGAGTTTGGAAATGACAGTACTTACTCAGACGTGTCGCCACACAATTACCTCTTGAATATCCTTTACGGGTAGAAGATGAATTGTTGTAGCGAAATGGTCTTGAAATTTTATTTATATCTGTAGTGTCTATTTTGAAAGGTTGTTTTGATTCAAGGAGTCGACTATTTAATTTTGAAGCTTCTATAGCTAGTGCTTTTTTTACTAGCTCCTCAAAAGTTGAACCGTCGCACTATAAAACCTGTTCCCTCATTGAATTGTCATGAAGTCCTGGTATAAATTGTGCTCGAAGAAATATGTCGGCAATGCTACTTTTACAATCGCAGGCCGAAACAAATTCGCAGTCTCCAATATCTCTACGCAGATTAGTAACGTTATCAGATATTGATTGACCTTTCTGTTGATATAATGACAGGAATGTATACTGGGCCACCAGTACACTTTTTTTAGGACATAAATGCCCTTCTATGGCCGTCGTGAGCTCTTTGTAAGACAGCTCCGATGGTGTTTTTGGTGAAACTATAGACACAATTAGTTGGTAATGACTCAAACCGATTGAGTTCAGCTGCATCTGACTACAGAGTGTCTTGTTTGAGAACACCCCTTCATTGTCAGATAATTTTCGAAGCGTTGAGGATACATTTTGAAATTTTCCCTAGAACAAAGAAAATTCTCGAAATTTGAAATCGAAGAAGTTACTGTTGTTTGTCCTTGTTCCAATGATCCACTTGGGACTGTATACGCTCTTGTAGCAGCAACACTTTCGAGTAATTGTTTCTGGCTGTCTCTGAATTCTCGCAGCAACTATGCAAACTGTTCAGCATCCATTTTGAAATTTTCGCACAGCAATTGAGGATGATGAAATTACTTATTATAGTTGAAGGCAAGAGTAATTCACCTCACACTACTGTACGTGGATGTTTATTTAATGGTAAAATTGAAATTTTATCCTCGTTGCCAATTCTTCGTTGTGGCCTGGAAAGGTTTTAAGAGGGAACCGTATTGAAAAGACGTATTTGCACGCGTTGTACTTTTTTAATCAATCTTCTTCTACATGAGTCACAGCTCAGGAACTTATATCTAATTGACATGTTAGTACTTAACCTATTAGAATCCAGTGACTCCTGGTTGAATTACAGTCACAACACATTATGAACACGACAATAATAAAAAGTAAATCATCAATCTTGCATCTATCAAGGTTTTCTATTCCATAACTATGTAATTTAATTGCGTTTCACAAGAGTGTTGCTTTCTAAACCCGGATTGATGCTTATTAATAATTTTGTTTTCCTTCAAATATGCTTCTAGTTGCATTTGCATTACTTTCTCTATATATTTCTCAATAATCGAAATACTGTTTATTCGGCGTATATTTTCACATTTATTTGTTCCCCTGATTTTTGGTACAGGCGTAATCAAGGATTCTTTCAAGTTACTTGGAAAAACTCTCTCAGTGAGCGACTGGTTCACGATCTTTTTTATGATATTACATAGATATTCCTCAGCATCTTTCAACACTTGGACACTTATTAACCATGAATTAACCATATTTGTTTTAAAGTTTCGACAGCACATTTAATATACTATCTCTATCTACTAGTTTAAATTTGAATTGGGAATGGTATTCATTGTCTTTGAACTCAAACGGTATGTTACTTATTTTGTTTTGAATTTCAGCGATACTTTCCACGAAAAAGATATTTAATTTTTCACATATTACTTCAGGTTCTTTAATGACTTCATCTTTATATATAAGTTCCCTAATAACATTTTGTTCTTTATAATATATCATTTCTTTTAAGATTTTCCACATACCATTTTGGTCTTCTTTCGCATATATAATTTTACCTTTTATATAGTTTTTTTTAGCTTCCTTTGTTGCGTATTTATATTTATTCCGCTTACTAATGTATTGAAACCACTGCACTCCAGTGTTTGTTATTTTTGCTCTTTCATATGCATCTATCTTCTCATTTTTCAACGTTTGTAAATATCTATTAAACCATGGATTATTCAGGTCAACTCTTATTTGCTTTTGTTTTTTGAAGTTTTGTCCAATATTTGTTAACACATTTTTTATTGCATCACTTATCGAATCAACACTCCGTAGTTGCATAATTTCAGACCAATTTATATCACTTGAATTATTTAATAAACGTTCGTTAGCATACTTAACATATGTTATAATTTTCTGTGCACGTTGGTATATACGTATGTACGTCGGTCCTCAAGCGAGCCGACAATTAGTATGCAGTCAAAGTTATTTCTGATGTTAAATATGCTGCATTCAATTATGCTGTGCTCGATGTCATTTGGTTTCATTTCATGCATGTGTTGTGTTACATTCGACTAATTCGATGGTCACAAATAGTTTGGCATCATATCTGTGATCCGCATAGTCTATTTTAGAAAGCGTGTCTCTTTTGAGGAAACGTTTCAGCCAAGGCGATTTCTTAGGAGTAGGATAACAATTTTTGAAAAATATTCCCTTGCTGGAAGAGGATGAAATGTACTCATTTCCATTCGTCATGGATGAGGTTAGGCCCTCATCGAGTGATATCATTGTTTCTGTGATTGAGTGAGACTCCAAAGCACCTTGCTCTGGAATCTGTGAGCTCATTTAGCTTGGTATCTACATATATGATATGGTATTTGTGATTTGGTTTTTGGGACGTTAAGTCGAAGATCCGTTTTACATAAAAAGAGTAATTGTTAAATTTCAGGACCGAGGAAGCCGCTTTGGAATCCGTTAATATTAGGTTTTTATCATCATTCTTTTTATTAGTGGATCAATTGCCAATCGAATGGCAATACAGTTCACCAGCAGTTGGTGATCTGAGGACATCATGTTTCCGAGTGACACATGTTTTCCGGTACATGGTTAGTCGTAAGAGGCTAGGAGTGCTCCGGTATATTTTTGTGAGCTCTTCATCTGAGGTGGAGGATTTATTGCTGCTGGCTCTCATAAATATGTGTTGGTCTGAAATTAGATTTTTTAGAGGGAAAGTCGAAACCCTTGTCCAAAAAAAGGAATAACTTTGATGGTTATAAGCCCATATTGTGGCCCATATTTTGTTCAGATGGTTCAAAAAAGATAATTGTGCTGAACTTTTTAGGATAAGTATTTCATTTTGTTCTTGAGGAATTTCGAGCGCTCCTTCGGGGTGAGTGGGAGTGGTGCAGACACTGTAGTGTTGGTTAACTCTGAGCGATGTATGTCTTGAGATGCAGAGGTAGGGGTGAAGGACTAAGTAGTCTAAGGATTTCGAAGTATCCCATTTCTGAACCATCTCAGTGCTTTGATGTTTGGCGGAAAGTGCACAAATTTTTTTAAAAAATTCTCTAGAGTCTAGCCGTTATTATCAATAAAGCTAGAGGTATAGGAAGCTTTTACTCTTTTAGAGGCATTTTTGAGAAATTTTGAAATTGCTCTATATTTTTTGATAAGAAGTGTAGATGTGGTATTGGTACAGTCTGCAGGATTGATTTTTATAACTTAAAGAGTCTTAGCGTCTTAGCATTCCACCAAGGTTTAGGTGCGAAAAATTATTGTGAGGGGTTTTGAAGGTATGTGTTTTTTGATGATTGTGCATATATCTTCAATGATGTATGCAGAATTTCTTAGAGTGTTAAGCTCGTCAAGAACACTGGAAGGCTTTTGAATTATTTCTAAATCATTTGATATGTATAGTTATTTTAATTTACTTTTTTAGACTTATAATAAAAGTCGTGTTGTGTTGGCTTCCGAGGAACTTTTTTGTTCCTTTATGATCAAGTACATAGGATTTGCAAGGTCTGAAACTCTGAGACTATCTTCCATTACGCCAGTCCCCTTCCGTGTGTCTTCTTTTTCTTGAAACATCCTATAGACACAGATTTTGGAAGATTGTACGTTTTTGTGACTTTCCGGTACGATTTCTTTGTTACCACTCTGTTCACCTCCTTAGTTGGGTTTCGTACTTTTCCAATCCTTGATGGCATGGGA
This sequence comes from Dioctria linearis, assembly GCA_963930735.1. Classification (NCBI taxonomy): domain Eukaryota; kingdom Metazoa; phylum Arthropoda; class Insecta; order Diptera; family Asilidae; genus Dioctria; species Dioctria linearis. The sequence continues at coordinate 44,137,920 of OZ005743.1, read as the reverse complement.
AATGTCTCACCTTTTAGATTGAGTAGTAGTGCAAAACTATTTTCGCTAAAGGAAGAGTTACCAGATTATGAGACATGCGAGCTTACTTTCTTGCTTCACTTCTGTTGATGCCTTTTATGGTCATAATATTAAGTAAGTCATTTTCAAGGTATTTGGCCGGGTGTAACATAAGTCTTTAACTGCTCTCGGAAGATAAGCGGAAGGGTTACTGTTGGTTGGAGGTATGTTGCCACGTTGGGACTTCAATTTAGTTACAGCCGGAAAAAACTCAAAGGAATTAATTAGTTATGTCAAGGCAAATCAGCCAATCCACGCTGGCGGAAATTCGAAGTCAGTAATTACTACAAAGCAAATATTTAATGTGGAATCAACAAGCCTAGTCACAAGCAACGACGCGACTCTCAATATAACAGTAGTCCAACCATTTACAATTATGTCCCAGCCGTCCTCCATGCACAGTGAGTATAACTAAGCTAGTGGGCGCCAGGTCCCCTGCCGAAACACGCTTAAATGTTCCTTCAGATAATAAGATTGGGAGCCATAATTTACGTATTAGGAGGCTTAGAAAAGCAGCCGTCCGGGTCCTATGCTTCGTGCTCACTGTTCCTCCCTGGTGTTACCTCGATCTAAGCCGGCTAAGCTCGTCGATTGGGCGTGGGAGGGAAGAAGAGGAGTCGCCGCATCAGCGATTGATAGAGTAGGGCTCGAGCCAACCTCAATAAACTTCCTGCTGACACAGCTCGAGCCACACCATATCCCACCATGCTTAATGACTGACCTACTAGCAGGTGTACCAACGCCGTCCATAATACCTCATACCCCACAATTAACTACTCAGCATGTACCGTCAAAGCAATTTATTCTAACATTACGGGCTCAATTCATACAATTTCAATACAGCTTCCATTACAATAACTACACTACGCTGTAGCCACTCACTCATCTGCCACCCTCCTACACAGGAGATTTAACTAGACTAACCTTACTAATAATGCTTCTTGCTTATGAAAGGAAGGAAATATATGTAATTCACCGGACCTAAAAAAAAGTTTTAGCCAAATTTTAGGACTAAGTATTCCCGTAGACTTGGCTAAGCATTCTTACAATATCAATACAATTTCCATCACAACCTCTACACTACGCTGTAGCGACTTACTCGTCTGCCACCTGTTTCGTAGTACGTCTTCTACTAACCGATTTGAACCCATGCTCTCAGACAGACTAAATTATAGATGGCTAGAGTGACTACAAAAAACTTTTCGCTTGAACGCAGTACAGGGAGCAGACACCTACCTCAGATAAGTTTCTAGAGCATTCAATGTAAGGAACGCGGTTCTTTGTGGCCACTTTTTTTCAGGTTTCTTCCTCACAGGACTGGATTTCGATACGAGACTGAATTCGGCGGGTATATCTTATAGCTGCAGACAGCTGTCGTTACACGGGCACCCCGCCCTTTTTAGAACTAGGCATATACCAATATCACTGAGTCTAAAGTTTTGTGTCTCACTTGATTCAAACACACTTTGGATCCATACCCAAAACGGTTTCTTATCATTATGCGACCAATGATAAGAGACCGTTTTGGGTAGAACCAGTTCAGAATCTGAGTTAGATGCATTAGGAGTTGCTGGTTTGCTGCTGAGAGCAGTCATTTGGAAATGAGTGGTTTCGATGCTATTTCTATGAGCAGTTATTTTCCTCTTTACATTGTCTTCTAAAGAAGAGAAATCTTTAACCGCCACTTTGGTGAAGTTCGTATGCCAGGAACGTACTCGCACTTCCTTTTTTCTTAGAATTTTTCTCCGAAATTGCCCTTAATTACATTGCTGCACAATTTATGACCTTTTCAATATGTAATTTTTTACTTGAAACCATTTTCTCTAAAAAATAAATATCTTCACATTTCACAAGTTCCACGACAGATGATATTATAAATGACTACACACATCAAAACGTGTACCAATCACAGAAAATACACACAATTTGACTATTTCTCAGGTTCCAATTCGCTAAAAAGTTGAAGTGAGTGGAACTCGTTTTCGTACTGGCGCAAGTAAACTGGTGGGTATGTCAAGAGGAGGTGAGGGACTGAAAATGAGGCTACTTGGGACAGTAACTTCGCTTGTGTGAACTATACTTTATCGGCGTGATGATAGTCTCTGGATAATTTGACAGAACAGCTGCCTGACATCCGGTATTTTTCCTCCGCAAATATATTGGCTGCCTCACTGACAAGTATCAATGATTCCAGCAAATTTAGCCTGGGAATAAAAGGTTCACTACACTTTTGTGAGTTGCTGTCTGAATGGGGCTCAACAGATGATCTAGCGATCTCTGGTAATTGTCCAGATGGCTCGCGAACAAATAGGTAACAAATTCGGTTCTGGATCTTTCCCTTTGCCAAAGGAATTTCATGGAGGTTCGGCGGCACAAATTTTAGCACAAGACTTGGTCGGGAATTTTCAAGATATTCACGTGCCTCCTGTTCTACAATGTTTGTAGGACAATGTTAAACTCCGATCGGGATGAGACTTTTGTCCCAACAAGCGTGGATGACATCAAAAAAGTCCGATCTTAATAGATCTCGCGATGAATTGGAATTTCACTCTTCCCTTCATTGTATGACGGGGCTGACGAGAGAAAATATATTCCGAAAATTTATGAGCCCGCAACGTTTACGAGTGAAATTACTTGTCAAGTGCATAGATTTATCTAATACTTTTACTGATAATTATCTTGATTTTCTCGGATTCCTTTGTCACCTCGCCGTTCATGTGGCTATGGGCCGGCCATATACGTGTAACTCGTCTCAGTGTAGCATATTGCTACATGCAGTATGCTACGACCATAACAAAAGTTTAAGCTACGTTACAACCTTACAATTGTTGGTTACTCAACGGAAGACCGATAGATGAGATTAGTTGTTTGGACAACAGACTCTGATTGGAACAGCGTGGCTAGGAAAACTAGCAAGGAAGTGGAAAGACCACGAGTAAAAGAAAGCGTTACATGTGGAGGCACCAAGATTTGTGACTTGACAAGAAATAAGCCAGGGCAGGTCAGAAAACCATAAGAACGAAAACTGGTCGACAGATAAGCTTCTGGCTTGGAAGTATAAAAGTATAAAAAAGTACAAAAACTAAACCTAAAACTAACTATAAACGTACTGGAATATGGGGACCCGGCGTGTACAGGCAGAATAAATATCTAAATAGGAGTAATTGGGTTAGACATAACACTAACTAATAAAAATTAAAAGCTAAAAAATGCCTACCTATGAGCTAAGGTAAGATTAAAGTAGGGTTCATGAGGTGAAGTAAGCTTCTTAAACTAAAGACAGGTTCGCTGATCAAATATATGTACCCCATTAGACCCAGATCGGGTGCGCGTTCGATGAAGGACTAGTCTGGAGCTCATAGGATTGTTTCATGAGAGCAGGGAGCGAGTTCCATCTGACTTTGTGGATAAAGTATAGGACTCTGAGTTCAAGGAGTTTAGTGAGGGGTTCAGGCATGAACAGTTGTTCCATTAATGAGACGTGAGAATGTATCGCACACAGGCTCTGAGTGCTCTATTAAGCTTGGCGATTTCTGAGACATGCAGAGGTTACATTGCTGCATCCGCATAGAAGAAGTGCGGTATGATGAGGGATGATATCAGGGATTGGCTGATGGACTGGTCCAGATGATGCGAGGCTGCGTATAGGCAACGAAGACCGTAGTAGATCCTGGAGCACCTTTGCTAATGTGAGATCGCCAGGTGAGTTGGGGGTCCATGAGTAGGCCGAGATTCTTGACGTGACTGGTGATATGTATTAAAATATTAAATTGTAAGTCAACAATGTAACATTAATATACATATATACAGTCAACCGGCAAATACTCCCATGCGAGAAATATGTACATACAACCACAGTCTAAATGTAATTAGGAGAACCGCTTCTGCGCTTATCAGTGAAGTAACTGGTCAGTCAGTCTCTGTATCGGATCAGAGCACATTCCGCTCACTTAGAATTCCATTAGCATAAAGTATTATTTAAGAATGGCCGGCGTTTTACTTAAACAAAGGAGCATATTAACTGGTTAAGAGAGGGATGATCTGATCGTAAAGAAGCAGGTTAGGGAGCATTAGACAAGGGCGTTAGCGCGAATGGAATATTTTATAGGTTGGGTTTTGGCGGGGTTAAGGGACAGTCCACCAGCTCGGCACCAGTTAGATAAGTCACCTAGAGTCACAATGAGCGACTCGATCTTTGGTTTGAGATCATTAGCACTAGCAGTTGCATACATCGGTAGATCATCTGCGTACAGGTGATATTTGAAATTGCCTAATGGTGTGGTGATGTCACTAATGTAAATTGAGAACAGGAATGGAGCCAGGACTGCCCCTTGCGGGACACCGGAGGACATAGACCTGGGGATGAGCGACGGTCATCACTGATAACTGATTATTGTTGGTGGAGGATATACTGGCGAGGAGATAAAAATGGGAGAGGAAGTCCCAGGTAGATATAGGGCAGTCTTACTATTTTATCTGCTGCATTCAGTTATGCTGTGCTCGATGAAATTTGGTTTCATGCATGAGCAAATAGTTTGGAATCATAGCTGTGACCTACTTAAGTCTATTTAGAAATCACCGGAGGAGATAGACCTGGGGATGAGCGACGGTCATCACTGATAACTGATGATTGTTGGTGGAGGATATACTGGCGAGGAGATAAAAATGGGAGAGGAAGTCCCAGGTAGATATAGGGCAGTCTTACTATTTTATCTGCTGCATTCAGTTATGCTGTGCTCGATGAATTTCATGCATAAAGCAAATAGTTTGGAATCATAGCTGTGACCTACTTAAGTCTATTTAGAAATCATATCTCTTTTGAGGAAAAGCCCCAGTTCAAACAAGGGGGTTTCTTAGGAGTAGAAAAAATTTGTTTGAAAAAAATTCCCTTGCCAGAAGACTTGTACTCTTCTTTCCATTCGTTATGGATGAGGTTTGTGATATCTGTTATTGCACCCGCGAGTAATATCATGGTTTCTGTGATTGAGTGAGATTCCAAAGCATTGTTTGCTTTGGAATCTGCGAAATCAGTTAGGGCTAGTCCTTTGTGTGCTAGGTGCTGTATGATATGGTATTTGTGATTTGGTTTTTGGGATCTTAAGTCGAAGATACTTTTTACGTAGAAAGAGTCGTTGTTAGATCTCAAGGCCGAGCGAGACCCTTTGGAATCCGTTTATATTAGGGTTTTAGTTTGTTCAATTGCCAATTGAATGGCCTTGGATTCACCAACAGTTGATGATCTAAGGGCACCATGTTTTCTATTGACACATTCAAAAGTGGGGTAGCGGACTACCATAATACCGGTACATGAGTATTTGTAAGCGGCATCTGTGACATTTTATGGTCCTTCGCAGCCAAATTTAAAGTCAAGTAGCTTTATATTCTGACCATTCTAAATTTCGAAACATGACTACACTTCACAAACTTTTCGCTAATCAAACCACCTCTGCACAAATATCCGTAAAATCTTTCAATAACTACAACAAAACTGATGTAGAAAAGCGGACGAAAGGACTAATTTCTGAGCGATTGACCGCCCTACGCGAAATTTGGTCAGATTTTAAGACTGTTCATTATACAATTCTCCACGCTACGCAGGCTTTGGAAGATATTGAACTTCAAAAATACGGGTATTTTGCAAACAATCAATTTTCAAACGGAAATACTAAACGTTTCGAAGTATTCTTAGAGATGTATTACATGTATTTGAAACAAAAGTAGAGCCAACGCCAAAGACGGAGAGTCAATCTTCTTCGTTTCTGAGATTGCTCAGCATCACAATTCCAAAATTCTCAAGGTCATACGATTTATGGAGGTCTTTTCATGATCTATTCAATTCCCTATGGTGCATTCAAACTCTGCGCTATCTCCAGTGCAGAAATTTCATTTTTCTAAATCAAGTGTTTCTGGAGATTTAGAGTACTTATTGCGTCAACTTCCCATTGACCAATTCGAGTTACGACAGCGCATGGAAGATATTGCTTAACAGGTATGACAACAAGCGAGTATTAATTAAAGCTCAGCTAAACATTCCATTCAATCTACCTAAAAGGACACATGAGTCAGCCAAAGCAATAAAAAGTGTACTAGATAAGCTCTCCAAATGCATATACGAACTTAAAGCAATGGAAGTCCCCATTAAACACTGGGATACAATCCTAATTTACACGCTAGTGCATAGCTTGCGAGCGGAAATGCATCGTTTATGGGAGCAAGAAGTGAATAGTGTAAACGAACTTCCCACCCTTGAATCTTTAAAAACATTTCTAGAGAAAAGATTCGGAGCTCTAGAAGCAATCGCAGACACAAAAACCACATTTAATGAATAAACCAGTTTAAATTCTAAAGGTATCAACTCTACATCATCTGGTGACAGATGTACACTTTGTAAAAAGCAACATCGTTTATACAAATGCACCAAATTTGTAAAACTGGACGTAGATTCTAAATTTAAAATTGTCACATCAAATAACTTGTGCATCAACTGCCTTTCAAAAAGACACAACTCAAAATTTTGTTCAAGCAAATTTATATGCCAACGATGTGGAAGGAAGCACCATTATTTACTTCATAGAAATAAGAGAAATCCACAGAGCTCACACAAGACAACACCAAATTCACAGGAACAAGTTCAACCTTATAAATCACCTTCCACATCTATTATTCACTCGCTTCACGCAAATCAATCAGTAAGAACTGCACAAGCCTTGCTTGCCACATCATTGTTTAAATTTCCGTCAAGAAAGGGTACCATTTTTACTCTGCCAGCCTTGATTGACTCACGTTCATAACACAAGCCGTAGCAATTCTAGCCGTAGAGAATTCTAGCAAAAAACTTATTATCGGATCGCCAAAGGCCGTTACGAAGTCCGTTTGCCCTTCATCAATGAAAGTCCTAGCTTAGGCAACTCTCGTGGCATGGCTGTACGAACATTTCACAGTTTAGAGCGTAAACTACTTCAAAATCCTGAGCTTAGTCAGGAATATAAAGCCTGTATTAATGAGTATCAATCATTAGGGGACATGACAGTGGTTGACAAAGAAGTTAATAAAGATAAATGCTATTATCGCCCTCACCACGCCATTATCAAGGATATACAACAACCAAAGTTCGAGTTGTTTTTGATGCTTGGGCTATATCCAATAATGGGAAAGCTTAAATGAACAGTTGCATACGGGTCAAGTACTGCAATCTGAACTTTTTTCAACTTTACTTCGATGGCGAAAGTACGGATTTACTATGTCAGCCGACAGAGGACATAGAGAAAATGTACCGAATGATAAACGTTCAATTTCCAAACCAAAATTAGCAAAGAATTGTTTGGAGAAACAACCCCACTGTAGTCATCAAACATTTTAAGTTAACCACTGTTAAAACTCTTCATCAGGTAGCCACCGATGAAGCTGCTAAATAACCTATATATCCAAAATTATACCACGGGATTTGTATGTTGATGATGTTTTCACTGGTGCAGATTCCATCGACGAAGCTTTGAAAATACAAGGGCAGCTTATCAACGTCTTGTTTTCAGAAGGATTCAACTTAAGGAAGTGGCTCCGCAATTCATCGGATCTCTTATCAAGTATCAGCAAGAACATACAACTTCCTTTATAGTTCGCAAGTGATGAATCTGTAAAAACCTTGGGCATCCATTGGCACCTAGGAACTGATCACTTCGCTTGGCAATATAAACAGTTTGCAGATCACATTTCTACAAAGCGTTCTGTTTTGTCAGAAATTGCTACACTTGTTGATCCACTTGGTTGGATATGTCCAATCATAGTTGCAGCCAAAATTCTTATGCAAACTTTATTGTTTTTGGATGCTCATGGGACGATCCAATTATTGCGCACATTGACCAGCATTGGTGACAATTTAAGGCAAAATTAATTCACATCAGCACAATACACATACCACGGTGAGTATTCACCAGCAGTGATTTATCTACATGCCAAATACATGGATTTTCAGATGCGTCCAACCAAGCCTATTCGGCTGTCGTTTATATCCGGGCCATAGATCATGAAGGAGACGTCCATGTAAATTTACTAATGGCAAAATCCAAAATAGCACCTGTTAAATCTATCATGCTTCCTCGACTCGAGTTATGTGGCGCTGTACTTCTAGCTCGGCTTATTAATCGCTTTAAGACTGGCCTGAAGGTTGTTGAAGTTCCCATATTTGCTTGGCGGACTCCTCTATAGTCCTGCCCTCGATTCGCAATCATCCCAATAAGTACAAAACCTATCTGTTGACAATCCGGCCGATTGCAACTCAAGGGGCATTCAACCTGCATCTTTCAATTTTCACAAACTATTGTGGCATGGACCTCAATGGCTGTTAAGCTCTGGCAGACAACAATATGGAGTCTGAGCAAAAGCGAGTAAGGTGTTTATCTACAACTCATTTAGACATTAATGAGTTATTTTGTTAATCAGACAACTAAAGGCAGGCATTAAAATCAGTAACACTTTATCTCCCTAGCAAAAATTTCTAAATTCATACTCCCAGTATACAACAATCGCAACAATTGCATTTGCAATAAGTGTACACGCACATGTCCTAAAAAAAACCAAAATAAAAACCAAAAATCAATCATTGACTTTGAACCAGCGTTATAGCTTCCAACATATCAATTCTTATATAGCGTGTTCGCTCTGACTACGGGCAGAGCATAGTGTTTTTAGTTTTTAAGGTTTTCATAGTGCAAAGTTTCAACCAACTATAAAATAAAAAATAAGTACTCAATTAAGTAGATGTTAATTAGTATATCGACTTGTCCATTCGTGTCTGTGGCGTCCAAACCTACATCTACCTCCTTTCGCTATTCACTAATTAATTAAAATAGAAAGGTTTATTGGTGTTTGTCACATTATTCGAGTAAGTATGTCTAATAGCTCGCGCAAGCCACGCACGTAGAAGCTGAGGACATTATGGTGAATTCTGGTGGGTCCACCACGAGATCTCCCTCAAATCCTGCACAACAGCAATTGATCACGAAGCCCTTTACTCACTAACAACAATAAGCCTACAGAAAAACACAAGCTCTGTAATCCCCAATGATTTGAGACACTCAACAAATTGCTCATGCAACGTCTACGATTTCAACAGTCTGCCTTAATCTTTACGCTCCATAGTCTCCCATTAGGATTCACGAGTATTAAACAGCACTTCTTCAATGTAGTGCAAGTATTCTCTCATAATTTTACTTCTGCCAGTTGGCTTGTGTCTTATTACTTTTTCAGCCACCATTTCCATTCCTGCTTCCTATGCTCAACATAAACAGGAATCTCTAATGAAGAACTCGTGCTTGTACTCCAACCAATTATGTTTAGTGATCCTTTGCAATGTTCCAAATGTATGCTCAGCAAATCCTTATAATAGAAAAATTTAGTATACTAGTTTACTTCCTAATATTAATTAACCCCTTTGTGTTGCCCTTTCCATTTTTGATGGTAAATTCTCGTCTAACATAAAAATAGGCATCGACAACATACAAAGAGCTCGTGAAACAAATTACTTAGTACTACAAATCGACGAGAAACTGAACTGGAAGCAACATATTGGAAAACTGGGGAAAAAACTCACTCCTGTTGGGATAATAAAAAGGTATATCAAACTACATAGACCTGTAGCCGATTTAATTTACAATGCACATGTCCTATCACATATACGCTATAACTTAACTGGTCACAATGCATTCAAAGTCTGAAAGCAGATGTAAAAATCGTAATAAATAGGGCTCAAAAAGCTCTATATGGACTCCCATGGGATACCGTCACCTATCTGGTTCATCAATACACATGACAGTTTACACTAAAGAAAATAATACAAATTGAAAAGGCCAAGTTTATATACAACATATTGAGGAAAAACATAAGGACAAATTTAGTAGTCGAACTTCACGCTACAATCCATAATCACAGGACAAGAAATAGGAACATCGTGCAGGTCCAGCCAAGGACAGAAAGACGGCGACAATGCCTGCTAAATACTGCCGGGCAAATATACAAAGCGCTGCCTTAGAATATTTATCGGCACCAACACAATCAATATTTGTAAAGAAGTTGAAAAATTACCAGTCTTAAACTTTCCATAATGAAAGATAATCACTACTTCTATAATAACTGGAATGTAAAAATAGGGAATAGTTTAGATCAACTGTAAATAGTAAGTCTAATAGTAGTCTTATATTATAAGTACAAATAAATTAATATCAAATTATCTTTATTAGCTGATAGTAATAATATAACTCAAATTCAAAATGTTTTGTTAAACCAAAAGTGCAATTAAATCAAAACTAAATTATCTTTGTTTTCCCAAAATAATAAACAGAAATATGTAATTTTAGAGCCTATATCGACATTATTCTGTAATAAATTACAATCATGTACATATATAACCAAACTTCCCAACTCTCATACCAGCTAAGCTGCTAAGTGGGATTAGACTAAACTAGGAATGTAAAGCATAATCGAAGATAATGTAAACAAGTAAAATAAGTTAAACATTCAACAAATGAAATGAAAAGAAATGAAATGTTGTAAATAGGACGAATTTGCATTTCAACTTGAACATTTGACAGACCGGGCGATCATACTTGTTACTCGAATTGTCAAAATACCAAAACCTACATTACCCGCATCAGCTGTCTGCTAAAATCTGAATGTGCCAAAGTTAACCTTGGCAATAGCCAAGATCAACACCTTCAACGAAAGATAAGCGAAGTCTGAAAGCTTCAAAAGACTTGGTTAGCCGAGGCTTGACCCAAAGATAAAAGCTGTGCAGGTATTCTAGAGGGGTTCCGAACGTCAAATTTCTAGAGGGGGTGTAAAAATGAATATGCTCAAGCAAGGAAGGAGACACAAGTCTATAATCTAGCAGATCCTTAATAAACATGACGTTATGGGTCTTACGTCTAGTGGATAACTTCTGCAAGTCAATGAGTTGACATCTTGCATGATACGGCAATCCAGTTCAGCTTCCTCAAATCTAACCTGGTGAATCTCCTCTGAACACCTTCCACCCTGTTACTGTGAATAGCATAGTAAGTGTAACGTACCTCTCGGAAGATCAGCCGGAGGGTTACTGTTGGTTGGAGGTATGTTGCCACGTTGGGACTTCAATTTAGTTACGGCCGGAAGAGGAAAATAAACCAAAGGAATTAATTAATTATATCAAGGCAAATCAACCAATCCAAGCTAGCCAAAATTAGGAGTACATAATTACAAAAAAATTTATGTGAAATCAACAAGCATAGTCGCACGCAACGAGGCGACTCTCAATAATTAGTAGTCCAACCTTTTAAATTTACGTCTGTTATGAACAGTGAGTATAACTAAGCTAGTGGGCGCCAGGTCCCCTGCCGAAACACGCTTAAATGTTCCTTCAGATAGTAAGGTTGGGAGCCATAGTTAAGTAATAGTGGCTTAGCAAAGCAGTTGTCCGGGTCCTAGTCTTCGCGCTCACCTTTCCCCCTGGTATTACCACCATCTAAGCCGGCTAAGCTCGTCGATTGGGCGTGGGAGGGAAGAAGAGGAGCCGCCGCGTCAGCGATTGCCAGAGTAGGGAACGAACCCTCCTCAATAACTACCTGCTGACGCAGCTCGATGACGGACCTACTCGCATGCGTACCCACACCGTCCGTTATACATCCTACCCCGCTTGGCTTCACTACAATCTTCATTAGGCATACGGCATATTATTCTCACAAGTGGAGTGCTCGCCTCCACGCTGTCATCACCCCACAATGGACTGGTCGGCATGTACCACTAAAAGACTTTATTCAAATTCAAACATTATAATCATACGTTTTCGCTACAATACAATTCGGCTACGCTAACGTACAACAACTTGATCCTGGGTCTACAGTTACTACATACTAGGATCCCAGCGGTTAAGCGTTTTCAAAAAAAAAATTTTTTCTTTCTTTTTGTTTTGGTTTTTATAAGTCCAATAATCCAGGCAACAAAAAATTTATATATAGGAATCTTAAACTGAACTTAAGCGACTATATGTAACTAATTATCGACGATATTCTTAAGTAAACCTTTAATTGCTGCACTACGTCATTAAACCCGTGGTTCGACGGCCTCGAGGCCCATTCCCAATGCAACAACAAAAAAAAAACAAAAAAAAAATTTCAACTATTAAATCCAGTAACAATCGCTACAACTTACTGCTTACTTATTTCTAAGTTAATTATATCCATAACCGATAATCACTAAGGCTAATATGGAAATTTTTCCTTAGGTACTCTACACAGCGGTGTCAAATGATAGACAATCTTATTCAATACAAAAATCCAGATGTGGTTATATATGGTTGCATACTCGTATAATTGTTTAATCTCTTGAAAAGGAAAAAGGTTTTTACTTGTCTATAGGTTTCGTGTGTACATATCTAATACTCGACAAGAATTGCGTTGGGTTTTAATTCAAAAATATTTTTTTTTCTTTGGTTTTCTTCGCGGGACTATGTCAAAACATTCGAATCCTTCTCCGAAATTATAATTATATATGTATAGTCAAATTATTGTAATACTCCTTGTTCAACAAAAAAATTTATAGTTTATATAGTTAAAGTGACTCACCTGGTATCCTCCCCAAATGCATTTGTGGACGACGGCAGGCTGCTGAAATAAAATTTATTTCTCACACGAAACCTTTCAATTCTCTAAATCCCTAACAGACAGCTCGGTTTCAATTCAATTATTCTTATCATAAATTTTGTATTTCCTCTTAGTGATTCACGGTTCCTTCGTTCCTACGTAGTTCTGGTAGTTAGTTGGCTGCGCAGGTTAGATCTTTCGGGGTCATTGATCGGTGATGCCAGGCTCTCGGTCTAGTAACTGGGAGCATACTTAGTGCTGCTGGCCCGTAATTCAAATTGGAGGGGAACCGGGGAATCCAACTGCCGACTCTGGCTACCTAGATGATCCCCTCGGTCTCCCCAGTAAGGACTTAGTCCGCCTCCACGTGCCTAAGGACATTTTAGAATAAGTGCCGACTCTACACCAAAATTTATCATTTCTATAGAATGGGAATTTTTACTTACACACTGACTGAGGTTGGGGCGTCGCGCTTGCGATCCGGGATGCGTGGGTCTGCAGGTCTCTCCCTATCAACTTGCTTCCTCGTGCCCTCTGTTCTCAGGTGGCCGGATATGTCTTGGACCTGTTTCTGGAATAATCCCCTCTTTACCAATTTCTTTTGTTTCCGAGATTCCTCACCTTAATCACTCTTCACCACTTATTCGCATTTCCTGCCTGGGCTCGGATACACAGGTCTCTTTACCCTTTTGTTGAGACCGAGTCTCTTTACAACCCAATATTTTAGGCGTGGGATTCCTTGGACTTTTCTCCTTTTGTTTTTTTTCTTCTCTTTTTATTTAAAAATATTAAATTTTGTTTTATATTGTCCTTTAACCCAGAACCAGAATGCCACAATATCACTTAATTTTTACTCGGTCCACTTTTTACTTTGGCTACCTCACTTAGACTCCTCCGCGATACCGTAGCTTTTTCTGCTATCTCCGCTAGCCGGACTCCCGTCATTATGGACATCTAGAACATTCGATTATCATCTCCTCCCCTTTTATGGGACTTGACTACCGGACGGACCCCAGCCTAAATTCCTCCACCTGCCAGGGTTAGTATGACAAATAACCAAGTAGCTCGATTCTAGGTAACTTCCTAGGAGTACCACCTTGCTTATGCCTCGGCTTTTTTGGCGGGTTCGTTCGCTGGCTGTGGATCGGGTCGTGAATCGACTTAAATTGCTGCCAGGGTGTGTACGACTGTTTCCTAAACGTCACGCAGCCATAAAGGAAAATTAGACTTGTTTTTTTTTTCTTTTCCAGGTTTCTTCCTCACGGGACTATATTAGGACAAAAGACTGATTTCGGCGGCCACATTTTGATAGCTGCAGACAGCAGCCGTTACAGGACAGGCTCGGAATGTTGCACTACCTGTTACATTTCCGAGTCTGAAGATTTTCTGTTCCCCTATCGATAACTACAGCTAGAGCTGACGTACTCGGTGTGGCAACCCTTAAGGAATCATGCATAGCTCGTACAATTATAGGTGTTTATATTCTAGTGCAATTGATTTTTTGTTTTTTTTTTTTTTGAATAGCCTTTTTAACTGACCTAGATAGTAGGGCGTGCAATTTTGCAGTGAACAACGATGTTTGTGATCTATATCAATTGGAACTTGTTACATTGGAGAATTTAGAATTACTACATATATGGATTTATGCTTCAGACTTACTATGGATATATATATCCATTTTAGATTTAGGCTTGATACATGTTTAAATTTATTCCGACGATTATTTTGGGAAGCAAAAAAAAAGTCTTCTTTTGATACCCTGTTGTTACCAGATAGGCTGGTCGGATGCCTTATTAGGGCTACCGGAGAAGGTCACTGTAACGTGGGGCTGACTCACACCCTGCAATCTAGCCGGGCTTTAAGTCTTTGGCATGATAAGTTAATTATATTGTTTTCGGTGTCGTTCTTTCGCTTTGCGCCGGTTCTCCGCCACCTGGGCTTGTATTTTGGCTTTTACCCCTGAATTCTCGATTTGCATATCTCCTTCCTCTAAGGCTTGAAGTTTCCTTAGGAGGTTGCAGCTGGAAGCATGCGTGATCATGTGCCGGCCAAAATTCAGGTAATATGGTGTATATCCCGTGGAATCGTGGACGACATTTCTTAGGGCACAATTAATTTCGGATAAATGCTCATCCCATTCCCGGTGATCCTTATCCAAGTACGCCCTGATTGCTGCCAGGATGTTCCGATTGACGCGCTCGGAGGCATTTACTTGGGGACTATAAACCGCTGTGAGGCTATGTTTGATGCCGTGCGTTCCCATTAACCGCTTGAATTCTTTGGACGTGAATTGTGCACCATTATCTGACATCAAGGACTCCGGAACTCCAAAGAGGTGGAATACTTCCCTTTCTAGGAAGGGAATGACTAATCTTGTCAGTGCACTTCTTAATGGTTTGATTAAAACGAACTTCGTAAAGCGATCAATTACTATGATAAGAACGGTATTCCCCAATTTTGAGCGCGGATATGGACCCAGGAAGTCAATATTAATATGTTGCCAAGGACGTACCGGAATTATAGGTTCACCCATCGGCGGACGCAGACACTGATTAGGAGGCTTGCATTCCTTGCAAACTTGGCAACCCTTAATAAAGTTCGTGGTTTGGGAAACCAGGCGAGGCCAGTAAAAATACCGCTTCAATTTCTCTATGGTTTTAGCGATTCCGCTGTGCGATGAAAGAGGAGGAATGTGGGCCTCACTTATTAAGGATTTCGTGAGGATTTCTGGAACCCAGATTCTCCATGAGGCCTCACTATCTAACTCAGTATGGACCCGTTTAAACACAATTCCGTCCCTCACCTGCACATCAGGTAGTCGCGATTGGTTCTCTTTGACCGTTTTCACTATGTCTAGATACTGGGCGTCCAGAAAGGCTGGATCGTCTAATTTCAATGTCGGGTTAGAGTTTATCTGACTCAGCTCTTCTAATTCGGTCCTGGAAAGTGCATCGGCTACTACATTTTCGGAACCCTTTCGATGAACAATAGTAAAGTCGAATGCCTGAAGCTTAAGACTCCACCTCGCTAATCGACCTGACAAATCCTTTTGATTCATCAGCCATCGAAGGCTCAAGTGATCTGTTACGATGGTAAAATGGGATCCTTCAATGTTGGGTCGCAATTTTTTGACGCTTAACACTGCCGCCAAGCACTGCAGTTCAGTAACGCTGTAGTTCCGTTGGGCCTTATTTAATTTTTGGGACATAAAGGCAATCGGGTGTTCGTTACCTTCCTCGTCTGTCCGGCATAGCACACTACCAACCCCATTCGACGGCGCATCGCATTGAATAATGAAGGGCGACTAAAGTCTGGACTGGAGAGAATTGGAGCCTTTGTTAAGCTGGCCTTCACTTGGTTAAAGGCTAATTCAGCTTCGCTTGACCACGTCGTTTTCGTGTTTTTCTTAAGCAGATCGGTTATTGGAGCCACTAAGGTTGCATAGTTGGCAATAAATCGCCTATACCAACCAGAGAGCCCTAAAAATCTTCGGATTTGGCGAGTTGTCTTCGGTCTGGGAAAATCTTGCATCGCGGAAATTTTCTCTGGGTCAGTTTGAATACCTTCTTCACTGATAATATGCCCTAGGTATTTCAGACGCTTTTGACAAAATCGGCTTTTCTCGATGTTTATCGTCAACCCTGCTTTCCGTAGACAACCGGCTACCTTGCGCAAGACTTGCAGATGTGAGGAGAGTTCTTCAGATAGGATCAATAGGTCATCCAAGTACACAAATACGTCCTCATGCAGATCGTAAGGAATGGCCTTGTCCATTAGTTTACATAATGTCTTAGGAGAATTGGTCAATCCAAAAGGCATCACCGTGAACTGGTAGAGACCTCTTCCTGGAACAACAAACGCGGTCTTGTCTCGTGAATTAAGATCAAGCTCGATTTGCCAGAAGGCGTCCTTCAAATCGAGACTTGTGATGAATCTGGTACCTCTTACTCGGCTTAGAATGCCATTTATTTGTGGTAGTGGGTAGGCGTCCTTACGAGTAACTTCGTTTAGTTTCCTAGAATCTAGGCATACTCTTACCTTCCCATTTGGTTTTTTCACCATTACTAATGGCGAGGCCCACTCGCTTTGGCTTTCCTCTATTACCTTAAGTTGCAACATTCGATCGATCTCTCCGTCGAGGAGGCATCGGAGGCGAAAGGGGTTAATGTCTCTGTCTAATTGGCTTGCTATCACCTATATCGATCATATGTTTCAGCAGGGACGTTCGTCCCAACCCTGCATAACGCTGCCGTTAAATTCCACTGGAAGCCACACGTATCCTATTACTGCCTGACTGGAGCCGTCCGCAGTTCGTACGGAAGCGATGATAGTCGACCACTGAGTATCCAGCCTCTCTATCAATTCTAAGGCATTTTTACCTAGGCAGCTGACACTCGCCCCGCTGTCTAGCAATCCATACAAGTTCTGACCTTTTATACGGACCTGTACTACGGGCCTCCCGTCTTCTTCAGGTCTTATAACCGACTTGGTGGCCTTCCTGGTGGTAAAATATAGGTGCGTTCTAGATCTTCGTTTGCCTTGTTTGACTATGGTAGGGTCGACGGAGTTGGGCTGGTACACGTCTGGGTACTTGTGGACTGAGTTCTTGGCACTGCTCGCCTGGGAGGGGTGGAGAAAGCCTTCGGCGGAATCATGTGACCCCTCGTTCCTTGATCCGCCTGTCGGTTTCCCTTCATGCACTTTATGCAGTTAGGCCACACAACGTTTTTAGCTCCACACGTATAACAGAAAATCCGTCGCCTCTTGTCCGGGCAATCAACAAAGGTATGCCCGAGATCCTCACAGTTCCAGCAGATCACATACTCCCTTTTGATTGCCGATCGATTTTCCAGCATGGCGATCTGTGCCTCCTGCTCTAACCCTTCTTCGCGACCGGTAGGTAATCTCCAACTATCGTAATCGTCGTAATCGACTTGTTGAATGTGATGCCTTTTGGGCTTTATCTGGTCATCAGCAGTCTCTCCCACTTCGCTCCATAGTTTCTCCATCTGTCGACAGAGTCTATCCATTTCATCCAGACTATAAAAATCCCGCAGCGCCAGGGTCTTCCTCAGCGCCGGATGCATGTTACGTTTTGTTATGTGCATCAACTCATTCTGGCTCATCGCTTCGCGCAGTCTTAATGATAGACCTTCCAGGTCAAGTCGGAAGTCGCTGAAACATTCTTTCGATTTTTGTTTCCGCGATTCCATTAGCTTCCGGATATCAAAGTCTCTGTACGAATCTTCAAACTCTCTTCTTAGGGAATCGCACAGCTGGTACCAGTCTGTGTTTGGATATTTTCGGCAGGGTTAGTATGACAAATAACCAAGTAGCTCGATTCTAGGTAACTTCCTAGGAGTACCACCTTGCTTATGCCTCGGCTTTTTTGGCGGGTTCGTTCGCTGGCTGTGGATCGGGTCGTGAATCGACTTAAATTGCTGCCAGGGTGTGTACGACTGTTTCCTAAACGTCACGCAGCCATAAAGGAAAATTAGACTTGTTTTTTTTTTTCTTTTCCAGGTTTCTTCCTCACGGGACTATATTAGGACAAAAGACTGATTTCGGCGGCCACATTTTGATAGCTGCAGACAGCAGCCGTTACAGGACAGGCTCGGAATGTTACACTACCTGTTACATTTCCGAGTCTGAAGATTTTCTGTTCCCCTATCGATAACTACAGCTATAGCTGACGTACTCGGGGTGGCAACCCTTAAGGAATCATGCATAGCTCGTACAATTATAGGTGTTTATATTCTAGTGCAATTGATTTTTTGTTTTTTTTTTTTGTGAATAGCCTTTTTAACTGACCTAGATAGTAGGGCGTGCAATTTTGCAGTGAACAACGATGTTTGTGATCTATATCAATTGGAACTTGTTACATTGGAGAATTTAGAATTACTACATATATGGATTTATGCTTCAGACTTACTATGGATATATATATCCATTTTAGATTTAGGCTTGATACATGTTTAAATTTATTCCGACGATTATTTTGGGAAGCAAAAAAAAAGTCTTCTTTTGATACCCTGTTGTTACCAGATAGGCTGGTCGGATGCCTTATTAGGGCTACCGGAGAAGGTCACTGTAACGTGGGGCTGACTCACACCCTGCAATCTAGCCGGGCTTTAAGTCTTTGGCATGATAAGTTAATTATATTGTTTTCGGTGTCGTTCTTTCGCTTTGCGCCGGTTCTCCGCCACCTGGGCTTGTATTTTGGCTTTTACCCCTGAATTCTCGATTTGCATATCTCCTTCCTCTAAGGCTTGAAGTTTCCTTAGGAGGTTGTAGCTGGAAGCATGCGTGATCATGTGCCGGCCAAAATTCAGGTAATATGGCGTATATCCCGTGGAATCGTGGACGACATTTCTTAGGGCACAATTAATTTCGGATAAATGCTCATCCCATTCCCGGTGATCCTTATCCAAGTACGCCCTGATTGGTGCCAGGATGTTCCGATTGACGCGCTCGGAGGCATTTACTTGGGGACTATAAACCGCTGTGAGGCTATGTTTGATGCCGTGCGTTCCCATTAACCGCTTGAATTCTTTGGACGTGAATTGTGCACCATTATCTGACATCAAGGACTCCGGAACTCCAAAGAGGTGGAATACTTCCCTTTCTAGGAAGGGAATGACTAATCTTGTCAGTGCACTTCTTAATGGTTTGATTAAAACGAACTTCGTAAAGCGATCTATTACTATGATAAGAACGGTATTCCCCAATTTTGAGCGCGGATATGGACCCAGGAAGTCAATATTAATATGTTGCCAAGGACGTATCGGAATTATAGGTTCACCCATCGGCGGACGCAGACACTGATTAGGAGGCTTGCATTCCTTGCAAACTTGGCAACCCTTAATAAAGTTCGTGGTTTGGGAAACCAGGCGAGGCCAGTAAAAATACCGCTTCAATTTCTCTATGGTTTTAGCGATTCCGCTGTGCGATGAAAGAGGAGGAATGTGGGCCTCACTTATTAAGGATTTCGTGAGGATTTCTGGAACCCAGATTCTCCATGAGGCCTCACTATCTAACTCAGTATGGACCCGTTTAAACACAATTCCGTCCCTCACCTGCACATCAGGTAGTCGCGATTGGTTCTCTTTGACCGTTTTCACTATGTCTAGATACTGGGCGTCCAGAAAGGCTGGATCGTCTAATTTCAATGTCGGGTTAGAGTTTATCTGACTCAGCTCTTCTAATTCGGTCCTGGAAAGTGCATCGGCTACTACATTTTCGGAACCCTTTCGATGAGCAATAGTAAAGTCGAATGCCTGAAGCTTAAGACTCCACCTCGCTAATCGACCTGACAAATCCTTTTGATTCATCAGCCATCGAAGGCTCAAGTGATCTGTTACGATGGTAAAATGGGATCCTTCAATGTTGGGTCGCAATTTTTTGACGCTTAACACTGCCGCCAAGCACTGCAGTTCAGTAACGCTGTAGTTCCGTTGGGCCTTATTTAATTTTTGGGACATAAAGGCAATCGGGTGTTCGTTACCTTCCTCGTCTGTCCGGCATAGCACACTACCAACCCCATTCGACGGCGCATCGCATTGAATAATGAAGGGCGACTAAAGTCTGGACTGGAGAGAATTGGAGCCTTTGTTAAGCTGGCCTTCACTTGGTTAAAGGCTAATTCAGCTTCGCTTGACCACGTCGTTTTCGTGTTTTTCTTAAGCAGATCGGTTATTGGAGCCACTAAGGTTGCATAGTTGGCAATAAATCGCCTATACCAACCAGAGAGCCCTAAAAATCTTCGGATTTGGCGAGTTGTCTTCGGTCTGGGAAAATCTTGCATCGCGGAAATTTTCTCTGGGTCAGTTTGAATACCTTCTTCACTGATAATATGCCCTAGGTATTTCAGACGCTTTTGACAAAATCGGCTTTTCTCGATGTTTATCGTCAACCCTGCTTTCCGTAGACAACCGGCTACCTTGCGCAAGACTTGCAGATGTGAGGAGAGATCTTCAGATAGGATCAACAGGTCATCCAAGTACACAAATACGTCCTCATGCAGATCGTAAGGAATGGCCTTGTCCATTAGTTTACATAATGTCTTAGGAGAATTGGTCAATCCAAAAGGCATCACCGTGAACTGGTAGAGACCTCTTCCTGGAACAACAAACGCGGTCTTGTCTCGTGAATTAAGATCAAGCTCGATTTGCCAGAAGGCGTCCTTCAAATCGAGACTTGTGATGAATCTGGTACCTCTTACTCGGCTTAGAATGCCATTTATTTGTGGTAGTGGGTAGGCGTCCTTACGAGTAACTTCGTTTAGTTTCCTAGAATCTAGGCATACTCTTACCTTCCCATTTGGTTTTTTCACCATCACTAATGGCGAGGCCCACTCGCTTTGGCTTTCCTCTATTACCTTAAGTTGCAACATTCGATCGATCTCTCCGTCGAGGAGGCATCGGAGGCGAAAGGGGTTAATGTCTCTGTCTAATTGGCTTGCTATCGCCTATATCGATCATATGTTTCAGCAGGGACGTTCGTCCCAACCCTGCATAACGCTGCCGTTAAATTCCACTGGAAGCCACACGTATCCTATTACTGCCTGACTGGAGCCGTCCGCAGTTCGTACGGAAGCGATGATAGTCGACCACTGAGTATCCAGCCTCTCTATCAATTCTAAGGCATTTTTACCTAGGCAGCTGACACTCGCCCCGCTGTCTAGCAATCCATACAAGTTCTGACCTTTTATACGGACCTGTACTACGGGCCTCCCGTCTTCTTCAGGTCTTATAACCGACTTGGTGGCCTTCCTGGTGGTAAAATATAGGTGCGTTCTAGATCTTCGTTTGTCTTGTTTGACTATGGTAGGGTCGACGGAGTTGGGCTGGTACACGTCTGGGTACTTGTGGACTGAGTTCTTGGCACTGCTCGCCTGGGAGGGGTGGAGAAAGCCTTCGGCGGAATCATGTGACCCCTCGTTCCTTGATCCGCCTGTCGGTTTCCCTTCATGCACTTTATGCAGTTAGGCCGCACAACGTTTTTAGCTCCACACGTATAACAGAAAATCCGTCGCCTCTTGTCCGGGCAATCAACAAAGGTATGCCCGAGATCCTCACAGTTCCAGCAGATCACATACTCCCTTTTGATTGCCGATCGATTTTCCAGCATGGCGATCTGTGCCTCCTGCTCTAACCCTTCTTCGCGACCGGTAGGTAATCCCCAACTATCGTAATCGTCGTAATCGACTTGTTGAATGTGATGCCTTTTGGGCTTTATCTGGTCATCAGCAGTCTCTCCCACTTCGCTCCATAGTTTCTCCATCTGTCGACAGAGTCTATCCATTTCATCCAGACTATAAAAATCCCGCAGCGCCAGGGTCTTCCTCAGCGCCGGATGCATATTACGTTTTGTTATGTGCATCAACTCATTCTGGCTCATCGCTTCGCGCAGTCTTAATGATAGACCTTCCAGGTCAAGTCGGAAGTCGCTGAAACATTCTTTCGATTTTTGTTTCCGCGATTCCATTAGCTTCCGGATATCAAAGTCTCTGTACGAATCTTCAAACTCTCTTCTTAGGGAATCGCACAGCTGGTACCAGTCTGTGTTTGGATATTTTCGGCAGAATTGCCAGTACCAGGTGGCTGCCGACCTGATAGAAGCTGGTGAATGGCGTACAATAGGGTATCTTGAGAGACCCCATCAGCTCTTGCTAGGGTATCCACTCTGAATACGGATAGACCTCTGGGTGAGCCGTCGAAGCGTATGTGCCAGTTTATTACGGGGTTACCGTGGCTTCGCCGAGGAAGTTGAGACGACACTTCGCTTATTCCAAGTTGAGAAAACGCTGAGTGTCGGCATCCCTGTAAGTTAGGCCTTGATGGCTGAGGAGGTGGTACCCGGAATTGCTCTTCCGCTTGTGATCTTGGTGGTCTTACAGGTGCCTGAGGTAGATTAGGATAATAAGTTGGGTTCCTGTGAAACTCTTGAGGCGCGGCTTCCCCTAGCGGGTTTAAATGAACAGACTGTACTTTAGGTTGCTTCGGCCCTCTCGGCCCCATCGGCCTGGTTTTAATGAACGGAGGATGGTCATAGGTCTTACCTTGCTGGAATGACGGGCTGTGGCTATGTATATTACTAGCTCTGTTATAACTTCCAACCTCATTCGTGGCTGGTTGCACTAGAGACTGCTTGGCGTGCCGGATGCTTGAGCTAATAGCAACCTTAGGTATTGCACCTGAAATAATCGTGATTCGCGACTTGTCGCGCTTATTAATATTATGAGCATGGTCAGCTAGGGAAACCACAGTTCCCGCTGCCGTGGTGTAGATTAATGTCGGAGCAGACGTTATAATTGGGAGACCTACCTGTCTCCTTGATTGATCGACATCAATAGGTTGATTATTTATCGCAACATCCTGATGATCGATCGATGATTTGCTGAGATATCATCACTTCGTTAGTATGGGTTACGATCAAGGATAGAACGCTGGTCTCTATCGGAAGGGCAAGGTCTTCTTCATGTGAGGACACTTCATCTCCCTCCAGTACGCCCTGGTTACTGGCCATGGAAGCTCCTACACCCAGAGGAGGTGGTGGGACGAAGGTATTACTCGCCCCCAGCCGGTCAAGTTCCGGCAACACGTGGATGACCAAATACAGGTCTGCATCAGCGGCTTCTATTAGTTCCGCAATGGAATCGGACATTGCTGGCTCTACCTTAGACAGAAGCTTAAGCCTACCGAGTAAATGCAGCAGTCGTGATTGAGCCTTAGGTAGCTCACTAGCATTTTTCGCAGCCACCGCGATATTAATCATTTCTTTCAAAGACGTTAACTTCTCCTGACATAACGCCAGTTCTGAATCTATTTGGGTGATAGGAGGAAACCCTGTCGGTTTTTTAATTAATCCTTCATATTCCTTATTTAAGATGGCTTGAATAGCCGTCCCCAAGCCTGAGGATCTTCCTGAATCTCTAAGTTTCCTCAATCTCAGCTCATAACTGAGCTCATCACGCTCTAAGTGATGTACATTCATATCTATTGGTATATTGACAATATTTTCTTCTTATACTACTACGGTTATGCTTCTCCAAGTAATTAATTAGTCAGACTTCATATCTATTCTAATACCTCAACAAGGTTTAGCGGGGTCTATGTTTGCCTATAGGGTACCAGCTACTATAAGTGTGAAGGTTCTCATTAATTCAATCAGTTCCTTCTTGATTCCCTATTTACAACTAAATTCTAAATTTCCAATGGTATTAATATGAGTGAATTGCAATTCTCAATATATTATAAGATAGTAGCAACAAAATTTAATTTTTTTTTCTTTTTATACTTTCATTATTGGGTACATGCCTTCGTGCGTCCATTGCGGGGAGATTATCGTACTTGGATGCACTCGCTGTAGTGTTAGGGTTATCTCATCAGCTTCCTAACCGCCAATGTCGTAATACGATGTGGATAGGCCTACTCTAAGAAGCAAGACAATCTCAAAAGCGTGCAGCCTTCTCGCTCTCTGATGAATGCCTCATAAGGGGAACACGCGCTAAGACCACTAAAGTCACTATAGAACCCTTATGGAATTCGACCGAGGAGCTGATTCTTGATAGCGGAATCAGTTCTAACTCTAAGTCGCCGACAACGCGGAATTTTATTAAGACCACTTAACAAATTTCTCACGCCTTATTTTATTGGACTTGGAGAACTGCACTCCTCAGCTTCTTATCCAAGTCCCGCATCCAATCACTAGCAGAAGTCTGCTTCACCCTGAATTGAATCTGCAATTGTACCTTTGCACAACAATTGAGTGCTGGAATGCTTTCCTAAGCCCAGCCTCGCTCTACTCACTTAATACAATCATTTGTCTGGCTTGGCTTAGCTTGGACTAGGAACAAAAACTCCAATTAACAATGCATCTATAAAGTTCATTACTATTTAACAGCCTACAGCAATGCAGTACTACCTTCAGGGTTGGCTCGAAGCGCCCCAAATTTTCCTGCTGCTGTGACATTACGTTTTAACAAATTTATTCGGCCACTGGATTGGGCGCCATCTGTAACGTACCTCTCGGAAGATCAGCCGGAGGGTTACTGTTGGTTGGAGGTATGTTGCCACGTTGGGACTTCAATTTAGTTACGGCCGGAAGAGGAAAATAAACCAAAGGAATTAATTAATTATATCAAGGCAAATCAACCAATCCAAGCTAGCCAAAATTCGGAGTACATAATTACAAAAAAATTTATGTGAAATCAACAAGCATAGTCGCACGCAACGAGGCGACTCTCAATAATTAGTAGTCCAACCTTTTAAATTTACGTCTGTTATGAACAGTGAGTATAACTAAGCTAGTGGGCGCCAGGTCCCCTGCCGAAACACGCTTAAATGTTCCTTCAGATAGTAAGGTTGGGAGCCAGGTGGCTCAGCAAAGCAGTTGTCCGGGTCCTAGTCTTCGCGCTCACCTTTCCCCCTGGTATTACCTCCATCTAAGCCGGCTAAGCTCGTCGATTGGGCGTGGGAGGGAAGAAGAGGAGCCGCCGCGTCAGCGATTACCAGAGTAGGGAACGAACCCTCCTCAATAACTACCTGCTGACGCAGCTCGATGACGGACCTACTCGCATGCGTACCCACACCGTCCATTATACATCCTACCCCGCTTGGCTTCACTACAATCTTCATTAGGCATACGGCATATTATTCTCACAAGTGGAGTGCTCGCCTCCACGCTGTCATCACCCCACAATGGACTGGTCGGCATGTACCACTAAAAGACTTTATTCAAATTCAAACATTATAATCATACGTTTTCGCTACAATACAATTCGGCTACGCTAACGTACAACAACTTGACGCTGGGTCTACCAGTTACTACATACTAGGATCCCAGCGGTTAAGCGTTTTCAAAAAAAAATTTTTTGGTCTTTATAAGTCCAATAATCCAGGCAACAAAAAATTTATATATAGGAATCTTAAACTGAACTTAAGCGACTATATGTAACTAATTATCGACGATATTCTTAAGTAAACCTTTAATTGCTGCACTACGTCATTAAACCCGTGGTTCGACGGCCTCGAGGCCCATTCCCAATGCAACAACAAAAAAAAACAAAAAAAAAATTTCAACTATTAAATCCAGTAACAATCGCTACAACTTACTGCCACCACTAGGCCAGTTGAGCTGCTATCACTCAACTCTACGCACTTACGAGCTACTGAATGTTAAGTTAATTATTTCTAAGTTAATTATGTCCATAACCGATAATCACTAAGGCTAATGTGGAAATTTTTCCTTAGGTACTCTACACAGCGGTGTCAAATGATAGACAATCTTATTCAATACCAAAATCCAGATGTGGTTATATATGGTTGCATACGCGTATAATTGTTTAATCTCTTGAAAAGGAAAAAGGATTTTACTTGTCTATAGGTTTCGTGTGTAGATATCTAATACTCGACAAGAATTGCGTTGGGTTTTAATTCAAAAATATTTTTTTTTTCTTTGGTTTTCTTCGCGGGACTATGTCAAAACATTCGAATCCTTCTCCGAAATTATAATTATATAGTCAAATTATTGTAATACTCCTTGTTCAACAAAAAAATTTATAGTTTATATAGTTAAAGTGACTCACCTGGTATCCTCCCCAAATGCATTTGTGGACGACGGCAGGCTGCTGAAATAAAATTTATTTCTCACACGAAACCTTTCAATTCTCTAAATCCCTAACAGACAGCTCGGTTTCAATTCAATTATTCTTATCATAAATTTTGTATTTCCTCTTAGTGATTCACGGTTCCTTCGTTCCTACGTAGTTCTGGTAGTTAGTTGGCTGCGCAGGTTAGATCTTTCGGGGTCATTGATCGGTGATGCCAGGCTCTCGGTCTAGTAACTGGGAGCATACTTAGTGCTGCTGGCCCGTAATTCAAATTGGAGGGGAACCGGGGAATCCAACTGCCGACTCTGGCTACCTAGATGATTCCCTCGGTCTCCCCAGTAAGGACTTAGTCCGCCTCCACGTGCCTAAGGACATTTTAGAATAAGTACCGACTCTACACCAAAATTTATCATTTCTATAGGAAGGGAATTTTTACTTACACACTGACTGAGGTTGGGGCGTCGCGCTTGCGATCCGGGATGCGTGGGTCTGCAGGTCTCTCCCTATCAACTTGCTTCCTCGTGCCCTCTGTTCTCAGGTGGCCGGATATGTCTTGGACCTGTTTCTGGAATAATCCCCTCTTTACCAATTTCTTTTGTTTCCGAGATTCCTCACCTTAATCACTCTTCACCACTTATTCGCATTTCCTGCCTGGGCTCGGATACACAGGTCTCTTTACCCTTTTGTTGAGACCGAGTCTCTTTACAACCCAATATTTTAGGCGTTGGATTCCTTGGACTTTTCTCCTTTTGTTTTTTTTCTTCTCTTTTTATTTAAAAATATTAAATTTTGTTTTATATTGTCCTTTAACCCAGAACCAGAATGCCACAATATCACTTAATTTTTACTCGGTCCACTTTTTACTTTGGCTACCTCACTTAGACTCCTCCGCGATACCGTAGCTTTTTCTGCTATCTCCGCTAGCTGGACTCCCGTCATTATGGACATCTAGAACATTCGATTATCATCTCCTCCCCTTTTATGGGACTTGACTACCGGACGGACCCCAGCCTAAATTCCTCATAGATGTCCCCACCAGGGTTAGTATGACAAATAACCAAGTAGCTCGATTCTAGGTAACTTCCTAGGAGTACCACCTTGCTTATGCCTCGGCTTTTTAGGCGGGTTCGTTCGCTGGCTGTGGATCGGGTCGTGAATCGACATAAATTGCTGTCAGGGTGTGTACGACTGTTTCCTAAACGTCACGCAGCCATAAAGGAAAATTAGATTTGTTTTTTTTCAGGTTTCTTCCTCACGGGACTATATTAGGACAAGAGACTGATTTCGGCGGCCACATTTTGATAGCTGCAGACAGCTGCCGTTACATAAGGATCCCATACAAAAGAACAAGAATAGGTCTCACCAAGGATATATAAAGGCTTTTAAGAGTATAAGGATCAGAAAATTCCACCACACGACGCCTGACAAAGCCAAGACGAGAATTTGCCTTGCTCACAATGTAATCAATGTGCTGGGAGAAGGACATCTGAGAATCTATAATAACAGATCAGACGCAAAATCACACTTAGAGACAGGAGACGCATTAACGGATAAGTCGAATAGCAAGAGAGAAGCCCTTCTTTATAATGTTAGATGCTTACATTTGGATAAATTGAAGGATACTATTAAGGCAACACCAACGAGCGAATTTATCAACATCAAGCTTAAGGTTGGCTACATCTTGAACATTATCAATCTTAATGAATATCTTTAGTCATCAACAAAACCAAAGCATGAAGCAAAACTGAAAATTGTGAATACACATCATTGATGAAAATAATAAAAAGAATAGGGCCTAAATGACTGCCCTGTGGGACACCAGAGGGAACACGAATGAAGCGAGATGTCACACCGTTAATTCCCACCGTTAGCGTACGATCAGATAGATAAGAAGAAATCCATTAAAGCAATGATGAATGAAAGCCAAACGCACTAAGTTTGTGTTGTGTATGGGTAGTTCCACAGATTCACACTCTTCAATTCTCTTCAATGAGTTTATTGATAAAATATAAATACAATACTAAATTATTATTATGTCTGATGGACTGTAGATAAGGCATCCAAAATGACCCAAGTGTCATTGCCGGTAGCTGGAACTCGACTGGTTTGATGTAAGCGATAGCTTGCCCCTCTCACTGGACTCCGTACATATGTACATACTCAACACCTTTCTCCTCGCGAAGAAAACGACGTATATGTTAGTCGCTCGGGTACCTTCTTTATTCGTGCAGATTGGCGTACTGGGGTTTGTGATCGAACTGGAGGTGTCTCTTCCGGTGTGTCTGGATTTACCGCAGTGCTGGCTGGCCTCATCTCCTCTTGTCGGTTATTATGGGATACTACATCTTGGGCTTCTAATTCTCTTGTCACAGGTTCAAGGCTCTCTTGAATATTTGTCAAAGTCCGTTTAGTCTGTTCAAGTCGCTTGTCTTGGTTTTCAGTCAACACTGTAGCGGGTATATCGAAATTTATTTTTATATCGTTGCTTGGTTCACATTCTGTCTTTCTCAGCTGGTCAACATGCCGGATGTGTTTTTGGTCATCCACTAAAATTTCGTAATGCAATTCTCCTTTCTTTACCCAGATAACTCCAATTTTCCACTTGCAGTTTTTATTTCCATAAAATCGTGCTTGGATTCGGTCACCGATATTGTACTCTGGTATTCTCCTTTGGGGAACCTCGAATCGTGCTTCTGTTACATCTGCAGTTATGTTCCGTTTCACGAGGTCTATTCTTGTTCTAATATTCCTTTTTAACATTAGTTCTGCAGGACTTGCCCCCGTCACGCTGTTAGGTAGCTTCCGATATTGCATCAACAATCTGCAAAGTTTGGTGCTTAAACTACCCTTCTCGTGTTGCATTGCACGTAGGCCTTGCTTCACTGTTTGTACAAAGCGTTCCGCTTGCCCGTTGGTAGCTGGATGATAGGGTGCGCAGTATTTATGAATGATACCATTGGATTTTAGAAAATGCTCAAATTCGTAGGATTTAAATTGCGAGCCGTTATCTGTCACCACCGAAATAGGCAGTCCAAATCTAGCGAATATTTCCTTTAAGGACTCAATAGTTTTGATTGCATTCGTACAAGTGTGTGGAACTACTTCCATCCATTTGGAATATGCGTCTACCACGATCAAAAAGGAAGAGTTCATGAATGGGCCTGCATAGTCTATATGCAGTCTTTGCCATGGCTCCTTGGGATAATCCCATGGATGGTACGGAATTTTCCTGGGGTTTGACTGTATTCTTGCGCAGCTATAACATTTCCGACAGAGTGATTCAATGTCAGCATTCATGTTTCTCCACCACACATAACTTCGAGCTAAAGCCTTCATACGTACCATACCGGTATGAGCTGTATGTAATTCTTCAAGTATTCTACCTTGAAGCCTCTTAGGTATCATAACACGAACTCCGTAAAATATGCAACCTTCTTGCAATGAAAAACTGGCGGTATTGTTGTCGCATGATAGTGATTTTCCTGCTTGTAGTGTATTGTATATTTCTATGCATTCAGCATCCTTTATGGTCTCCTTCCGAATTTCATTTTGTGTTACCGGTAAGATATCCAATTGGTTTATAAGAAATATAGTGTCCGCATCGGGTTTTCCTTCATTCGGGGGTTCTTTCATGGGGAATCGAGATAAGAAATCTGCATTAGCGTGATCCTGAGTTCGTCTGTATTTTATTGTATAGTTAAATCCGGATAAAAAATTTGCATAATGTAAGAGACGTAAGGCCGAAGTAGGTGGTAGATTTTTTTCAGGATGCAATATTCTTGTAAGAGGTTTGTGATCCGTAATTAGGGTAATTTTTCGTCCATAACAATATTGAAAGAATTTTCTTAATCCCCAAAAAATTGCTGTTGCTTCTTTATCGATTTGTGAGTAGTTCTTTTCAGCTTTTTATAACGAACGCGATGCAAAAGCTATAGGTCTCTCCTCACCTTCACGTGTAATGTGAGATATAACAGTTCCAAGTCCGGTGGGTGATGCATCTGTCGCCAATATAAGTGGTAAATCCGGATTGTATCTGATTAGTGAATTTGAATTTGTTATTTCTTTCTTTAAATTTGTATAAGCGATCTCACAGGCCTTCGACCATTCAAATTTGATACCCTTCTTGAGCAAAGCGTTCAGAGGAGATATCTTGCTTGCGAGATTCTGAATGAATTTTTGATAGTAGTTTATTAGTCCAATAAATGTTCGTAGCTCAGGTACGTTAGTAGGCCTTTTACTCTTTACAATGGCTTCAACTTTTTTAGGCATCGGTTTGATACCGCCTTCCTCAATGACGTGACCTAGGTAGGTAATAGAGTTTAAAAGAAACTGGCATTTCCCCCTGTTTAGGTGCAAATTGTTTTCGCGTAATCGTTTTAATAAGGCCGTAAGATTTGTAGTTAGATCAATGTAATTTGTTCCTTGTACTAAAATATCGTCAAAGAAACACACCACTCCTCGTAAATCTTGTAATATTGCATCCATAAATCTTTGCCATGTATTAGGGCTTACTTTTACTCCGAACATCAAGCGGTTTACCCTGTATGTTCCTCTATGCGTACTTATGGCCTGTAACATCGAACTTGCTTCGTCGACTTGCATGTGTAAATATGCTTGATGTAGGTCGAGAACGCAGAAATATTTACCACCACCCATCTTCGCAAAAACATCTTCTATTTTAGGTATTGGATAATTGTCATCTTTAATCACGGTATTGATAGTTATCTTGTAGTCAGCACATAGTCTGATGTCTCCATTCTTTTTAATAACTGGAACGATAGGTGTACCCCACGGACAATGTGTTACTTTTTCAATTATTTCTTGTTTTTCTAATAGATCAATTTCAGCATCAATTTTGTCCTCTAGTGCATATGGCACGGGCCTTGGTTTGAAAAAAATAGGCATAACGTTTGTGTCTTTTAACGCAAATGATCTTTTAGCTTTAGGAATTTTTCCTATGGTTTCTGTAAAAATATCGGAATAGTTTTCGAGAAGTTCATTGATTCTTTTTTTGTACAATTCTTCACTAATATCGGCCGCAAGTATTTGATTTACTGATGATATATCCAATTTTAATTTTTCCATCCAGTCTCTCCCTAATATTGTGTCGACATCTTGTTGTACAACATACAAATTTCCCATCGCTGCATTTCCATTATATGCAACTTTCATGTTGCAAGCTCCTAGCGGATGTAAAATTTCTCCTGTATACGTTTTTAATTTAATTGAAGTAGGATATAGCTTTTTTCCTGGCCATAATTTCTTAAATGTGGCGTCTGACATTGTAGAGACCGCCGCACCGGTATCAAATTCCATTGTACATGATACCTTGTCTACCAAAATATCTCTTAAAATTTTATTTCTTTTTATAGCGTTGCAAGTCTTAATTTTGTTTATGAAATAACTGTCGTCCGAGTTACTTGTCTCTTCTACAGTCAATAACTTTTGATCACGAAAACTTTTATTCAAGCATACGCTGTGTACATGTCCGTCTTTCTTGCATTTTGAACATTTTAAATTTTTTGATTTGCATTTATTTGCTTTATGATCCTCCTTGCCACATTTAAAGCATTTACCGTGAATGTTTCGTATCGTCGATTTCTGGTCATTATTATATCTGTTATTCCTAATTTTAGCTGAGCTAAATTTTGTTGCCATTCTTGCTCGTGTATGATATTGGTGATTATTTACACTGACCTTGCTAATTGCACTTGTATGACCCCTAATTTCTCTACTGTCCAGCTTAGATGCTTCTATTGCTAAAGCCAGCTTTACTTCATTATTGAATGTACTGGATGAGTCTTCTTGGAGCAACAGTTGTCTGATATCGTTATCATGTATTCCCCTTATGAACTGCGAACGTAGATGTGTATTTATGGTTGATTTCTTGCAATGTTCACATACAAAATTGCAACTGGAGCCTAACCTTTTCAAATCGGCTTGAAAATTTGCCAGAGATTCTCCTTCATGCTGCACTCTCAATGAAAATTTATGCTGTTCTGCTACCTCATTATGTTTCGGACAAATATGCGTTTTCAAAAGCTCCGTCAGCTCTTTGAATTTTTTATCCTTTGGTGCATCTGGGGCGGTAAGACACGTTAACGTATGATATAGCTTAGGACCTAAACAATTTATTAATATTTGCACGCACTTTTTGTCTTTTTCTTCAGTTTCATCATTTAAATTTCGCATTTCTAGATAATTTTCAAATCGCTGCAGATATGAGTCGAATGACTCGTTCACTTCATCGAAAGGTAAAAGTTGTAAACCGCGACATTCATCACTTTTAGCATTTTGATTTTGTGTTAATTTTTGCAAAACTTGTGATATTTTGTTAATTGCTTCATTTATTTCTGCCATTATATTAACACTATCAGCAACGTAACGTAATCCACTTATTCCTTAATATATTATATATATATATGTATGCAGTATATATGTATTTGTTTTTTTTTTGCTCTTTATTTATGATGTGATCAATATAAATGTATCGTTTACTGTAAGTCGTAATACTGTCAATCGTAATGTAGTTACGTAATTGTCATGTATGTATGTAACCATGTAAAAAAAGCCTACCTTAAGCCGTAATGATGATGAGCCGACTTCCAATTTTGGTGTAACTGTTCTTTTCCTCTTGCCAGTTAACAAAAAAAAAACAGATTTAATTAATGCGTGAATTGCGTTTTCTTTCCTCGTCGCCAATGTTGTGTATGGGTAGTTCCACAGATTCACACTCTTCAATTCTCTTCAATGAGTTTATTGATAAAATATAAATACAATACTAAATTATTATTATGTCTGATGGACTGTAGATAAGGCATCCAAAATGACCCAGGTGTCATTGCCGGTAGCTGGAACTCGACTGGTTTGATGTAAGCGATAGCTTGCCCCTCTCACTGGACTCCGTACATATGTACATACTCAACAGTTTGGCAAGTAGCAGGCGAATGTTAATCCTAGCGAATGCTTTACTAAAGTCTGTATAGAGCACATCAACTTGACCAGAGATCTCCATCAATCATCGAGACCGGCGGAGAGGCAAGTCGTGATTTTCTACGTTTGAATAAAATTTGGATATTGTTGAATATATTGAAAATTATTAAGATTTCTTATCGTTGAATAAGCTTAAAATTTATTTATCTTTATCTGCACATATGTAAAATACGAGTTTTGCATAAAATAATCGTGAAATTGTATAAAAATTAAATGAATGTAACAAGTCGGCAAGAGCAACGGACTCTGTATTGTGCCAAGGCGGTTGCGGTAGTTTATTTCATACAAAATGTTTGGGCCTCGCTGATTAATGTTCTGGCGACAAAAAAAATATGTGGTTGTGTTGTGTAATAGCTGCCAAATTAAACTGAAATCGTTAGATCACATACCTAAAGAAAGTGTAGACGACATTAAAAGAAACTTGTATAATTTCGGTGAAAAAATTGACAAAGTGATTTATAATCCAAATGTAGGTGACAAAAATGAAGTGATTACTGATATAAGAAAAGTCTTTGATTCTTCAGTTAAAGATTCCTATGCAAATGTGGAAAAAAAAATGTCATCGGTAGTAATAAAACCAAAGCTTAGTCAAAGTGCGGACAAGACTAGTCTGAAATAAAATCTAAAGTTAGTCCTGGAGTTGCAGGAATACAGGTATCGGGGTTAAGAAAAACCAAAGATGGTGCGGTAGTGGTTGCATGTGATGATAACAGTTCGGTTAAAAAATTGAAAGCAGAGGCAGAGGTAAAACTTGGCACCAGTTATAGTGTTGACATTGTTAAAGGAAGAAAACCAAGAATAAAGATAATTAATATTTATGAAAATATAGATAGAAATTCATTAGTTAGTAGTATAAAAATTCAAAATGAGTCCTTGAAAGATAGTGAAATGGAAGTAAAAGCAATGTGGAGAAATAAAAAGAAAAAAATTGAAGAGTATTGTGCAGTGGTAGAAATTGATGTTGATAGCTACAATGTCATAATGAAAATGGGTAAAATTAGTTTAGGATGGGATAAGTGCATTGTAATGGATGGGACCTATGTGAGAAGATGTTACAAATGCCTTGATTTTAATCATAAAAGTGAAGATTGTGATCTAAGAGAAAAAATAGTTTGTTTTAAATGTGGTGGTGATCATAAAGGCATAGATTGCACATTACTTACATATCGATGCGTGAATTGTGAGAAGATTAATAATGACCTAAAACTTAATATAGAAATTCCTATGAGACTAGCAGAAGGAGCAGATTATCCTGCTAAATTAAGGACGATGGTCTGCGAAAATATTAGTCTTTCGCTATGCTTCGAGACACTAATATGGACAAAGCTTACTGATGACGTCGGGACCTGCCGATTCTATCTGGTGGAGCCTAACCCCACAAAAGTTACATCGAACATCATCGTTGGCAAGACTTTAGTGAAGGCAGAAGGTGCAACATTAATACCAGTCAGATTGCTTAACACATCCGAAAATGAGGTACAACTAAAAGAAGGTGCTATAATTGGAAATTGTGAACCCGTTTACCAAATCGTCAATTTGAATAATGGTAGTAATGTCAAGGAGACAAAAACTATACCAGCTACTACTCAACAGGTTCAGAAACTTCTTTCGTCCAGTGCCTTAAGTGAACAACAACAAAACGATGCCAAAGAGGTGATCGATGAATTTTCGGAATTATTTGCAATAAATGATGATGACTATGGTAAAACAAATCTTGTCCAGCATCGGATCAATACAGGAGATTCCAGGCTTATTCGATAGACACCACGAAGATTGCCATTAGCCAAACAACCAGAAGTTGCAGACATGATGAACTCCATGAGGAAACAAGGCATAATAGAGGAATCTAACAGCCCTTGGACATCGCCGGTTGTTCTGGTTAGGAAAAAGGATGGCAGCATCCGATTCTGTGTAGACTACCGCCAACTAAATAACGTGACGAGAAAAGATAGCTATCCATTACCAAGGATTGATGACACATTGGATACCCTTTCCGGAGCGCAATGGTTTTCCACGCTGGATTTGAAGAGTGGTTACTGGCAAGTGGAAATACATCCCGAGGACCGAGAGAAAACTGCTTTCTCAGTTGGCAGTGGCTTATGGCAATTCAAAGTAATGCCATTTGGGTTATGTAATGCTCCAGCCACATTCGAACGACTAATGGAATGTGTTCTACGTTGGTTAACCTGGAAAACATCTCTTGTCTATTTGGATGACATAATAGTAATCGGAAGGACATTCATAGAACATAAAAACAACTTACGGGACGTACTTCAAAGACTCAAAGATGCAAAATTGAAGCTCAGTGCGAGTAAATGTGCCCTATTCAAAAATGAAGTTAAATATTTAGGGCACATAGTTTCATCACAAGGAGTGAGAACCGATCCAGAGAAGATAGAACCCGTCAAAAATTGGCCAGCACCAAAGGACAAACATCAATTAAGGAGTTTTCTTGGTTTAGGTACCTACTACAGGCGATTCGTGAAAGGTTTTGCAGATATAGCAAGAGCCTACATCAACCTACCGAAAAGGGAAAGCCGTTCATATGGTCGGATAAATGCAACGAAAGTTTTGAAAATTTGAAGCAACAGCTCTGTGAAGCGCTAGTACTTCACTATCCAAAGCTGGGAAAAACATTTATATTATATATATTTATATATGTGGTATATTAAAACGCAAGTGGTAAGCAGAAGTTGAGTTGATTAATTGAGGAATTGTGAATTTTATATGATTAGAGCGAAATAAAGAACTTGTATATTAATTGTTTAATATTGTGTTTTAAATAACGAACCAAAGGCCACGCTCGCAACAACTGGTGTCAGAAGTGAAATAAATTTGAGAAACAAAGTGGTGGCAATTGACTTAAAAATTCAAAGTGGGATTAATTTTGAGAAATTGTGTAAAATTTTGAAAGTTCTGGAAAATAATTAATATTCAACTGTGAGTGAATTATTAAAGTAATGGGGCGCAAAGTGGACGAGCTTCGAATGCAGGATTTGAAAGTGGAGCTAGGGAACCGCTCATTACAAACGACAGGTACAAAGAAAGTTCTAGTCGAGCGACTTAGACAAGCTTTGATAGCGGAAGGAAAGAATCCTGAGACATTTGTTTTCGAAGAGAACTTGGAAGGAACCGAATTTGAAGAAGAGCCTGAAATGAAAATGGAACAGCTTTTGAGTACTTTAATGAGCAAAATGGAAGCCCGTTTTGATGAACAAAAGAATTCTCTCGAGGAACAAAAGAATTCTCTGGAATCCCGTTTAGATAAACAGAAGAAATCTATGGACGAACAAAAGAAATCTATCGACGAACAAAAGAATGCTTTTGTTGAACAAAAGAATTCTCTGGAATCCCGTTTAGATGAGCTAAAGAATGCTTTTGAGGAACAAAAGAATTCTCTGGAATCCCGGTTAGATGACCAGAAGAAATCTATGGAAACGCGCTTGGACGAACAAAAAAGTTCTCTGGAGAATTGTCTAGAAACTCGTTTGGAGGATCAAAAAAATTTTCTAAAAAGTTCTTTAGAACAACAAAATTTGAAAATTGAAGGAATTGAGCAGGAATTTCAACAAAAGGTTTCTGAAGTTCAACAAAAAGTCACCGAGCAACTTGAAAACGTTAAAGCAGATCTGGAAAGAATAAAGCATCGTCAGCCTCTAAACGTAGCAGCTGAAATATCCGGAGCAGGTAGAATGAAAGCTCCAATGTTTGATGGACAAAATTCGTGGCATATCTTCAAGAGACAATTCGAGGCAGCTTCAGAGGTAAATGGATGGAATGATGAAGACAAAGCTATAGCTCTGGTGTTAGCACTTCGAGGTCCTGCGTCAGAACTCTTACAAACTGTACCGATTGAAAGTCAACGTAATTACTCTTCATTAGTACAGGCGATAGAATTACGTTACGGAGATGAACACATGCAGCAAGTATATCGCCTACAATTGTGCAACAGGATTCAAAAACATGGCGAATCACTACAACAACTGCAGGCAGATGTAGAAAGATTAGCGCATCTTTCATACTCCAGCGTGAATGCAGATTTTCTCAATGAAGGGGCAACGGAAGCATTTGTGAACGCTATTACAGATCAAAATTTACAACAATCATTAAGGCTAGCAGGAAAGAAATCAACAGCAGAAGCACTAGTCTATGCATTAGCGTATGAATCCGCCAGACAAGCTTCACGGAGTGCAGTACGAGTGAGAGAAATTTCAGTGGAAGAATGTACTTGCAACAGAGTGCAATCATCACAGAGCCCGCCTTCACGTGGTGTCCTTCGATGCTGGAATTATAATATACCAGGGCACCTTCAAAGAGACTGCAGAAAACGTCGACGAGTGGAAACATCAGAAGAGGGGAAAGAAGAATGCCAAAGATGTCGAGCCAGGGAACAAGCAATTCGTGGAGAGACTAGATATCAAGCAGCGACTAGTCGCATCGTCTCTCCTCTTGAGCAGTCGGAAAACTAGTAAAAACCAACTTTGTGGGGCAGAAGTTGGTTGGTGGAATCGACAGCCCCGAAGTCATCATCCAAGTAAGTCAGTTACAGAGAAATAATAGCAGTCTTAATATATATGGAAGTGTAGGAAAAAATGACTGCGCAGTTACTATCGATACTGGAGCTTCAAGATCAATCATTAGAGCAGATCTTGTTAAGAACAAATGGCTTTACAACACCACCAAATATCTACTAAGAACAGCAACTGGAGCAGCAGCACAGGTGTTTGGAGAATTAACTTTAGATGTTCAACTAGGCGAACTACTATTTCCTCACACTTTCCTGGTTTCAGATATAATGGATGAATGCATTCTTGGAATAGACTTCATGACCACATACAAAATAAATCTGAATGTCGGAGAGCGGATTCTCAAATATGGGAACATAGAAATTCCTATGAAACTAGGAGAAGAAGCAGAGGATAATCACGCCTATTTCTGGCCACCACCATATCACTGGGAACGAAAGGTTATGTGGAAGATCGGGGAGAATAGTCGGTATGGACGAGATAGTTCAAAA
This sequence comes from Dioctria linearis, assembly GCA_963930735.1. Taxonomy (NCBI): domain Eukaryota; kingdom Metazoa; phylum Arthropoda; class Insecta; order Diptera; family Asilidae; genus Dioctria; species Dioctria linearis. The sequence goes on along the minus strand of OZ005743.1, from coordinate 44,099,630 downwards.
GAATTCCAAGCATCACTAATTCACAGTCCTTAAATGTTTTTTACAAACACCATAATTTGGGGAATCATTAACTTTAATAAGATACAAAAATAGAATAATACTTACCAAACATAATCTCTTAAATTTTATTAATTCACTTCTTAAAATTCGTGTTTGACCACACAGTAGATGCTTCCAGGGTTAGAAAAGCTGCTGATGAACTCCGTGGCTGGAGAGAAACGTTCAGTAAAGCCTGTAACTGCCTTCACGGCTCTCTTATTTTTAAGTACTCAACCTACATTATATCATATTAAACAAATCTAATACGTGGGACAGACTCTCGCAAGTTTCATTATCCATTTAGAGATGATTCATCCTTAATCAATTGTTCACTCTTAAGAAGTGGATAGTATCTCAATAGCACCAATAAACCTACTTAACAACACCAACTTCGGATTATTTCAATCAGAAATAACTCCTTCATCATCAATTTATGATGGAAGAACAGAATCACAATGCAAAGAATAGATTTACTCTTATGGAATTACCATGATTCGTTCTACTCTAACCCATAACTTGCGAAATCCTTAGTACCAACCTGTTCACTCCGTGACTAAACTAAACGCGATGGTGGGTAATAGTGCACCATCTGTATCGCACATCGTTTCGTTGTCATGTTTTTCTCAAAACGTGGTGACTTCATACTCTGCACCAACAAAATCATAAGTATTTCTTCAGTTCGACATGAGGTTTCTCTGGATACCAATGTGGCCACCATTGGCGGGACTTAAACTTCTGTTGCCGATACCGTTGTATCTCCGATTGTGGACGAGGTGTTTGATAGGGGGACGAAAGTTTCAGTTTCGGATGTCGGTATATTGCGGTCTGCTTGGGTTGCTGATATTACCTCTACCAATGACACTCCGATTGTAATTGTAGACGCTATTTCGCTGCGGCCAGCCAGGCTTCCAAAGTGTATCTTCGTATCTAGAGTACATCCTGACACTACCGAGGATGAGATAACTAGACATATTTCATCGCGTGTTGGTACTTCGACCTCTTCGATTGCCTGCAAAAAATTATTTACTCGACATGATCGTGTGAAACGCTCATTTTCTGCGCTCTGGATTTTCTGCTAAGGCAAAAAACTTGTTGGCGAAATCTCCGTCCACTATGCCAATGTAACTGGTCTTCGCCCCAAAACGACTCGTCTTTTTACAAGCTCGATGAACTCATGTTTTGACGTGGTCTGTTTGACCGAGACATGGCTATGTGGAAAGATTGCAGATGCAGAGCTTTTTGGCTCCGAGTTCCTGCTGTTTTGCAGTGATCGCCATCGTCTGTCTTTGGATGCTCCTGTTGGAGGTGGAGTGCTTTGTGCCGTTCGTCGCAACCTTCCATGCACATTAATCGATTTTGTTGAGTCCGGCGATCTGGAGTTTATATGTGTAGCTCTCAAGCTCTCACACAAAAACGTATATATTGCAACAGTTTACATCCCTCCATGCTCATCAGCTGTGATATTTGACTTGCTGGCTGCATATATTGATAGGCTTACCGAAGTTTTGCTGCCTGCCGATGAATTATTGCTTTTTGGTGACTTTAACTTGCCTAGTATTAACGGGGAACACTCCCTGGATGATGAGGGCTTGCTGCCTTCTTTCTCGGTGACTCCTCAACATGCCATATCTTTTATTGACAACATTATTTCTTCAGGCCTAATGCAGTCTAGCGGCATTATTAATGACTCTGGAAAATCTCTTGACCTAATATTTTCTTCCGATCCCAATGGGACTCTCGTTAAGCGTTGTTTAACTCCTATGGTTTCTGAAACAAGTCATCATCCGGCACTAGATGTAGTTTTGTTTTTTGATCCTGTTACTTCATCATTTAATGCTTCTAGTAACTACTGTTATAACTTTAAAAAAGCTGATTTTGATAAAATGAATGAATGGTTATCCGCTTGTGATTGGACCAGTGTGATGGGTGAACGTGACATTGATGAAGCTGTTAACTCGTTTTGTTAGAACGCAATTATAACATGCGTATATGTATATGTATGCAGCATTTATCTACAATCAACAATAATGAGTCAAAATAAAGAGCATTTACAAACCTACTTCCTATAAAACTACATTCATACTAGTCATTCTCAATTATACACATATACATAAATTATTGTCTAACTTGCATTTTGCATTTTTATAACAAAAGGTAACAGTTATCCAATTTTCTAGTTTTGAAGAGTAATTGACTTGCTGCTATGTAATTTTAGTTCTGTTCAAACCGGCGTGCAATAAAGATTTCAAGTAAATACATATTTCGAGAGTTTTAATTAAAGCAATCCGATCTCCTATTTAGTGCAGTTTTATAATTGCGGGGACATATCCGACTACGCGGAAACACGTTTATGACACATTATTTCTTTGTTTTACTCACTGTGTATTACTTGATCGTTGGAATCGTGATTCGAATTGCCAACCGTGGTTCAATGGCTCTTTGAAACATCTTAAAAAGTTAAAGAATAAAGGTTGCAGGAGGTTCTGTTCCTCAAGGAGTGATGCTGGTTATGTTATATATTCTAATTCGCGTGCTCAGTACATTTCGTGTTTCACTGACTCGTACAACGATTATGTATTTAGAATGAGATCGGCTTTGCGTGCTGAACCAAAGCAATTTTGGAGGTTTGTTAACTCTAAGCGCAACTGTGACGGATACCCTTCATCGTTGCGACTCGGTAACTTAGACAGTGTGGATCCGTTAGAGACTGCCAATCTTTTTGGTGACTTCTTTAAAACTACATTTTGTGATAACCACTATGATATTAGTTATAATGAGTTTACCCATTTGACAAAGCTTCCGCTGACTTCTCTTCAACCTAAATACCTGTTTTTCGATGAAGCGACTGTCTCCATGTACATTTCAAGCAAAGCTGATAGTTTTTGTGGTGGTCAGGATGGCGTTCCTTCCACACTCATAAAACATTGTGCTACGTCCATCGTTCCTATTTTGTGTTATTTATTTAATTTATCTTTAACTTGTGGTATTTTTCCGAAACAGTAAAACCTTTCTTTGATTATTCCTTTGCACAAGAAGGGCAATAAGAGCGACATTTCTAACTACAGACCTGTCGCTAATTTAAGTTGTATTGGTAAGATATTTGAAGCCCTGGTTTGTGATGTTTTGTACTTCTACTGCAAGCCCTTCCTGTGCTCTTTTCAGCATGGTTTTATGAAGGGGAAATCTACTACGACTAATTTATTGGAGTTTACTAAATTCTGCATTTCTGCTATTGAAAACGGTAAGCAAGTGGATTGCATTTTCACGGATTTCAGTAAAGCTTTTGACCGAATCAATCATAAAATTTTAATTCACAAGTTGACTGTTCTTGGTTTTCCTACTGTCTTTGTCAATTGGCTTCGTTCTTATTTATCTGATCGTATGCAGCGAGTCATATTCCGCGCAGCTCTTTCTGACGAAATAGATAATACTTCAGGCGTACCTCAAGGTAGCCATCTTGGACCACTCCTTTTTATAATTTACATCAACGATGTATCTCTGATTTTGGCTAATTCAAGAACTCTTTGCTATGCTGACGATGCCAAAATCTTCCGCATTGTTTCTAATGAAAAGGAGTGTGGATTTTTAAACTCGGACTTAGACACCTTTCATAAATGGTGTGCTATTAACTGACTTCCTCTTAATATTAGCAAATGTAGTACTATGTCCTTTTCTCGTAAAAGGAGGCCATTGGCGTTTAATTATACTTTAGATGGATGCTTATTAACTAGACTTGACAAAACCAAAGATTTGGGTGTCTTCCTTAATACTCGTCTTTCCTTCGAACACTATATCAATTCAATCGTGGCCAGGGCTAATGCTACTCTGGGGTTTGTAAAGAGATGGTCAATAGAGTTTAATGATCCATTCATAACGAAGATCCTTTACTGCACATTCGTTAGACCCATTTTGAAGTATGCCAGTCCTGTCTGGTCTCCCTTCTATTCTGTATATATAAATCGCATCGAAGCAGTGCAGCGGAGATTTATCCGATTTGCCCTGCGTGGACTTCATTGGGACAACCCTATTATTCTGCCTCCATATGTTGATAGACTTAAACTCTTTCCATTAGATTCTCTTGAGAATAGACGTAAAACTTCCAGAGTTGTCTTTGCATTTCAGTGTATACAAGGAATGATAAACTCCCCTGAGCTCTTAAATACTTTCAATATATGTTCCTGTGCGCTCCTTGAGGAACTGTGACTTCTTCGTTGTTCCTCGTCTCTTTAAACGCCAGTTTGATTGCATTGACTTTCATCTTTCAAAATGTCAAATAAGAGATCAGCTTAGTTAAAGTTACTTGTTTTTCATTATTATTGTTATGTATACTTTTAATCGTTATTATGGTTATGTATGCTTTTGTCATTTTAGGGTTATATTTCACTTTTGTAAACTCAGTAATCAGATCGTTGATGAAGTTCTAAATAAATAAAAATAAAATAAAATAGACCACCTATGGGAGTCCAGTCTGTGACAGACAGACCATGGCCAAAGCTCTACATTGACTTTCTAGGTCCATATCCTCGGTCAGTGAAAGGAAATGTCTGCATATTGATATTTGTTGACCACTTTTCCAAGTTCCCGATTCTCAAACCGATGAGAAAGGCGTCTACTCTCAACGTGTGTCAGTTCATCGAGACTGAAATATCTCACGTGTTAAGAATTCCGGAAACTATAGTCTCTGATAATGGAGTCCAGTTTTGCTCGGCTCAGTTCACCAGATTACTGGACAAGTATGGGGTGAAACACTTGAGAACGGCAGTTTACTCGCCGCAAGCAAACGCCTCCGAGCGAGTGAACAGGTCTCTATTGTCAGAGATTAGAGCATATATCCGGAAGGAACATACTAAGTGGGATGAGAAGCTAAGCCAAATAGCTAGCTCCCTCAGGAGCTCTCTCCACCAAGCAACTAGTTTTTCTCCCTACCGAACACTCTTCGGCCAACAGATGATCGACCATGCAAGCTCCTATTCCATCTTAAGGAGCCTTGGAACTCTTAATGAGCCTCTGAGAGTAGATGCTGAAGATAAATTGAGATTGATCCGTGCGAGAGTGCAGGAGAACTTAAACTATGCGTTTGAAGAGGGTTCGAAAGTTTACAATCTCAGAGCGAAGCCTGTTAATTTCAATTTGGGTCAAGAAGTGTTCAGACGGAATTTTGCCCAAAGCAATTTCCAACAGAAGACTAGTGCTAAACTAGGACGTAAATTTGTAAAGTGTCGGGTAAAGTCAAAGAAAGGAAACTCCTTATACGAGCTTGAAGATCTGCAGGGAAAAACGGTAGGATTCTATCACGCCAAAGACATCAGGCCATGATACCCATATTCTCGGACACGTCATCCGGCTATTGTCACTTTGAATCCTGGTAGCCCTAATAAGGTATCCATCCAGCTTCACTGGCAAACTAAAACTACAGGATGCCTATATGCCGCTTAGGACATTCCCAGGCTAGCGGCCGGCATACCTTTTTGGACAATAGAGATTTTTTCCCCCAATCCCTAACCTGATAATCTTTCAGAACCTATCCTATATGGTAACCCTGCGGCAGATAGTTTGCCGTAGGAATTCCACTTATTTAATGCCTGCAAATTTAAGGAAGAAGACCGGTACTCCAACGACGCTTCGGAGACACACCCTTGAACAAGCGTCCACAGTGTGAGAATTTGCCAATCTAGAGGGACAAACTTATAAACAATATCGAATGAGTTCATATGCCGATGGTTTGATTAAGGATTAGAATAAATTGATTAACACGTCGGTTTCCAATAAAAAAAAAACAAATCCATATTAGGTAATAAAAAATGTACAGCAGTTCCGTCATAACGATTAGAATTATCAATTTTCAGACCCGATCCCCTCCGATTTCGTTGAAACTTTCAGAATTAGTTAAGTATTAAAAAATATTTCGACCATATTTTCTTGCTTATCCTGGCGACCTGAGCTCTTGCATACAGGATGACTCAAATTTTAATGTTTTCACTGTGGATGTGTTTTTTAATTTGCTGATTATTTGAGATCGGGTTAACCAATTCTTTTGTACGATATTTCAAATTAATGGTATTAAATAGAACTTTTCAAAGAAAAAACAAATTAAATTAAATAAAAAACATATTTAAAAAACACTATTTTTATTATTTTAGGCTTTTGACCACCTCCGGAAAAGAAACAGCCCCCTAAAAAATATTATTGTTGAAATGATCTAACATTAATACATAGTTTAGGGGATACAATTTTTTTAATTAGCATCTCTGCAAAATTTCATATGAAAATTTTAGAATTTACTCCAAACAAATTTTTTCTATTGTTTTTAGATACTTACTGAAATATGTGTTGAAAAAATATTATAATAGTAGTTCTGTTTCATTATTTCAAATTTTATAATTTAATTTTTAGATCAAAACGAGTGTTCGTTAACGCTAATGCTATTGTCATTTACAGGTATAAAACTGTGGTACTTTTGAGTGCTATTTCTATTATATATATTTTTCATTTTTAAATCGGACAGTAAAAATGATTATAAATTATTTCATAGGGCTTTGTATTCTGAAGAACAATATATGTACGTAAAATGCCTTAATTTTTATATGGCAATACCAAGAAAGGGTTGCCCGATTTAGTTAATTTTCGAAACTGTATTTTTATTTTTATAACAACACTGAGTAAGCAATTTTAGCTCTCTACATCTCAGATAGTGGAATATATAGTGAAAACCGAAATTTTTGTATGGCAATCCACGAAGGAGTTACCTGAATTGTCGAATTTTCGAACTAGACTCTACATTTTTTTTAAAAAGGCCATGCCCAAAATCTCAGTTCAGGTAAATGCATTAAAAATGGAGACTTCATACAGGGTATAATGAGCAAACATGTTACAAGTATGGCATAAAAGTACAATATAGTAGAAAAAGCGAAGTTATCTAATTGGACACAAATATGGTAATTTTATAGTACTTTGAGACTTACTTTTATATAGCATGATATTCTAATAATAATAGGAATAGTAACAAGTGTGGCATAAAAGCACGATGTAATAATTGTAATGTAATGTAATAATTTTAAATGGGCAGTTGATTTAAGAAATTCTTATTTTACTTCAATCAATATCGCTGTCATTAAGCGTCTGGTTCCAGAAAAGGTACAGATAACATCGAAAGGACTTCTCGTGTAATGACACCGCGACTTCGTTTGGGAACTTGTCGTAAACTGGCAATGAATGGGTCTGATGATATCAACAATCTATTAAAAAGGTCTGTATTTACCTTGACTCGCGAAGTTTTCATTGTGAAAAACTCTCTGTACCTTCTAATATATTTATTTCTTGCCTCCTGCGCAGCTTCTGACAGCTGTCCTATAGGGAGAATACAAGAGGTAATAATGTCCTTTTCATGGAAAAGCACTTTGTGCACGCTAACTGGCATATTGTACCATGGATATTCCTTTAAATACAAATCTCTTGTATTTGTTGCATATGCTTCAAAGGTGACTTCATTTATAGCATAGCCGCTGCCCAAAGTCACTAAAATTGTATGAAAGCCTTCAATAAGCTCTTGACTGACTCCTGTAATTCCGGTACTCGTCTCTGCTGCCCGGAAAAACCGCCTGGCTGTATTGTCATCATTGGTATTGCCAGCTTGCTGTGTAGGCATATCGACCAATAAACCTACTTCACTGCGGAATCTTTCCTGGATATTTTTTTCCTAACTGCTATCTTGGCTTTGTTTTCAGATCCCCGAACTTGCCAAGCTTTTATATCAAGCCAATATGCTATGTACATGAATGTAACGGAGACATTCCAAAGGATAATGACCTTTTATCCACGACTTTATTCGAAAATGCTGTTGGATTATTCATTTCGTTTGGTTTCGCTCCACATATAAAGCACGGTTGAGATGACGTAGTCATTGGTGATAGTGTAGTGCCAATCTTGCCATCTATCATAGTTAAATAAAAATACGTTTAACCGTGAAATGCACGTCATTTTCATTTATAGCTATAGGAGTAAGACCATTGATTTCTTCTTCGATTAAATGCACTTCTTGTGAAATTAAGCGAGAGGATTTTATTGCAAAAATAAACTTAATTGGACGACAATATCGTGTTGAAGATGCAGCTGGGTTTTCACACACAACCTTTTGCCTTCACTGGTATTTAAATATAATTGAATGGGAACCATTGATACACTAAAACGATTTTCGTCCGCTTGGTCCTGTGATGAAAATGTCTGCTTGTATCGTTTCTGTTGTGCTCCATCAGATCCCCATTTCACTAAAATATTAAGTTGATTTTCACCACTTTTTAGCTCCTCCAGTCCGAGTAAATCATACTTCTGAGCTAAACATAGTCTTTGTATAGTATGGTTAACCAAAGACTGAAGTTTACACTTAGCAGATACTTCAGTAACTTCTATTTCTGCCGGATAACATTTCTTCTTGTCCTGTTTAATTTGATCGTATGAAGGAAAGAGATTTTTGACTATTTTGTTGGCCTTTTGCCGAATAATATCGTATTGATATGTAGATAAGTTGGAATCAATTATCATGGCCAATGCCTCGTCAGAAGATATACCGGTAGATGTAGGCTCAGCCTTTAGTCTTTTACACATCTTTTTAATATCAGTACCCGTATTGGATGGAGATAGAGAGAGTTCTTTGACCAGTTTTGCTGAGTCTCTCTTCCCCGTTTTGTGAAGGTTCATCTGGTTAGCTATACTTATTTCCTCGGGGCTTTTCGAAACCAAAACGCTTTTTACCTTTCGCTTTTTAGTTTTTTCACTGCATTCTCCAAAAGGTTTTGATGGTCATTCCTTGTCTTTTCCGTGTTCCTACTGCAGAGCTTGATAAAATTGGTTGTTGTTGTCTCTGTATACATATAGTCAGGCAAAACGAAATATTTATCTAGCCAGATTGAATTTGCAGATAAAAAGCGATCCCGATGCCTACTATTTTTTCCCCATTTTTCATCAATTTTGAAGCAAAAGTTAGTAATTGTAGCCCTCAGTTTTTTGCAAAGCAGGGTTAGATAGATCTTGAATATCAAATTTTTGCGCAACTAATTCAAAAATTGCTTCCTTACGTCGGACTTTATCCGATTGCAACCAAACATAAAAAAATTTTCTGTGCGTTAATTTAGAGTTCATTCTGAAAAGCAAAAAAAAATGTATGAGTGCCGCAAAAACGCGCCAGATATTTTTGGTTTTTCTAAAAGTCAACACGCCAAGGTTTAATGTCTGTGTTGTTTTAAACTGGAATTACATGGAATACCTAACTATATCACTAATTAAAGAAAAAATATCTTTAAAGTGCTGCCTCTTTTATACCGCAGATTTTATTTGTATTTCATACAATAATAAATAAATGCATTGCAATAAAAATATGTCAAACTTACCTGAAAGAAGTACTTTTAATAAACAAATCAAATAAACAAAACTCAATCACCGTTATTTAAAAATATTCGACCAACGAATTCACACGGGTAATATGACTTGAAACGCAGCCTCTTAACAATTATCACATCTACCTACTTTCAAGATCAATTACTTCTGATAGACGCCAAATATTAACAAATGGCGTCCAGGTTACAGTTAACGGTATTGTTAAAAGTAAAATAGAGAGCTATCAAGCATTTTATTTGAATTTGACATTTTTAATTAAACCCCGCTAGATTTTAAATTTCTCATACTGTCTGAGATCAGAGTGAGATATTAGAGCAGGGGAAACTCGGCGATCAGTTGGGTGGGTTACTGACCGCGGGGTTCCCTCGGCTCATCTCGGTGAAGGAAGGCAGAGGGGCACTGGCCGACTAGATTCTTTGGGTTACTGGCTTGTCAGGGCACCTCTGGCTTCTGACACGGACTAGGCGGCTGCTCCTGCTTGAATAATAATAATAATTTTTTTTTATTTGTAATTTAGTGGCTCATTGGCTCTTTTAAAATTCCCTAAAAATAGGTGGCAAAAGGATCTACAAAGTGTAAACAAAAGGTCGCTAGCTAATCTAAAAGTTATAAAAGGTCAATAGGGACAATTAAACAATTAAAACAATTAGAAAAACTAATGAACAAGAAAAAAGACACAAACAAAAGGAAAACAAATAAGACAAAATTCTCAAAAGAGACTAAAAAATGGCTACAAGAATTTTGAAGAGGATCTAAAAGACAGATAAAAAATTTAAAAGTTCCAATTTTGACAATTGGGTAAGTGGCAGTTCCAAGAAGTTCCAAATTTCCAAAATAAACTAATAAAAATAATTGCCTAAACGAACGAATTTTCAACACAAAATTTTGAAATTTAGCAACGAAACCAAAACCGAATTAAAAATAAATGACCGAACGAACGAAAAATTTACGCGATTCCGTTGTAGAGTCCCGCGAGGGCAGCCTGTAGTATCGTAGACCTCTACAAACTGCCCTCATCATCCCTCCAGCTTAGCATCTCTAACAGAGTGCTTGTCCTTCCCACAGCACTTGCAACGGTTCTTAAGCGGGGAGAGGCCCCGTGGACTAGTGTTGCAAATGCTGTGGCCTGTTCTCACCAGCGAAAGACAAGAGCTCCATCCTGCACCGACGATAGTGGTTGCCATGTGCAGTTGAATGTGTCTGCGTTCATTGCCAGATATTCGAGACGTAAACGTCTCTTCAACCTGTCAACGAAGTGGCGCTTAAGTGCGTGTGCGTGGTGTTGTGGGTCAGTGTTCTGATTCCCAGCTTCGACTGTCATGTAGTACAGGTGAATTGTAGATTTGGCCAGTGTCAACACAAAGCCAATCAAACAATTCACTCGACTACAGACCTTTGGTCCCCATAGAAACGATGTCCTAGTAATGCCGAAATTCGTGTGGATCAACTGACACATACCGCCCACGAGATCCATTAGACCTTGCAAAGCTGGACAAGTGAAGAACCTGTGAAACAGGGTGCCTTCACCAGCACAAACTGTGCAAATCCTCTGAACCCGCCGGTCAATATGTGACAACTGATTAGGATGCACAAGACTGTGATGCAGCAATTTGAATGCTACATTAGCATCTTTGTAATTAGAAGGATAACTGTAGACTACTCTGCAAGTTATCCCTCCCATCACGCCCATATTCACCCCGAGGTGTATTCACCATCTGTTGTATCCTGTATACTTGTATACTTATTAACATAAGCACGTCACGGAGCACACGTGTTGTAAGTGTGCTGAAAGGTGTGTGTGGTGGTCTGTTCAGAACGAAAGCATCTTCCAACTTAGTGCCAGGGTCACTGGTCCCAAGCTGGCGAAATCTCTCCCGCGCAGAAGCAGCCAGGTCGTGTAGTTGTGCAGTGTTAGTGTTTATTCGACAGTTTCCAGAGATATCAATAATATCTCCGAGCACCGTCAGTATATGCGTGTCAGCTTCAAAGCCCCGCACATTACTGAACACTGAATCTATTAATTCAAGATTAAACCTGATTGGAATCGACGCGAATTGCGTGTACCTTAGAGCATTCCACTGAAGGTGAAATGCTGGCCTGATTCTGCCCCAGGTCTGAATCGTTGAGATTAGATCCTGCGGCCAGTCACGAGGATAAGGTGGTCGAACAGAGAGTAGGTAGTAATACTCCCCTATGCCGATCCCTCCCAGTACATTCACCCACAGTAGAGAAATCAAGCTGTCTCTCTGGCAAAACACTCTTTGGAATGCACGCACTTGGAGACACCTTGATTTCACAACCAAGTTAGTGAGACCTAATCCACCTATCTTGACTGGAAGACAGAGCGTGCTTTCAGCAGCCCATCGTCTTCCGCACCAAAAGGCGTCTATCGCTTTTGCTTGAAGAAGACCTACGAAGCCTTCATCAAACGTCTCGGACTTTAGCAGATGAACGATGGACGAGGTAATCAAATAGTTTATCACGACTGACCTACCCATTAAGGATAATGGAAACAGTCGACTACGCCATGAGTTTACAGCTCTAGAGAGTTTCTCAAGAGCGATGTGGCAATTATTTGATTTACTCTCGCGTCCGATATACACACCTAAATACTTCAGGCAAGTATTAAACCATTGGATGTTCAGTGGAGTATCTGTGCGATCTCTCCACCTTCCACACCACAAGCCTTGACTCTTACTAAGGTTGATTTTAGCGCCCGCTATACGTTCGAACTGTTCGAAAACAGCACGAGCGACCGGGAAAGCTTCATCTCTTGTCACGAAAATAGACAGATCATCCGCATACGCCAACATAAGAGGCCTCACATTGGTATATGGCAGATGAACCGCATACTGTCCGAGCATTCGACGAAAATTCATCAGTAGCGGTTCCAACGAAAGATCATAAAACATACCTGACAATGGACAGCCCTGTCTGATACCTCGATGAAACGAGATAGGAGCCAGACCTTGTCCTTGATGCTTAATCAAAATCGCTGAATCTCTATACAGTTTCTTGACGATATCGAGCCACCTGGACGGAAACCCAAATGCCTCGAGAGCAGTCAAGAGATAATGGTGCGAGACACTATCAAAAGCCTTTTGCTGGTCAAGTGAAATCATGGCCATTTGTGTACCTGTCTGTTTATGGTAGGCAAACAAATGCTTGGCTACCGCGATGTTGTCGTAGATACTACGACCAGGTACACAATAGGACTGTTCCAGGTGTATTACCGAAGCAATCACTGAGCGGAGTATCGCCCCTAATGCTTTGCAGACGATTTTGTAGTCTACATTGCATAGGGTTACTGGCCTCCAGTTCCCCATCCTCTGCAAATCTCCCTTCTTTGGAATCAAGCACATAACAGATCTCCTCCAACTAGAAGGAAAGTCTGAATGTGTCTCAACTGCCGAATTGAAGACTTCCAAAAGGTCAGGAATTAATAAATCCCTGAAACGTATGAAGAATTCTGGAGTCAAGCCGTCATAACCAGGTGAAGGGTGTCGCCTTAGATCCTTTGTCGCAGCAATCATATCCTCAAATGTGATTACTGTATCCAGGAGCTCCTTACTGTCTTCAGAGAAAGTGGGAATATTCTCAAGAAATTCATGAGTGGTCGAGGATGTTGTCGACGTCGATTCAGAGTAGAGACTACTGTAGTAGTCTCGAATATATTCTGATAGCTGTTGTCCGTTGAGGACTTGTCCAGATTCATCAATTATCGATTCGATCTCACAAGAAGCAGTACGACGTCTAGTCGCCTGAAAGAAGAACTCGGTTGGAGAATCGCCTTCTCTCAGCCAGCGCGATTGGCCGCGCAGCACAAACTCCAAGCTGTGCTTGTAAGTCTGTGTCGCCAAGCGTTCCTTTATTCCATTGAAATAAAGAATCAACCCCGGCTGAGTTGGGACAAGAGCTGCCACCCGAAAGACCTCGACCGACAAGCTAGAAGCTTGATAGCCACTTCGATTGAAACTCGTCTCGATAAAAGACCGAATCTGGAGCTTTCCAACATCCCACCATTGACTAAGAAAAGTAAAGTCAACTTTCCTCTCTTGCCAATCGTGCCAGAATTCAGTGAACTCATTGATGAACTGCTCGGAATTCAACAAATAGCTGCTGAATATCCAGTATGCAGTTCTTCTTTCAACTAGAGTGCTGCTCGCCACTACAAGAAGATGATCGCTAACGGAACACACTTCATGAGTGACACCAACGAAATGTTCCAGTATTCCAGGTGAGACGTAAAGTCTATCAATTCTGGAGCCTGCGAGACTTCCATGGATATTTTGCGAGACCCTCGTGTATGATCTAGTCATAGGATGCATCCAACGATAGATATCCACGAGTCTGAAAACACCGACAAAATTCCTCAATCGAGTAGCATTGACAGAGTTGAACTCAACTCCAGAGTGCCGATCCATTGAGGGATTCAGAGTGCAGTTCAAATCACCTCCGAGGACAGTTTCACCGCTAAAATTCACCAGACAGGACTGAACACTATCAAGAACTTGTCTTGTAATGTCCTGGTCATGAGGAAGGTACACGTTTACTACCTTGATATTTTTGTCTTGAATGACAAAGTCCAAGGAAGAAGCGAAGCCTGGGAAGATATCTGTATAGACAGGAGACGATAGTGTCAATTTGTTGGGTACAATGATTGCCACCCCTGAGCCTCGGCGAGGCGCAGGTGTGGCAAACATTGCATAGGCAGTGTGTAAATAAGCATAGCGCTCAAGTTATGTGTATGTGTCTTGTGTAAAGTTCGTCTCCTGTAGAAGCGCCATGTCTATATCGAACATTTTGACATGTTCGATAGTGCTGTGTAACCTTGTATGTGCACTTAAACCCCCGGTGTTGATAGAAGCTATCTTACACATTCAAAGGGATAAGAAGCTCAAACGATGAATGTTCGACATCTACTGACGAGGAGAATCGGCCAAGCGATGCTCCTGAACCAACTCCTCCACCCTCCTATGGAGACGATCTAAGCGCGCTACATGGTTGTACTTCCTCCTCTACTTGGACTACTCCTGTTGTAGGATTCGAAGCTGAGGAAGTAACAACTCTGGCCTCTCCAGCTCCTTTACAAGAATGCTCCAGATTTTATCTGAGTTCTTCTTGTACTGGAGCTGGCCAAGAATTTCAGAGATCTTCTCCCTAGGAAGGTTTTCCATCCCCTTCGAGACCTCAAATTGGCTACCAGTCGAAATGGTACTACCACACGACTCGTAGCCACTGAAGCTCGAGAGACCAGTCTCATCCAAACCGGTCATATCGCAGTCCGAAAGCTGTTCGAGAGATGCTTCCGCCTCTCTCACAACAACCTTCGATCCGCGAGCTCCACTATCGTCCTCCTCCGAGTGGGGCCGTTTTGGAGTGACTGGCTTTGCTGGCTCTGGAGGAGGCAGCATCGCCCGGTCCACCTTGTTCCTCCTCCTCGTCCTCTTTTTTTTCACTGGATGGCTAGTCCACTCCTCGTCGGAAGTAGCCGTGTTTTCTCGTGCCGACGTGGCGCCGTTTACAGCCATAATTATTTTTGCCTCTAGGACAACTTCAGGCACCTTAACCACTGAGGACATCCTCTGATGTGCTCAAGCTGCATCCCGTAGCTCTCGTCCTGCCACCTCCCGTCGAAGAAGCCCTGGAGACCCGCACTGGTCTTGGGTCGAGGCTTACCTGCGTCCAATGGGGCTGGACGAGGAGTGATGCCCCTACTCTGAATTTCTATTGTGGAAGCCTGCCTAGAACTGCCTAGAACTGCCACTTACCTGTGCATATGACATCCCTAACCCTAACGCCGCGGATCGTAGTGTTTCTGCTGTCTTCGCTGCTGTTGCGGTTGGTGCTAATTGTTGCCTTTTAGCAATATTCGTCTTCATAGAAAGCGGCGGCCTCATTATAGCACTAGTAGATGTTGGCGCTGTAGCTGATGCCAGCTTGACAACTTCCACCAAGCTTGGACGTTGTCCTTGCCTTGATGTAGTGGTCGCTGGTTTTTCTGCTGCTGTTGAGGCTGTACCGGCTAATGCTGTGGCTGCTGCTTCAGCTACTACTGAAGCTGTAGCTGCTGCTTCTGTTGCTGCTGTGGTGGTAGTGTTTGGATCTAATGATCCAACAACTGCTGTCTTAATTGCAGACTTCGCCTCTGCAATTTCTTTGGCCTCTTCATTTGGGCCCTTACCGGACTTTTCTGTGGGCCCCGTGAGATTTACTTTGGAAGAAGAAGAAGTATTTGTGCTCTTCTTCCTTCTTCCAGTTAATTTCAGCGGATCTCCTGTCCACCCAGAATCGCTGCTGCTCGTACTCATACTGAGTGCGGCAGAGCAGCTTAAATCCTCGTTTTATTTTATATAATTTGTTCTTTTGTTTTTTTTATATTTATTTTATTTTTAAATAATATTAGTTGTCACTTCTTATTTTTTACTTTAAATTTCTAAATTAAAACTAAAAATTTTATGGTTGCCATGTTGTCATGGCAACGACCGAAATTAAATTAAATTATTTTTTCTGAACGTCAAAAAAGTTTTTACTTTTCACAATTTTAAGATTATTTTTTATGAGGTTTTTTTTAGAAAGGACGCAGGAAAAAACTCCTTGAGTAACACACACACACACACCGTTCTTCACTAATTACATTTTCTATGGTATTTTGCGCCTATTTTCCTTGTTTTTCACGGACTCCGAATTGACGCGTCCGCTCGCTTTAGAATAATATTTTTTTTTTTATTTTTTATTTGTTGGCGCTCTGGCTTTCCTTAAACATAAAATGCAAAAGGCTATAAAGGTGTAAAACAAAAAACAAAAAGGCAACAGAAAGGACACTAGCTAACCTAAAAAATCACAAACATAACAGTCAATAGGGACATCAAAAACAAAATAGACACTAACAGGTAAAAGCACAAAAAGATAACACTATGTTCTCAAAAGAGACAATATAAACGGATACAAAAAATTTTGAAAAAGGCCTAAAAAATAGACAACAAAAAATTTACGTCCCAATTTTGACAATTAGGTAAGTGGCAGTTCCAAGAAGTTCCAAATTTCCAAAATAATCTAATAAAATTAATTAATTACCCAAACGAACGAATTTCAACAAAAAATTTTGCAATTTAGCACCGAGACCGAAACCGAATTAAAGATAAATGACCGAACGAACGAAAAAATTTAGCCGATACCGTTATAGAGTCCCGCGAGGGCAGCCTGTAGTATCGTAGACCTCTACAAACTGCCCTCATCATCCTTCCAGCTTAGCATGTCTAACAGAGTGCTTGTCCTTCCCACAGCACTTGCAACGATTCCTAAGCGGGGAGAAGCCCCGTGGACTAGTGTTGCAAATGCTGTGGCCTGTTCTCACCAGCGAAAGACAAGAGCTCCATCCTGCACTGACGATAGTGGTTGCCATGTGCAGTTGAATGTGTCTGCGTTCGTTGCCAGATATTCAAGACGTAAACGTCTCTTCAATCTGTCAACGAAGTGGCGCTTAAGTGCGTGTGCGTGGGTGGTGTGTTAAGTAAGAATCTATCCTACTTAAACTTGTTGTGGTTTCTTTGCGAAGAAACCGTTTGACTTAATTTTTTGTTTTTACTTTTGCTTTTCCCGGCAGCGACTGTCGTATCTCTAATGTGAGAGTAGTTGCGTGGAGTAGCTTGTTAAAGCACAACTCCCGATATTATTGTGGAGTAGCTTGTTTAAAGCACAACTCCTGATATTATTTTGGAGTAGCTTGTTTTAAGCACAACTCCTAATTCAAACGAACCGTTTACTGAACACTAACTCGACTCAAATCGACTGCTTTTATTCTTCAAATTCTTTGCTTATTTATACAGAAGAATCTTATTAATACGGAAATAAATGAAATACTTCCGACCCAACATTTTGTATATAACAGTACAAAGTGTTAGGTCATTTGCACTTCATTTATTTCTGTTTATAAATAAATTGCGGCACTCGTCGCTTCCGTACATACATACAGATATTTTTCTCTGACTAGAATCGTACTGAACGTTTCGTCAGTACATTATCGCATTTGTTGTTACATACGTACATACATAAATCTTGACAAACGCTAACCGCTTGTTGCTTGTTCATCGTGATATTCATGATTTACATACATACTTACATACATATTACTTTCTTCATATGCAACTCGTGAACCATCATTTGGTCACCTGGGTTCTACCGCTGGCGCAAGGTTATCGTATTACAACGTGCGAATTCTTGCGCGCAGGGTATTGCGTCACTCAATTCTACCTTAGTTATTTCCTCTACTTGTTAAGTAATTGGGGAAGGTCAGTAACGAGTGGAATTATAATTTAATGAAAATGATGTAGGCATGTATGTTCATTGAAAAATGATGAAAATATGTATGCTTGCGGTTGCTAGCATTTCTTTGATAATTGTAATAGGTATGTAAATATGTTACAATGCTTTCTTAAAATTGTGGGTGGAGGTATGTATGTAACAAATCTCCCCCTTTTTAAAAAATATGTGTTATTCTTAGAAGAGGAATAACACATTAGAATATGGGTTCAATCGTTTGATAATTTTCGAGAAATTTAGTGGTTTTATATGTATGTATATACATAATGCCGAGTGCCGGTACAATAATTGACTTATCGATTTACAAATTTATATCCATTATTTTTCTAGGTTATTAGTATTACTACTATGTTATGTTCATTTTTATTACATGTGCATATTATATATATATATATTTTTTTAATTCCTACATATATAAATTTATAATTATGGATGTTTGTTTTTTTACATATGTGTGCATACATAATTTATTTTTACTTAAAAAAAAAAATTTGTTTATACCTACTTTTTATAAAAAAAAAAAAAAAATTTACATGTGATTATACATATTTCTTCTTTTATATGTGTTTATACATATGTTTTTATTTATTGAAAAAAAATTCTTTATGTGTTTATACATATTTTTTCTTTTATATGTGTTTATACATACTTTTTATAAAAAATTTATA
This sequence comes from Dioctria linearis, assembly GCA_963930735.1. NCBI lineage: Eukaryota > Metazoa > Arthropoda > Insecta > Diptera > Asilidae > Dioctria > Dioctria linearis. Next base: position 44,081,211 of record OZ005743.1, on the reverse strand, counting down.
CGTGTGATTATACATATTTTTTTCTTCTTTTATATGTGTTTATACATGTTTTTATTTATTTAAAAAAAAATTCTTTATATGTGTTTATACATATTTTTTCATTCTATAAATAGGTATCTTACTTCTAATGCATATAATGTTTATAAATACTCTTTTATTGGGTTACGTGTTACATCTTCAATCTTGTTTACATATTTCTATTATTCGTACGTTCAAAATAGTTAAACTACCTGTAGATGACGGGTACGTGTAATTGGATTCTGCTCAACATGAATTAATGATATGTTTAATTATTCTTTTTCTTAAAAAAATTTTTTTTACCTTACTTTTTTTTTATCTTAAATGCAATTGTAATCCCTTCCTTGAAGGTTAGTAATTATTCGTGAAATGGTTTCAGTCTATTATTATGTACGGTTACTCTTCTTTTACCGATTTGTATGACTGTGTTAACAGGCGAAAAAGCTTGTACCACGAGATATGGTCCTAGCCATATCTGGGAAAGCTTGTGTTTTTTAGCGGGATTATTTAATAATACTTTATCTCCTGCTTTGAATGTTACCGGACGTCAGTTCCTATCATAGTACGCTTTCGACCTTTCCTTGGCGTTCAGTAAATTTTTTCGGGCGATAGCATATGCCTTTTGTATTTTGTATCTAAGAAGGTGATAGTAACTCTCGTGGTTATAAATGGGCTCTGGCTCTCTTTTAAGATTAGAGGGAACATCTGCTGTGAATCCGAACAGACAGTCCATTGGCGGAGCTTAGTGCCTTCATGTGGGCTGTTATTGTATACAAAAGCCGCGGTTCTCAGGAATCGATCCCAAGCCTTTGGATTTTCGGACTCAATAGCTCTTAAATACTCCACTAGAGGTCTGTGGGTTCGTTCAAGTGCGCCATTGGATTGCGGATGATAAGCGGAAGTCTGTAATTTTTTTATTTTTAGAAGTTTACAGACACGTTTGAAAAGATCGCTTAAAAAGTTAGATCCCTGGTCGGTTACTACCTTTTTAGGAATGCGATAACGAGTAATTATCTCATCGAAGAATATTCCTGCTACCGTTTCTGCTTCGCCATTCGGCATGGCATAACAATCTACGAATTTCGTAAGATTGCCTTGGAATGTCAATATATACTTGTTTCCGGAGTGGGTTTCTTCAAGTGGTCCTACTATATCTAAATAGACTTTCTCAAAGGGCATTAGGGCAGTATCTGTTATGATCATCGGCATACGGTATTCCGGGCTAGCCTTCATTTTTTGGCATTTAAGGCACTTTCGAATATATTTCCTGATGGAACTGAGCATATTTCTCCACTTATATTTTTTCTTTATTTTTTTATAAGTTTTCATTACTCCTTGCTGACCACCAAACGCGGAGTCATGATAGTCTTTTAAAATTGTCCCAATTTCCTCAGGGTCTGAGATATTTTCTGGTAATGTATGCTGGGAATTTATTAGATTTTGGTTCCAGGGTGATTCGCCGTGTTCAGATGCCTGCTTTCGGATTTGCTGCTATCAGTTGAGTCAATTTCGACTAATTCATTTTGGAGGTTCCGTGGATATTTTTGAACTATATTGGGAGTTTCTGGGTTTTGATTTTCCTCTTCAATAACATTTTGTGCCTCCCTTATTTGAGCTCTCGTAACAGCATGACAATGTTTTTGTTTAGGCTTTGAGGGTGTTGGAGAACTAGAATCATTTTCGTCGATGTCGGAATCGGCTCGGTGATGTACCTGAGCTTCCACAATGAACGAATTGGGGTTTGCCTGGTTTAGCTCGGCAGGTATTCGACTAAGCGCGTCTGCATTAGTGTTATATTTTCCCAGGCTTATATTCAATTTTATAGTCAAACTCTGAGAGTTTATGGTGAAACCTGACTAATCTCGATGTCGAGTCTTTCACATTGAATACGCCTTTCAAGGGCTTGTGGTCTGTGTAAACCGTAAAAGCTCTACCTTGTAAATAACACCTGAAGTTCCTGGCGGCCCACACAATAGCGAGTAACTCTTTTTCTATTGTGGAGTATCTTTGTTCCGCCTTATTTAAACTTCTACTTGCATACGCTATTGGCCTGTCTTTACCTATTGCCCCTTGTGATAAAACAACTCCCAATGCCTCGTTACTAGCATCTGTTGTTAGATTAAAAGGTTGGGTAAAGTCTGGATACTTGAGTAGAGGCGGATTTAAAAAGGAATTTTTAATTTCATTGAAAGAGTCTTGGCACTTTTGAGTCCAATTAAATTTGACGTCTTTCCGTAATAGATTTGTTATTGGCCTGACTATCTTTGAGAAATTAGGGATGAACTTGCGATAGTAGTTTGCCAATCCCAGAAACGATTGGGTTTGTCTCACAGTTCGGGGTTGAGGAAAATTTTGAACGCAACTTGTTTTACTGGGATCTGGAAGTGCTCCTTCGTTTGAGCATTTGTGTCCAAGGTAGATTACTTCTCGGCGAAGGAACTGACACTTTTCGGGTTGTAATTTAAGATTATGGGCTCGAAGTCTGTCGAATACTTTAGCCAGTTTCTCGTTATGATCTTTTAAATTTTTTCCATATATTACAATATCATCGAGATAGACAAAGCATTCTAATCCTTGGAGACCCGTTAGAATGTAATTCAAAGGCGTTGAAAAGTCGCAGGTGCGCCTTTCAACCCAAATGGCATTCTCTTAAATTCATAATGCCCGTAAGCGGTACTAAATGCAGTTTTTGGTCTATCCCTTGGGCCAACCAGTACTTGATGGTATCCACTTGCAAGGTCAAGAGTAGTAAAATAGCATGAATGCCCAAGTTGATCCAGTATATCCTCTATCCTGGGTAGTGGAAAGGCATCCCCTATAGATTTCTCGTTGACTTTACGGAAATCTACTACTACGCGCCAACGTTTATTGCCGTCAGGCCCAGCTTTCTTGGGGACTACAAGTAACGGAGAATTCCATGGGCTTTTGCTTATTTGGATTATGTCATTCTCTAACATATCCTTGATCTGCTCATTTATTACAGCCCGGTGCATTTCTGGAAGTCTATACATCTTTTGGTTTATTGGTGGCTGATTGTGCAAAATGGGGATGGTATGCTTTATGGTATTAGTGCATGTTAGTTTATCTCCCTTTAGATAACTCAAGAATTGATTTTTCTTCTTCGTGATTTAAATTTTCATCCAACAGTAATTCTTTACGTAAAGCCACAAGTCTGTCTGGGTTATAGCTTTTAATATGGTTTACGTTTATTGAATATGGATTGGAGTTGAAATTTGTCTTATCACCTTTGAAATTGTATTCTGTTTTGTTATGTGTACGAGAGGAAGGTGGATCACCTTCTTTCTGATTACTTTGGGTATTTATGTCGTCCAAAGGTATATTGAGAAGTTTAATATTGTAATGACTACTTGGAACTAGAGTAAGCTTCAGTCTTCTTAGGAATTCTGGTTCTGTGTTTATGTTTAGAACAGATAATGGTATAAAATTTTTGTGAGGACTAACTAGACAATTTGCGACAAATACTCCATCTTTTATCTCTTGAGACATACAGATCATTTCTTGGTCCAATTGTAATGGTATGCTCAGTACAATTTGAGATCGAGGAGGTATTCTATTGGATCGCTGAAGTTCTACTTCGTATTGACTACTTTCATCTTCATTTAAGGTGCTTGAAATGTCTCCCATTTGGGATAAGGAGTTTTTATTATCGGGTGCCCGTGAAACGGTAGTAGATTTAAATTGTTCCTCTGTTTGATGCCTCGGTAGTTCATCTCCATCTTCTGTGGATGTTTCGAGAGGTACCGTGAATTCGATAGGGTTGGATTCCGTGCGAGGAAACCGAAGCAATTTGTTAGGCCCTTCTATATTGCAATTTTTTGCAAGAAAGCCATTACCTAACAGCCCATCATGAGAGATTTGGGCGTTATCTTCTAAAACCTGTAGATTGCACGGGATACTGCGGCTTAGTAAAAAGTTGCCTTGACAGTTACCCAATGTTTTTCCTTCTCCAAATGGAGTTTTTAAAGTTACCTTTTGACTTCGTTTTATCCGTTTTGGTGTATCTAGTGCTTCCTGTTTGATTATGCTTACTTCAGCTCCAGTGTCTACTACCAGCCTAACGGCTGTATTTCCGCTTATATCTAATGGTAACTCTACCACTGATACGTTTTCCCTGATCTGTGGGTTTTTCAGCTGGGAGGACCCTAAAGTATTTTGCGATATTTTATTTAATGTCGAGCCGGGGCTTTTTCGGTCGACAGTGTGCCGTTTCCCGATTTTGTAGCCTCCCATCGTTGCTTCTGTTGACAGGTGGGCACTGTATGACCTCTTCTTCCACAAAACTTACACATCTCTTGACCGTTAAATCTGTGTTCGTGATTTGGATTGCCCCACTGTGTTGTTGTTACTATTTAGGTGATTCCGTGGTGCTTTGACATTTTGTTTACAATATTGGGCATCATGACCCTTTGTTCTGCAGTTAATACAGAAGGGAGTATTTTTACGTTTTAAACAATCATCATACGTATGTCCCTTGTATTTGCAATAACTGCATGTGATCCTACCTAAAAGTAATTTTTGCTCACCGTATGGTTTCTTGTCTGGATATTGAGAAGAAGAGTTCTGGAATGGAGGTGGACTTCTTAAGGATTCTCTTGCCATATTGGCTTGAGTAGAGCACCAATTATTTGTTTGATTTTTATCAGTATTAAAGGATACTGAAGGTACCTTTAATGACTCCAGATTTGGAGGTATACCACACTCAGTTTTTATATTAGGTTTTCCTGTATCAGTTGGTTAGGGATATATAGAGGAGTGTAAATTTTCGTGTATGGGATAACCATAAGCATTAGCAAAATTTAAGGTATTTGGTCTAAAGAATAGGTCTATTTGAAAAGAATTTGTATGTTGAGGTAAGTAGTTTATTGGTTGTGGAATGAAAAAGAGACCCTGTTGTAACCATTCGATATCTAATGCTTTTTGAATGAGAGTCTCTAACGAGCTATCATTTATTGTCAATAGATAGGCGCTTAGATGGGGGTTATTTGCACCACTCTTTACGGAAGCCATTGCAAAGTCCTCTATCTGTTGCTTTACCACATTAAAATTTTCAGCACCGTATTTGCTTTGTGCTGCCTCGTTACATTGTACTAAAAGTCTTTGTAGTGTAGTAGTAAATGAATTAAACGATTCTTGGGGGTATTGTAGGCAAGTTATTAGTTTGTTAATTAACTCATGATATGTCTCACGAGGTAAGTAAGTCCGATATAGCAACTGCTCAACTTCTTCAAATCTCGTGAGTGTACTGGATGCTATTAATTGATATGCATTTCCTCTCAATCTTGTTGGGAAAATTTGCATGAAGGCTGCCTTTTCCTCCTCTGCTAGACATTGTTGTACTTGCTTACAACAGCCTATGAAAGTTTGCAATTCTGTGAGGGTCTGAGAATTAATTTCTCCAGAGAACAAAGGCACCATTTGTGCAGTAAGTTTAGCTACTTTCTCATAATTTACAGGCATTTTGTTTGTTTTGTGTGGATGCTCAAACTGGGAAGTATTTTGTGTATTTATATCTAGATTTGAAGTGGTTAACGATTTTTCGGGTTTTATAACGTTTAGACTGTGAGTTCTTATGAGGAAGTTAACCAAACTGTGTCTTCCAAAACGTTTACCTGACCGATGTTCACGATACCAATTTATTCTTCTTTGGGGTGAACTTTGCTCCGCTCTTGGGCTATTCGGAGGGCTTACGTTGTCGAATGAAAGTGAATTTATTGTTGCTTCAAAATCTGAGCAAGCAGGGCTTTGATCAGATTTGTGCATGAAAGCAGAATTTTCTTGAAAAAGAGGTAGTTTAACTTACTTTATGTACATAAAGTTAAACTGGACAGATCACATCTTCTCTGTTGCCAAAGAAGCATCGAAATGTCTTGGATTTCTGAAAAGGTGTAAGAAATATTTCAGCCCGTCAAATCTAGCGCTCCTCTACAAGTCCTACATTAGACCTAGAATGGAATACAACTCCCATATATGGGCCGGGGCTGGTCGCACAGCCTTAGCTTCATTGGATATTGTCCAAAAGAGAGCCTTCAAGCTCATTGGCGATTTGGCAATAACTTGTCATATCGACTCACTCGAGCACCGCCGCAATGTTGGATGCCTTTCGCTCCTTTATCGCTATATGCATGGTCAATGTTCTGATGAAATATCTAGTCTAATCCCTTGTAGAATGATTCCTGCACGCAATACTCGCGCTGCAAACCGCGCACATCCTTTAACCCTTCAAATTACTTTCGGCCGTACAGTAAAATTCAGAGATGCTTTTTTATCCCGAACAGTGCGAATGTGGAACAGCTTACCATCTTCTGTTTTTCCTCCGGCATACAATCTGCGGAAGTTTAAGGGCGACATACATCGGCACCTCCGCCACTTTCCTCATATCCCCTAAACCTTTCCCTATCTCCTTCCTGCCATGCTGTGCTTTGCATCATAGGGTATCCCCTGAGCTTGGCTTAATAATATATAAAAAAAAAAAAAAAAAAAAAAAAAAAAAATATATATATATATACTGGAATATTTAAAAAAAGAAAAAGATTGAAGATGTTTTTACACTGACATTATTTAATGTGTAATGTATAGTGGCTTGTCGATTTAATACTGAAATTCTGCCAATCGCTGAATTTGGATTGAAACTTACTTAGTTTTTAATGTCTGCAGTTTCAGAAACGTTTTGATGTCCAAGCCGATAAATTTCCTTGGGAGTATATTCCCTTACATTTATTGTAGTTGTTGACTGGTTGTATTAAAACAAACAAATTAAGTCAGAAGTGCCCCAACGTCACAATTTGACGTTAGTTTTAGTTTCACTTCTTTGTGAGTTCGAGGATCAAGGTTTTTCAAGTATTGAATTAACTTCCTTGATCCTACCGGCTGCGCCAAATTGTTAAGTAAGAATCTATCCTACTTAAACTTGTTGTGGTTTCTTTGCGAAGAAACCGTTTGACTTAATTTGTTGTTTTTACTTTTGCTTTTCCCGGCAGCGACTGTCGTATCTCTAATGTGAGAGTAGTTGCGTGGAGTAGCTTGTTAAAGCACAACTCCCGATATTATTGTGGAGTAGCTTGTTTAAAGCACAACTCCTAGTGTTATTATGGAGTAGCTTGTTTAAAGCACAACTCCTGATATTATTTTGGAGTAGCTTGTTTTAAGCACAACTCCTAATTCAAACGAACCGTTTACTGAACACTAACTCGACTCAAATCGACTGCTTTTATTCTTCAAATTCTTTGCTTATTTATACAGAAGAAACTTATTAATACGGAAATAAATGAAATACTTCCGACCCAACATTTTGTATATAACAGTACAAAGTGTTAGGTCAATTGCACTTCATTTATTTCTGTTTATAAATAAATTGCGGCACTCGTCGCTTCCGTACATACATACAGATATTTTTCTCTGACTAGAATCGTACTGAACGTTTCGTCAGTACATTATCGCATTTGTTGTTACATACGTGCATTCATAAATCTTGACAAACGCTAACCGCTTGTTGCTTGTTCATCGTGATATTTATGATTTACATACATACTTACATACATATTACTTTCTTCATATGCAACTCGTGAACCATCATTTGGTCACCTGGGTTCGACCGCTGGCGCAAGGTTATCGTATTACAACGTGCGAATTATTGCGCGCAGGGTATTGCGTCACTCAATTCTACCTTAGTTATTTCCTCTAATTGTTAAGTAATTGGGGAAGGTCAGTAACGAGTGGAATTATAATTTAATGATAATGATGTAGGCATGTATGTTCATTGAAAAATGATGAAAATATGTATGCTTGCGGTTGCTAGCATTTCTTTGATAATTGTTACAGGTATGTACATATGTTACAATGTTTTCTTAAAATTGTGGGTGGAGGTATGTATGTAACAGGTGTTGTGGGTCAGTGCTCTGATTCCCAGCTTCGACTCTCATGTAGTACAGGTGAATTGTAGATTTGGCCATGTCAACACAAAGCCAATCAAACAATTCACTCGACTACAGACCTTTGGTCTCCATAGAAACGATGTCCTAGTAATGCCGAAATTCGGGTGGATCAACTGACACATACCGCGCACGAGATCCATTAGACCCTGCAAAGCCGGACAAGTGAAGAACCTGTGAAACGGGGTGCCTTCACCAGCACAAACAGTGCAAATTCTCTGAACAATATGTGACAACTGATTAGGATGCACAAGACTGTGATGCAGCAATTTGAATGCTACATCAGCATCTTTGTAATGTACATCACGCCCATATTCACCCCGAGGTGTGTTCGCCATCTGTTGTATCCTGTATACTGCGGAGGTTTTATTGACATAAGCACGTCACGGAGTACACGTGTTGTAAGTGTGCTGAAAGGTGTGTGTGGTGGTCTGTTCAGAACGAAAGCATCTTCCAACTTAGTGCCAGGGTCACTGGTCCCAAGTTGGCGAAATCTCTTCCGCGCAGAAGCAGCCAGGTCGTGTAGTTGTGCAGTGTTAGTGTTTATTCGACAGTTTCCAGAGATATCAATAATATCTCCGAGAACTGTCAGTGTATACGTGTCAGCTTCAAAACCACGAGCATTACTGAACACTGAATCTATTAATTCAGGATTAAACCTGATTGGAATCGACGCGAATTGCGTGTACCTTAGAGCATTCCACTGAAGGTGAAATGCTGGCCTGATTCTGCCCCAGGTCTGAATCGTTGAGATTAGATCCTGTGGCCAGTCACGAGGATAAGGTGGTCGAACAGAGAGTAGGTAGTAATACTCCCCTATGCCGATCCCTCTCAGTACATTCACCCACAGTTGAGAAATCAAGCTGTCTCTCTGGCAAAACACTCTTTGGAATGCACGCACTTGGAGACACCTTGATTTCACAACCAAGTTAGTGAGACCTAATCCACCTGTCTTGACTGGAAGACAGAGCGTGCTTTCAGCAACCCATCGTCTTCCGCACCAACAGGCGTCTATCGCTTTTGCTTGAAGAAGACCTACGAAGCCTTCATCAAACGTCTCAGACTTTAGCAGATGAACGATGGACGAGGTAATCAAATAGTTTATCACGACTGACCTACCCATTAAGGATAATGGAAACAGTCGACTACGCCATGAGTTTACAGCTCTAGAGAGTTTCACAAGAGCGATGCGGCTATTATTTGATTTACTCTCGCGTCCGATATACACACCTAAATACTTCAGGCAAGTGTTAGTACATTGGATGTTCAGTGGAGTATCTGTACGATCTCTCCACCTTCCACACCACAAGCCTTGACTCTTACTAAGGTTGATTCTAGCGCCCGATATACGTTCGAACTGTTCGGAAACAGCACGAGCGACCGGAAAAGCTTCATCTCCTGTCACGAAAATAGACAGATCATCCGCATACGCCAACAGAAGTGGCATCACATTGGTATATGGTAGACGAACTGCATACTGTCCGAGCATTCGACGAAAATTCACCAGTAGCGGCTCCAACGAAAGATCATAAAGCATACCTGACAATGGACAGCCCTGTCTGATACCTCGATGAAACGAGATAGGAGCCAGAACTTGTCCTTGATGCATAATCAAAATCGCTGAATCTCTATACAGTTTCTTGACGATATCGAGCCACCTGGACGGAAACCCAAATGTCTCGAGAGCAGTCAAGAGATACTCGTGCGAGACACTATCAAAAGCCATCTGCTGGTCAAGTGAAATCATGGCCATTTTTGTACCTGTCTGTTCATGGTAGGCAAACAAATGCTTGGCTACCGCGATGTTGTCGTAGATACTACGACCAGGTACACAATAGGACTGTTCCGGGTGTATTACCGAAGCAATCACTGAGCGGAGTATCGCCCCTAATGCTTTGCAGACGATTTTGTAGTCTACATTGCATAGGGTTGCTGGCCTCCAGTTCCCCATCCTCTGCAAATCTACCTTCCTTGGAATCAAGCGCATAACAGATCTCCTCCAACTAGAAGGAAAGTCTGAATGTGTCTCAACTGCCGAATTGAAGACTTTCAAAAGGTAAGGAATTAATAAATCCCTGAAAGTATGAAGAATTCTGGAGTCAAGCCGTCATAACCAGGTGAAGTGTGTCGCCTTAGATCCTTTGTCGCAGCAATCATATCCTCCAATGTGATTACTGTCTCCAGGAGCTCCTTACTGTCTTCAGAGAAAGTGGGAATATTCTCAAGAAATTCATGAGTGGTCGAGGATGTTGTCGATGTCGATTCAGAGTAGAGACTACTGTAGTAGTCTCGAATATATTCTGATAGCTGTTGTCCGTTGGGGACTTGTCCAGATTCATCAAATATCGATTCGACCTCACAAGAAGCAGTACGACGTCTAGTCGCCTGAAAGAAGTACTCGGTTGGAGAATCGCCTTCTCTCAGCCAGCGCGATTGGCCGCGTAGCACAAACTCCAAGCTGTGCTTGTAATTCTGTGTCGTCAAGCGTTCCTTTATTCCATTGAAATAAAGAATCAACCCCGGCTGAGTTGGGAGAAGAGCTGCCACCCGAGAGACTTCGGCCGACAAGCTAGAAGCTTGATAGCCACTTCGATTGAAACTCGTCTCGATAAAAGACCGAATCTGGAGCTTTCCAACATCCCACCATTGACTAAGAAAAGGAAAGTCAACTTTCCTCTCTTGCTAATCGTGCCAGAATTCAGTGAACTAATTGATGAACTGCTCGGAATTCAACAAATAGTTGTTGAATATCCAGTATACAGTTCTTCTTTCAACTAGAGTGCTGCTCGCCACTACAAGAAGATGATCGCTAACGGAACACACTTCATGAGTGACACCAACGAAATGTTCTAGTATTCCAGGTGAGACGTAAAGTCTATCAATTCTGGAGCCTGCGAGACTTCCATGGATATTTTGCGAGACCCTCGTGTATGATCTAGTCATAGGATGCATCCAACGATAGATATCCACGAGTCTGAAAACACCGACAAAATTCCTCAATCGAGTAGCATTGACAGAGTTGAACCCAACTCCAGAGTGCCGATCCATTGAGGGATTCAGAGTGCAGTTGAAATCACCTCCGAGGACAGTTTCACCGCTAAAATTCACCAGACAGGACTGAACACTATCAAGAACTTGTCTTGTAATGTCCTGGTCATGAGGAATGTACACGTTTGCTACCTTGATATTTTTGTTTTGAATGACAAAGTCCAAGGAAGAAGCGAAGCCTGGGAAGATATCTGTATAGACAGGAGACGATAGTGTCAATTTGTTGGGTACAATGATTGCCACCCCTGAGCCTCGGCGAGGCGCAGGTGTGGCAAACATTGCATAGGCAGTGTGTAAATAAGCATAGCGCTCAAGTTATGTGTATGTGTCTTGTGTAAAGTTCGTCTCCTGTAGAAGCGTGATGTCTATATCGAACATTTTGACATGTTCGATAGTGCTGTGTAACCTTGTATGTGCACTTAAACCCCCGGTGTTGATAGAAGCTATCTTACACATTCAAAGAGATAAGAAGCTCAAACGATGAATGTTCGACATCTACTGACGAGGAGAATCGGCCAAGCGATGCTCCTGAACCAACTCCTCCACCCTCCTATGGAGACGATCTAAGCGCGCTACATGGTTGTACTTCCTCCTCTACTTGGACTACTCCTGTTGTAGGATTCGAAGCTGAGGAAGTAACAACTCTGGCCTCTCCAGCTCCTTTACAAGAATGCTCCAGATTTTATCTGAGTTCTTCTTGTACTGGAGCTGGCCAAGAATTTCAGAGATCTTCTCCCTAGAAAGTTTTTCCATCCCCTTCGAGACCTCAAATTGGCTATCAGTCGAAATGGTACTACCACACGACTCGTAGCCACTGAAGCTCGAGAGACCAGTCTCATCCAAACCGGTCATATCGCAGTCCGAAAGCTGTTCGAGAGATGCTTCCGCCTCTCTCACAACAACCTTCGATCCGCGAGCTCCACTATCGTCCTCCTCCGAGTGGGGCCGTTTTGGAGTGACTGGCTTTGCTGACTCTGGAGGAGGCAGCATCGCCCGGTCCATCTTGTTCCTCCTCCTCGTCCTCTTTTTTTTCACTGGATGGCTAGTCCACTCCTCGTCGGAAGTAGCCGTGTTTTCACGTGCCGACGTGGCGCCGTTTACAGCCATAATTATTTTTGCCTCTAGGACAACTTCAGGCACCTTAACCACTGAGGACATCCTCTGATGTGCTCAAGCTGCATCCCGTAGCTCTCGTCCTGCCACCTCCTGTCGAAGAAGCCCTGGAGACCCGCACTGGTCTTGGGCCGAGACTTACCTGCGTCCAATGGGGCTGGACGAGGAGTGATGCCCCTACTCTGAATTTCTATTGTGGAAGCCTGCCTAGAACTGCCTAGAACTGCCACTTACCTGTGCATATGACATCCCTAACCCTAACGCCGGGGATCGTAGTGCTTCTGCTGTCTTCACTGCTGTTGCGGTTGGTGCTAATTGTTGCCTTATAGCAATATTCGTCTTCGTAGAAAGCGGCGGCCTCATTATAGCACTAGTAGGTGTTGGCGCTGTAGCTGATGCCAGCTTGACAACTTCCACCAAGCTTGGACGTTGTCCTTGCCTTGATGTAGTGGTCGCTGGTTTTTCTGCTGCTGTTGAGGCTGTACCGGCTAATGCTGTGGCTGCTGCTTCAGCTACTACTGAAGCTGTAGCTGCTGCTTCTGTTGCTGCTGTGGTGGTAGTGTTTGGATCTAATGATCCAACAACTGCTGTCTTAATTGCAGACTTCGCCTCTGCAATTTCTTTGGCCTCTTCATTTGGGCCCTTACCGGCCTTTTCTGTGGGCCCCGTGAGATTTACTTTGGAAGAAGAAGAAGTATTTGTGCTCTTCTTCCTTCTTCCAGTTAATTTCAGCGGATCTCCTGTCCACCCAGAATCGCTGCTGCTCGTACTCATACTGAGTGCGGCAGAGCAGCTTAAATCCTCGTTTTATTTTATATAATTTGTTCTTTTGTTTTTTTTATATTTATTTTATTTTTAAATAATATTAGTTGTCACTTCTTATTTTTTACTTTAAATTTCTAAATTAAAACTAAAAATTTTATGGTTGCCATGTTGTCATGGCAACGACCGAAATTAAATTAAATTATTTTTTCTGAACGTCAAAAAAGTTTTTACTTTTCATAATTTTAAGTTTATTTTTATGAGGTTTTTTTTAGAAAGGACGCAGGAAAAAACTCCTTGAGTAACACACACACACACACCGTTCTTCACTAATTACATTTTTTTATGGTATTTTGCGCCTATTTTCCTTGTTTTTCACGGACTCCGAATTGACGCGTCCGCTCGCTTTAGAATAATATTTTTTTTTTTTTATTTGTTGGCGCTCTGGCTCTTTTCAACTTTCCTTAAACATAAAATGCAAAAGGCTATAAAGGTGTAAAACAAAAAACAAAAAGGCAACAGAAAGGACACTAGCTAACCTAAAAAATCACAAACATAACAGTCAATAGGGACATCAAAAACAAAATAGACACTAACAGGTAAAAGCACAAAAAGATAACACTATGTTCTCAATAGAGACAATATAAACGGATACAAAAAATTTTGAAAAAGGCCTAAAAAATAGACAACAAAAAATTTACGTCCCAATTTTGACAATTAGGTAAGTGGCAGTTCCAAGAAGCTCCAAATTTCCAAAATAATCTAATAAAATTAATTAATTACCCAAACGAACGAATTTCAACAAAAAATTTTGCAATTTAGCACCGAGACCGAAACCGAATTAAAGATAAATGACCGAACGAACGAAAAAATTTAGCCGATACCGTTATAGAGTCCCGCGAGGGCAGCCTGTAGTATCGTAGACCTCTACAAACTGCCCTCATCATCCTTCCAGCTTAGCATGTCTAACAGAGTGCTTGTCCTTCCCACAGCACTTGCAACGATTCCTAAGCGGGGAGAAGCCCCGTGGACTAGTGTTGCAAATGCTGTGGCCTGTTCTCATCAGCGAAAGACAAGAGCTCCATCCTGCACTGACGATAGTGGTTGCCATGTGCAGTTGAATGTGTCTGCGTTCGTTGCCAGATATTCAAGACGTAAACGTCTCTTCAATCTGTCAACGAAGTGGCGCTTAAGTGCGTGTGCGTGGGTGGTGTGTTAAGTAAGAATCTATCCTACTTAAACTTGTTGTGGTTTCTTTGCGAAGAAACCGTTTGACTTAATTTTTTGTTTTTACTTTTGCTTTTCCCGGCAGCGACTGTCGTATCTCTAATGTGAGAGTAGTTGCGTGGAGTAGCTTGTTAAAGCACAACTCCCGATATTATTGTGGAGTAGCTTGTTTAAAGCACAACTCCTGATATTATTTTGGAGTAGCTTGTTTTAAGCACAACTCCTAATTCAAACGAACCGTTTACTGAACACTAACTCGACTCAAATCGACTGCTTTTATTCTTCAAATTCTTTGCTTATTTATACAGAAGAATCTTATTAATACGGAAATAAATGAAATACTTCCGACCCAACATTTTGTATATAACAGTACAAAGTGTTAGGTCATTTGCACTTCATTTATTTCTGTTTATAAATAAATTGCGGCACTCGTCGCTTCCGTACATACATACAGATATTTTTCTCTGACTAGAATCGTACTGAACGTTTCGTCAGTACATTATCGCATTTGTTGTTACATACGTACATACATAAATCTTGACAAACGCTAACCGCTTGTTGCTTGTTCATCGTGATATTCATGATTTACATACATACTTACATACATATTACTTTCTTCATATGCAACTCGTGAACCATCATTTGGTCACCTGGGTTCTACCGCTGGCGCAAGGTTATCGTATTACAACGTGCGAATTCTTGCGCGCAGGGTATTGCGTCACTCAATTCTACCTTAGTTATTTCCTCTACTTGTTAAGTAATTGGGGAAGGTCAGTTACGAGTGGAATTATAATTTAATGAAAATGATGTAGGCATGTATGTTCATTGAAAAATGATGAAAATATGTATGCTTGCGGTTGCTAGCATTTCTTTGATAATTGTTATAGGTATGTACATATGTTACAATGCTTTCTTAAAATTGTGGGTGGAGGTATGTATGTAACAAATCTCCCCCTTTTTAAAAAATATGTGTTATTCTTAGAAGAGGAATAACACATTAGAATATGGTTCAATCGTTTGATAATTTTCGAGAAATTTAGTGGTTTTATATGTATGTATATACATAATGCCGAGTGCTGGTACAATAATTGACTTATCGATTTACAAATTTATATCCATTATTTTTCTAGGTTATTAGTATTACTGCTATGTTATGTTCATTTTTATTACATGTGCATATTATATATATATATTTTTTTTTAATTCCTACATATATAAATTTATTATTACGGATGTTTGATTTTTTACATATGTGTGCATACATAATTTATTTTTACTTAAAACAAAAATTTTGTTTATACCTACTTTTTATAAAAAAAAAAAAAAAAATTTACATGTGATTATACATATTTCTTCTTTTATATGTGTTTATACATATGTTTTTATTTATTGAAAAAAAATTCTTTATGTGTTTATACATATTTTTTCTTTTATATGTGTTTATACATACTTTTTATAAAAAATTTATACGTGTGATTATACATATTTTTTTCTTCTTTTATATGTGTTTATACATGTTTTTATTTATTTAAAAAAAATTCTTTATATGTGTTTATACATATTTTTTCATTCTATAAATAGGTATCTTACTTCTAATGCATATAATGTTTATAAATACTCTTTTATTGGGTTACGTTTTACATCTTCAATCTTGTTTACATATTTCTATTATTCGTACGTTCAAAATAGTTAAACTACCTGTAGATGACGGGTACGTGTAATTGGATTCTGCTCAACATGAATTAATGATATGTTTAATTATTCTTTTTCTTAAAAAAAAATTTTTTACCTTACTTTTTTTTTTATCTTAAATGCAATTGTAATCCCTTCCTTGAAGGTTAGTAATTATTCGTGAAATGGTTTCAGTCTATTATTATGTACGGTTACTCTTCTTTTACCGATTTGTATGACTGTGTTAACAGGCGAAAAAGCTTGTACCACGAGCTATGGTCCTAGCCATATCTGGGAAAGCTTGTGTTTTTTAGCGGGATTATTTAATAATACTTTATCTCCTGCTTTGAATGTTACCGGACGTGAGTTCCTATCATAGTACGCTTTCGACCTTTCCTTGGCTTTCAGTAAATTTTTTCGGGCGATAGCATATGCCTTTTGTATTTTGTATCTAAGAAGGTGATAGTAACTCTCTTGGTTATAAATGGGCTCTGGCTCTCTTTTAAGATTAGAGGGAACATCTGCTGTGAATCCGAACAGACAGTCCATTGGCGGAGCTTAGTGCCTTCATGTGGGCTGTTATTGTATACAAAAGCCGCGGTTCTCAGGAATCGATCCCAAGCCTTTGGATTTTCGGACTCAATAGCTCTTAAATACTCCACTAGAGGTCTGTGGGTTCGTTCAAGTGCGCCATTGGATTGCGGATGATAAGCGGAAGTCTGTAATTTTTTTATTTTTAGAAGTTTACAGACACGTTTGAAAAGATCGCTTAAAAAGTTAGATCCCTGGTCGGTTACTACCTTTTTAGGAATGCGATAACGAGTAATTATCTCATCGAAGAATATTCCTGCTACCGTTTCTGCTTCGCCATTCGGCATGGCATAACAATCTACGAATTTCGTAAGATTGTCTTGGAATGTCAATATATACTTGTTTCCGGAGTGGGTTTCTTCAAGTGGTCCTACTATATCTAAATAGACTTTCTCAAAGGGCATTAGGGCAGTATCTGTTATGATCATCGGCATACGGTATTCCGGGCTAGCCTTCATTTTTTGGCATTTAAGGCACTTTCGAATATATTTCCTGATGGAACTGAGCATATTTCTCCACTTATATTTTTTCTTTATTTTTTTATAAGTTTTCATTACTCCTTGCTGACCACCAAACGCGGAGTCATGATAGTCTTTTAAAATTGTCCCGATTTCCTCAGGGTCTGAGATATTTTCTGGTAATGTATGCTGGGAATTTATTAGATTTTGGTTCCAGGGTGATTCGCCGTGTTCAGATGCACTGCTTTCGGATTTGCTGCTATCAGTTGAGTCAATTTCGACTAATTCATTTTGGAGGTTCCGTGGATATTTTTGAACTATATTGGGAGTTTCTGGGTTTTGATTTTCCTCTTCAATAACATTTTGTGCCTCCCTTATTTGAGCTCTCGTAACAGCATGACAATGTTTTTGTTTAGGCTTTGAGGGTGTTGGAGAACTAGAATCATTTTCGTCGATGTCGGAATCGGCTCGGTGATGTACCTGAGCTTCCACAATGAACGAATTGGGGTTTGCCTGGTTTAGCTCGGCAGGTATTCGACTAAGCGCGTCTGCATTAGTGTTATATTTTCCCAGGCTTATATTCAATTTTATAGTCAAACTCTGAGAGTTTATGGTGAAACCTGACTAATCTCGATGTCGAGTCTTTCACATTGAATACGCCTTTCAAGGGCTTGTGGTCTGTGTAAACCGTAAAAGCTCTACCTTGTAAATAACACCTGAAGTTCCTGGCGGCCCACACAATAGCGAGTAACTCTTTTTCTATTGTGGAGTATCTTTGTTCCGCCTTATTTAAACTTCTACTTGCATACGCTATTGGCCTGTCTTTACCTATTGCCCCTTGTGATAAAACAGCTCCCAATGCCTCGTTACTAGCATCTGTTGTTAGATTAAAAGGTTGAGTAAAGTCTGGATACTTGAGTAGAGGCGGATTTATAAAGGAATTTTTAATTTCATTGAAAGAGTCTTGGCACTTTTGAGTCCAATTAAATTTGACGTCTTTCCGTAATAGATTTGTTATTGGCCTGACTATCTTTGAGAAATTAGGGATGAACTTGCGATAGTAGTTTGCCAATCCCAGAAACGATTGGGTTTGTCTCACAGTTCGGGGTTGAGGAGGTTCGTTTGAGCATTTGTGTCCAAGGTAGATTACTTCTCGGCGAAGGAACTGACACTTTTCGGGTTGTAATTTAAGATTATGGGCTCGAAGTCTGTCGAATACTTTAGCCAGTTTCTCGTTATGATCTTTTAAATTTTTTCCATATATTACAATATCATCGAGATAGACAAAGCATTCTAATCCTTGGAGACCCGTTAGAATGTAATTCATCAGGCGTTGAAAAGTCGCAGGTGCACCTTTCAACCCAAATGGCATTCTCTTAAATTCATA
Organism: Dioctria linearis; assembly: GCA_963930735.1. Classification (NCBI taxonomy): domain Eukaryota; kingdom Metazoa; phylum Arthropoda; class Insecta; order Diptera; family Asilidae; genus Dioctria; species Dioctria linearis. The sequence goes on along the minus strand of OZ005743.1, from coordinate 44,062,987 downwards.
ATGCCCGTAAGCGATACTAAATGCAGTTTTTGGTCTATCCCTTGGGCCAACCAGTACTTGATGGTATCCACTTGCAAGGTCAAGAGTAGTAAAATAGCATGAATGCCCAAGTTGATCCAGTATATCCTCTATCCTGGGTAGTGGAAAGGCATCCCCTATAGATTTCTCGTTGACTTTACGGAAATCTACTACTACGCGCCAACGTTTATTGCCGTCAGGCCCAGCTTTCTTGGGGACTACAAGTAACGGAGAATTCCATGGGCTTTTGCTTATTTGGATTATGTCATTCTCTAACATATCCTTGATCTGCTCATTTATTACAGCCCGGTGCATTTCTGGAAGTCTATACATCTTTTGGTTTATTGGTGGCTGATTGTGCAAAATGGGGATGGTATGCTTTATGGTATTAGTGCATGTTAGTTTATCTCCCTTTAGATAACTCAAGAATTGATTTTTCTTCTTCGTGATTTAAATTTTCATCCAACAGTAATTCTTTACGTAAAGCCACAAGTCTGTCTGGGTTATAGCTTTTAATATGGTTTACGTTTATTGAATATGGATTGGAGTTGAAATTTGTCTTATCACCTTTGAAATTGTATTCTGTTTTGTTATGTGTACGAGAGGAAGGTGGATCACCTTCTTTCTGATTACTTTGGGTATTTATGTCGTCCAAAGGTATATTGAGAAGTTTAATATTGTAATGACTACTTGGAACTAGAGTAAGCTTCAGTCTTCTTAGGAATACTGGTTCTGTGTTTATGTTTAGAACAGATAATGGTATAAAATTTTTGTGAGGACTAACTAGACAATTTGCGACAAATACTCCATCTTTTATCTCTTGAGACATACAGATCATTTCTTGGTCCAATTGTAATGGTATGCTCAGTACAATTTGAGATCGAGGAGGTATTCTATTGGATCGCTGAAGTTCTACTTCGTATTGACTACTTTCATCTTCATTTAAGGTGCTTGAAATGTCTCCCATTTGGGATAAGGAGTTTTTATTATCGGGTGCCCGTGAAACGGTAGTAGATTTAAATTGTTCCTCTGTTTGATGCCTCGGTAGTTCATCTCCATCTTCTGTGGATGTTTCGAGAGGTACCGTGAATTCGATAGGGTTGGATTCCGTGCGAGGAAACCGAAGCAATTTGTTAGGCCCTTCTATATTGCAATTTTTTGCAAGAAAGCCATTACCTAACAGCCCATCATGAGAGATTTGGGCGTTATCTTCTAAAACCTGTAGATTGCACGGGATACTGCGGCTTAGTAAAAAGTTGCCTTGACAGTTACCCAATGTTTTTCCTTCTCCAAATGGAGTTTTTAAAGTTACCTTTTGACTTCGTTTTATCCGTTTTGGTGTATCTAGTGCTTCCTGTTTGATTATGCTTACTTCAGCTCCAGTGTCTACTACCAGCCGAACGGCTGTATTTCCGCTTATATCTAATGGTAACTCTACCACTGATACGTTTTCCCTGATCTGTGGGTTTTTCAGCTGGGAGGACCCTAAAGTATTTTGCGATATTTTATTTAATGTCGAGCCGGGGCTTTTTCGGTCGACAGTGTGCCGTTTCCCGATTTTGTAGCCTCCCATCGTTGCTTCTGTTGACAGGTGGGCACTGTATGACCTCTTCTTCCACAAAACTTACACATCTCTTGACCGTTAAATCTGTGTTCGTGATTTGGATTGCCCCACTGTGTTGTTGTTACTATTTAGGTGATTCCGTGGTGCTTTGACATTTTGTTTACAATATTGGGCATCATGACCCTTTGTTCTGCAGTTAATACAGAAGGGAGTATTTTTACGTTTTAAACAATCATCATACGTATGTCCCTTGTATTTGCAATAACTGCATGTGATCCTACCTAAAAGTAATTTTTGCTCACCGTATGGTTTCTTGTCTGGATATTGAGAAGAAGAGTTCTGGAATGGAGGTGGACTTCTTAAGGATTCTCTTGCCATATTGGCTTGAGTAAAGCACCAACTATTTGTTTGATTTTTATCAGTATTAAAGGATACTGAAGGTTCCTTTAATGACTCCAGATTTGGAGGTATACCACACTCAGTTTTTATATTAGGTTTTCCTGTATCAGTTGTGTAGGGATATATAGAGGAGTGTAAATTTTCGTGTATGGGATAACCATAAGCATTAGCAAAATTTAAGGTATTTGGTCTAAATAAATGGTCCATTTGAAAAGAATTTGTATGTTGAGGTAAGTAGTTTATTGGTTGTGGAATGAAAAAGAGACCCTGTTGTAACCTTTCCATATCTAATGCTTTTTGAATGAGAGTCTCTAACGAGCTTTCATTTATTGTCAATAGATAGGCGCTTAGATGGGGGTTATTTGCACCACTCTTTACGGAAGCCATTGCAAAGTCCTCTATCTGTTGCTTTACCACATTAAAATTTTCAGCACCGTATTTGCTTTGTGCTGCCTCGTTACATTGTACTAAAAGTCTTTTTAGTCTAGTAGTAAATGAATTAAACGATTCTTGGGGGTATTGTCGGCAAGTTATTAGTTTGTTAATTAACTCATGATATGTCTCACGAGGTAAGTAAGTCCGATATAGCAACTGCTCAACTTCTTCAAATCTCGTGAGTGTACTGGATGCTATTAATTGATATGCATTTCCTCTCAATCTTGTTGGGAGAATTTGCATGAAGGCTGCCTTTTCCTCCTCTGCTAGACATTGTTGTACTTACTTTCAACAGCCTATGAAAGTTTGCAATTCTGTGAGGGTCTGAGAATTAATTTCTCCAAAGAACAAAGGCACTATTTGTGCAGTAAGTTTAACTACTTTCTCATAATTTACAGGCATTTTGTTTGTATTGTGTGTATGCTCAAACTGGGAAGTATTTTGTGTATTTATATCTAGATTTGAAGTGGTTAACGATTCTTCGGGTATTATAACGTTTAGACTGTGAGTTCTTATGAGGAAGTTAACCAAACTGTGTCTTCCAAAACGTTTACCTGACCGATGTTCACGATACCAATATATTCTTCTTTCGGGTGAACTTTGCTCTGCTCTTGGGCTATTCGGAGGGCTTACGTTGTCGAATGAAAGTGAATTTATTGTTGCTTCAAAATCTGAGCAAGCAGGGCTTTGATCAGATTTGTGCATGAAAGCAGAATTTTCTTGAAAAAGAGGTAGTTTAACTTACTTTATGTACATATATATATACTGGAATATTTAAAAAAAGAAAAAGATTGAAGATGTTTTTACACTGACATTATTTAATGTGTAATGTATAGTGGCTTGTCGATTTAATACTGAAGTTCTGCCAATCGCTGAATTTGAATTGAAACTTACTTAGTTTTTAATGTCTGCAGTTTCAGAAACGTTTTGATGTCTGTCCAAGCCGATAAATTTCTTGTAGTTGTTGACTGGTTGTATTAAAACAAACAAATTAAGTCAGAAGTGCCCCAACGTCACAATTTGACGTTAGTTTTAGTTTCACTTCTTTGTGAGTTCGAGGATCAAGGTTTTTCAAGTATTGAATTAACTTCCTTGATCCTACCGGCTGCGCCAAATTGTTAAATAAGAATCTATCCTACTTAAACTTGTTGTGGTTTCTTTGCGAAGAAACCGTTTGACTTAATTTGTTGTTTTTACTTTTGCTTTTCCCGGCAACGACTGTCGTATCTCTAATGTGAGAGTAGTTGCGTGGAGTAGCTTTTTAAAGCACAACTCCCGATATTATTGTGGAGTAGCTTGTTTAAAGCACAACTCCTAGTGTTATTATGGAGTAGCTTGTTTAAAGCACAACTCCTGATATTATTTTGGAGTAGCTTGTTTTAAGCACAACTCCTAATTCAAACGAACCGTTTACTGAACACTAACTCGACTCAAATCGACTGCTTTTATTCTTCAAATTCTTTGCTTATTTATACAGAAGAATCTTATTAATACGGAAATAAATGAAATACTTCCGACCCAACATTTTGTATATAACAGTACAAAGTGTTAGGTCATTTGCACTTCATTTATTTCTGTTTATAAATAAATTGCGGCACTCGTCGCTTCCGTACATACATACAGATATTTTTCTCTGACTAGAATCGTACTGAACGTTTCGTCAGTACATTATCGCATTTGTTGTTACATATGTACTTACATAAATCTTGACAAACGCTAACCGCTTGTTGCTTGTTCATCGTGATATTCATGATTTACATACATACTTACATACATATTACTTTCTTCATATGCAACTCGTGAACCATCATTTGGTCACCTGGGTTCTACCGCTGGCGCAAGGTTATCGTATTACAACGTGCGAATTCTTGCGGGCAGGGTATTGCGTCACTCAATTCTACCTTAGTTATTTCCTCTACTTGTTAAGTAATTGGGGAAGGTCAGTAACGAGTGGAATTATAATTTAATGATAATGATGTAGGCATGTATGTTCATTGAAAATTGATGAAAATATGTATGCTTGCGATTGCTAGCATTTCTTTGATAATTGTTATAGGTATGTACATATGTTACAATGTTTTCTTAAAATTGTGGGTGGAGGTATGTATGTAACAGGTGTTGTGGGTCAGTGCTCTGATTCCCAGCTTCGACTCTCATGTAGCACAGGTGAATTGTAGATTTCGCCATGTCAACACAAAGCCAATCAAACAATTCACTCGACTACAGACCTTTGGTCCCCATAGAAACGATGTCCTAGTAATGCCGAAATTCGGGTGGATCAACTGACACATACCGCGCACGAGATCCATTAGACCCTGCAAACCCGGACAAGTGAAGAACCTGTGAAACAGGGTGCCTTCACCAGCACAAACTGTGCAAATTCTCTGAACCCGCCGGTCAATATGTGACAACTGATTAGGATGCACAAGACTGTGATGCAGCAATTTGAATGCTACATCAGCATCTTTGTAATATTCACCATATTCACCATATTCACCCCGAGGTGTGTTCGCCATCTGTTGTATCCTGTATACTCCGGAGGTTTTATTGACATAAGCACGTCACGGAGTACACGTGTTGTAAGTGTGCTGAAAGGCGTGTGTGGTGGTCTGTTCAGAACGAAAGCATCTTCCAACTTAGTGCCAGGGTCACTGGTCCCAAGTTGGCGAAATCTCTTCCGCGCAGAAGCAGCCAGGTCGTGTAGTTGTGCAGTGTTAGTGTTTATTCGACAGTTTCCAGAGATATCAATAATATCTCCGAGAACTGTCAGTGTATACGTGTCAGCTTCAAAACCCCGAGCATTACTGAACACTGAATCTATTAATTCAGGATTAAACCTGATTGGAATCGACGCGAATTGCGTGTACCTTAGAGCATTCCACTGAAGGTGAAATGCTGGCCTGATTCTGCCCCAGGTCTGAATCGTTGAGATTAGATCCTGTGGCCAGTCACGAGGATAAGGTTGTCGTACAGAGAGTAGGTAGTAATACTCCCCTATGCCGATCCCTCCCAGTACATTCACCCACAGTTGAGAAATCAAGCTGTCTCTCTGACAAAACACTCTTTGAAATGCACGCACTTGGAGACACCTTGATTTCACAACCAAGTTAGTGAGACCTAATCCACCTATCTTGACTGGCAGACAGAGCGTGCTTTCAGCAACCCATCGTCTTCCGCACCAAAAGGCGTCTATCGCTTTTGCTTGAAGAAGACCTACGAAGCCTTCATCAAACGTCTCAAACTTTAGCAGATGAACGATGGACGAGGTAATCAAATAGTTTATCACGACTGACCTACCCATTAAGGATAATGGAAACAGTCGACTACGCCATGAGTTTACAGCTCTAGAGAGTTTCTCAAGAGCGATGCGGCTATTATTTGATTTACTCTCGCGTCCGATATACACACCTAAATACTTCAGGCAAGTATTAAACCATTGGATGTTCAGTGGAGTATCTGTACGATCTCTCCACCTTCCACACCACAAGCCTTGACTCTTACTAAGGTTGATTTTAGCGCCCGATATACGTTCGAACTGTTCGGAAACAGCACGAGCGACCGGAAAAGCTTCATCTCCTGTCACGAAAATAGACAGATCATCCGCAAACGGCAACATAAGTGGCATCATATTGGTATATGGTAGACGAACCGCATACTGTCCGAGCATTCGACGAAGATTCACCAGTAGCGGCTCCAACGAAAGATCATAAAGCATACCTGACAATGGACAGCCCTGTCTGATATCTCGATGAAACGAGATAGGAGCCAGAACTTGTCCTTGATGCTTAATCAAAATCGCTGAATCTCTATACAGTTTCTTGATGATATCGAGCCACCTGGACGGAAACCCAAATGTCTCGAGAGCAGTCAAGAGATACTCGTGCGAGACACTATCAAAAGCCATCTGCTGGTCAAGTGAAATCATGGCCATTTTTGTACCTGTCTGTTCATGGTAGGCAAACAAATGCTTGGCTACCGCGATGTTGTCGTAGATACTACGACCAGGTACACAATAGGACTGTTCCGGGTGTATTACCGAAGCAATCACTGAGCGGAGTATCGCCCCTAATGCTTTGCAGACGATTTTATAGTCTACATTGCATAAGGTTACTGGCCTCCAGTTCCCCATCCTCTGCAAATCTCCCTTCCTTGGAATCAAGCGCATAACAGATCTCCTCCAACTAGAAGGAAAGTCTGAATGTGTCTCAACTGCCGAATTGAAGACTTCCAAAAGGTCAGGAATTAATAAATCCCTGAAAGTATGAAGAATTCTGGAGTCAAGCCGTCATAACCAGGTGAAGTGTGTCGCCTTAGATCCTTTGTCGCAGCAATCATATCCTCCAATGTGATTACTGTCTCCAGGAGCTCCTTACTGTCTTCAGAGAAAGTGGGAATATTCTCAAGAAATTCATGAGTGGTCGAGGATGTTGTCGACGTCGATTCAGAGTAGAGGCTACTGTAGTAGTCTCGAATATATTCTGATAGCTGTTGTCCGTTGGGGACTTGTCCAGATTCATCAAATATCGATTCGACCTCACAAGAAGCAGTACGACGTCTAGTCGCCTGAAAGAAGTACTCGGTTGGAGAATCGCCTTCTCTCAGCCAGCGCGATTGGCCGCGCAGCACAAACTTGTAATTCTGTGTCGCCAAGCGTTCCTTTATTCCATTGAAATAAAGAATCAACCCCGGCTGAGTTGGGAGAAGAGCTGCCACCCGAGAGACCTCGGCCGACAAGCTAGAAGCTTGATAGCCACTTCGATTGAAACTCGTCTCGATAAAAGACCGAATCTGGAGCTTTCCAACATCCCACCATTGACTAAGAAAAGGAAAGTCAACTTTCCTCTCTTGCCAATCGTGCCAGAATTCAGTGAACTCATTGATGAACTGCTCGGAATTCAACAAATAGTTGTTGAATATCCAGTATGCAGTTCTTCTTTCAACTAGAGTGTTGCTCGCCACTACAAGAAGATGATCGCTAACGGAACACACTTCATGAGTGACACCAACGAAATGTTCTAGTATTCCAGGTGAGACGTAAAGTCTATCAATTCTGGAGCCTGCGAGACTTCCATGGATATTTTGCGAGACCCTCGTGTATGATCTAGTCATAGGATGCATCCAACGATAGATATCCACGAGTCTGAAAACGCCGACAAAATTCCTCAATCGAGTAGCATTGACAGAGTTGAACTCAACTCCAGAGTGCCGATCCATTGAGGGATTCAGAGTGCAGTTGAAATCACCTCCGAGGACAGTTTCACCGCTAAAATTCACCAGACAGGACTGAACTCTATCAAGAACTAGTCTTGTAATGTCCTGGTCATGAGGAAGGTACACGTTTACTACCTTGATATTTTTGTCTTGAATGACAAAGTCCAGGGAAGAAGCGAAGCCTGCGAAGATATCTGTATAGACAGGAGACGATAGTGTAAGCTTGTTGGATACAATAATTGCCACCCCTGAGCCTCGGCGAGGCGCAGGTTTGGCAAACATTGCATAGGCAGTGTGTAAATAAGCATAGCGCTCAAGTTGTGTATATATGTCTTGTGTAAAGTTCTTCTCCTGTAGAAGCGCGATATCTATATCGAACATTTTGACATGTTCGATAGTGCTGTGTAACCTTGTATGTGCACTTAAACCCCCGGTGTTGATAGAAGCTATCTTGAACATTCAAAGATCTGCAAAGCTCAAATGATGATGGTTCGACATCTATTGACGAGGAGAATCGGCCAAGCGATGCTCCTGAAGCAACTCATCCACCTTTCTATGGAGACGATCTAAGCGCGCTACATGGTTGTACTTCCTCCTCTTCTTGGACTCCTGTTGTAGGATTCGAAGCTGAGGAAGTAACAACTCTGGCCTCTCCAGCTCCTTTACAAGAATGCTCCAGATTTTATCTGAGTTCTTCTTGTACTGGAGCTGGCCAAGAATTTCAGAGATCTTCTCCCTAGGAATGTTTTCCATCCCCTTCGAGACCTTAAATTGGCTACCAGTGGAAATGGTGCTACCACACGACTCGTAGCCACTGAAGCTCGAGAGACCAGTCTCATCCAAACCGGTCATTTCGCAGTCCGAAAGCCGTTCCAGAGATGCTTCCGCCTCTCTCACAACAACCTTCGAACCGCGGGCACCACTATCCTCCTCCGAGTGGGGCCGTTTTGGAGCGACTGGCTTTGCTGGCTCTGGAGGAGGTAGCATCACACGGTCAACTTTCTTCCTCTCGTCCTCTTTTTTTTTACTACTTGGCTATTCGACTCCTCGTCGGAAGTAGCCGTGTTTTCACGTGCCGACGTGGCACCGTTTACAGCCATAACTATTTTTGCCTCTAGGACAACTTCAGGTACCTTAACCACTGGCTGCTCCAAAATAGCAGGTTGAGTGCCGGCCGAAGGCTCCTTCTCCACTACTGTAGTAGTGGCTTCCTTCGAGTGAACCCTCGGTTCAGTCTTCTTCCCGGTTCTCCTGGGGCAGTCAGCAATAAAATGCCCTACCAAATGGCAAGCATGGCATTTCGCTTCGGTGCCCACGTCTATCCAGTGCCTCGAGCCGGATAAACTAAGGTAAAAGCCCTTTGGAAGCGTACACCCCTTATTTAAGGTAATGGACGCCTCCCGGCTAGTACCGAAGATACCCCGCCCGAGACCCTCGTCCCCAATTTTTAAGGGAATGGCACGAACGTTGGCATGAACCTTCCCAAATCTTCGCAAGAAATTTAGGAGGTCTTCATGGCAAGCACGACCTTCGTGGGCTTTTCCCTGAGTGGGAACGGCACGAGGTGTCTACCCTCCACCTCGATGCCCTCAAGCATTAGCTTGGTGGCACTCTCGAGGGTTGTGGTATACACCTCAACCATTCCCCCAGCTATTATCCCCATGGAGAATAGCTGCTCACAGGAGACGACGCGGGAGATTGCCTTCAGGTATGCGCTCTGAGGACATCCTCTGATGTGCTCGAGCTGCATACCGTAGCTCTCATCCTGCCATCTCCCGTCGAAGAAGCCCTGGAGTCCCGCACTTAACCGACCGAAATTAATTAAAAATCCCAAAACTGTCAAGCTTTTGCACTTTTTCCATAATTTATTCTTTAATTTTTTAATGGTTTTTTGTTAATAACAACACTAAGCACAATAAAAACTTTAACAGTAACACCTCAGTATCACTTGTGTACTCTTTGAGCAGATTTTAACGTCTCTTTCTGCTATTTTTCCTTATTATTAGTGGGAGCTGAAATTGACACGTCCGGTCTCTGTGACAAATAATAATAATAATAATGTTTATTTCATAATTCATGCATGCATACTTAATATTAATAATAAGAATAAACTACAGCAATGGCACCGAAGCCGTCTGCCGGGATTAGCAACTTATCTAGCAACTTATTAGTAGCTTAGAACTTACAACTTACAAGTTAGCATAAAACCTATCTAATATTAACTACTTATACCCAATATATTAGAGCGAAAAAAAGACAGAAAAAAATGTGTATAATTAGTTCAATCTAATTTAATTATTAAATTCTTTCACCAAGAAGTCTCGATATTTCCAGGTACTTATGGCATACAAATAGATATCATTGTAATTATTTACCTCTATAATTTCTTCCTCTATCAGTTTTCTCTTTCCGAATGCCCTAACACGAAATTCGGTTAGGATGGGACATGTTCCAACAAAATGGATCAAATTTTCCTCCTCGTCTAGATTACACAAAGAACAGATTGCGCTGCCTTCACGCCTAAAGGGATTGGCGTTCAAATTTATAAGACCACCTCTATACCTACAAATTATATTAATTTTTTTAATTGAATACTCATCACGGAAGTAGCTATTTTCATTCAAGTACTCCAGTTTACTGTACAGCTCATGTCGTATAGAACCCCTTGCTTTATCAATAGCTCTTTGTTTTATTGTGTGTTCTTCCCTTTCTAAAAGATCAGACAAAATATTTCGCATGTCGTCACACCCGCATGTGTGATCCAATAAATTTAGATCAACGTTATGAGAACTAGCTAATTCCTGCCAGGACTGGTACCAGAATACATGCTCGCGAACAGCCCTCCAGGCTAGTTGATAAGGAAGCCTATCTGGAGCGAGGCGGAACAAGAGCTTCAACATATAATCAAAGTGGCACTTCAATGTGTATATATAAATTTGAGATAAGCCAAACTCAAGATCTAACATATAGTTAGAGCATAACTTGAGTAATGAGAAATGCTTTCATGGGTCGAGCCACACATTGGGCGCCTGCAGCGATGAGACCTATGCTTAAGACCGGCTAGCTCAGTCGACCATTTTTCAGCGTTGTCTGAACCACGCGTGGTCTAGACACTCTGCCCTGATATGGTCGTAGCGTATTGCATGTAGCAATATGCTACACTGAGCTAGGTACACGTCTACGTGACCCGTAGTAGCATGAAGTGTGTGCGGACTTGTGTCCTATATGGATGGAGAGCCATACGCACCCAAAAAGAAGAAGAAGAGAAGACATCTGTCTTGTTTGTCAAGTGAATCGTGCAGTGCCAAGTCAGACGAAAGAAAATCTGAAATCTCCTTGTGGCATCGGCGCCGGAAATATAGATACTCACGTAAGTTTCGATAATATATGAATATTTAAAGAATTTATCTTACTAATTGTCGAAATATTCACACAATACAGGGGATTTATGGAAAAAAAGGGTTCCAGTATATTCAAGAAATTGGCACAATATTGTCTCCCGTTTAGTAGAAATAGGTGTAACACTTTGGTTTCCCTGCTGTTCATGGAATTCAATGGCTCCAGAACAATTATGGATATTGAATCCGCGAAAACTGCTTAGCGACAGATTGATTCATCAATACCGTCATCATCAAACGAAAATTTCAATAAGCCTGCCCAGACAGGGAAACGCAAGGCAAGATGTTCAGGATTGAACACATTCACTAGCTTCAGCTCCACTGTCCTGAAATAAATAAAAAGGGACCACCAAGAATCAAAACTTAAAAGTAAAATTAGAAAATCATCTTACCTAATTAGGCACATTTATCAGCCAGACGTAAGCACTTATCCCACAGCATGTCAGCTAAACGTCAACATGAACCTTCACATTCCACTCAGAAGTAACAACTTCGATAAAGAAAACGTACTAGATGCAGAAATGGACACAACAAGTGGAACGAAACAGCAGCACCATTTACACGGTAGTATTATACTGTTTTAATATTATTCATAAATAATAAAAAAGAAAAAGGGCAGAAGTATATATGACTAAAGTGAAAATATTATTAATTGTAACCATATTCAGTTAACAAAATTGAATTTTAGGAAAATGTTTTTAAGATAATTAGATAGGAACGATGTGTTAATAATAACATAAACTGGTAACACTTCGAAAGAATGTGATGAGGTGCAGCTGTTATGTTAAGATATTGTTGCTAGGCTATTGTTGCTATGCCAATATTGTTGCCATGCGCCTTTGACTACCGTTCTTTGGTGCCGTGTGCAAACTCTGGCTATATAAACAGCAGTTTGACTTGATTCGATCTCTTTTTTAGTTTGGCAGCATAGCGTTCAACTTGGTAATTTCTATTCCTGATAAATCATTTATTTTGTTTTCTAACTTGAAGTTTAATTTTGATTGACGATTGAAATAAAGATTTCTATTCTGGGTATCGACTAGAATAGGAACTTTATTTTGAGTAGCAACAAGGTTAAAGATTTTTATTGTGGGTACCGACTACAATAAAAATTACAGTACTAACAACAAAAATACTTTGTTCTAATTACTGATTGAAATTAAAGATTTCTTATTCTGGGTATCGACTAGAATAAGGGCTTTCTTTTCGATAACTATTAGAATAAAGATTCTTACTGTGGGTATCGACTGCAGTAAGAATATCTTACTAACAACAACAAAAATACTTTGTTCTAATTACGGATTGAAATTAAAGATCTCTTATTCTGGGTATCGACTAGAATAAGGACTTTCTTTTCGATAACTATTAGAATAAAGATTCTTACTGTGGGTATCGACTGCAGTAAGAATATCTTACTAACAACAAACAAACACTTTGTTCTAGTTACGGATTGGAATCAAAGAATCTTATTCTGGGTATCGACTAGAATAAGGACTTTGATTTCGATAGCAACTGGAATAAAGATTCTTATTGTGGGTATCGACTGCAATAGGAATATTATTAATAAAACACTTTATTGTGATCATTGATTGCAATAAAGATATCCCAATTCCCAACCTAAAGAAAGCCAATTGAATCAAGCGCCAAACATCAAGTGGGTAAGTACAAGTCAATTGCTACAGTAGTGTAAATCAAATTTATATATATTAATCATTTAATAAACATTGGTTTCAGCCTTTTATATTCTAATATATATATATATATATCTTGTAGCTCTTAAATTTTGGTATTTACTAAATTTGAAACATTAGTGCAGTGAATAAACAAATAAAAACCACTAGCTTTATACCAGTGGCGTAAATATCACTACACCTTTCATTTATTGCATGTACGCTCTGAATACGGGCAGTACACAAGACTTCATGTTCTTTAATTTTTCCTGAAGTACACGTTGCAAATAATACATCTATAACAACAAAAATAAATATTCATAAAACAATTTCACAAATTTCTGGATCCGCAGATGTAATTTAAAAAAAAAAAAAAGACATCGAACACGAGCCACTTTCAAGGGCAACTGACAACTATCCGAGTATTTAAGATTCTGTCTACATTTATTGAAAGGCTGGAGCGACAAAAAGATACAACAGGGTGAAGATCAGGTTCACTAATCCATCCCTCGGACGCGTATTACAGCAATAAAAGCCATACAAATTGATGCCCGCCGTGTGAGGCGGGCTACAGTTCTCTTCACAAAATAAGGACACCCGTTCCAAACACAACGAAGTGTATGTTCAAGAAGAGGTTAGAGTAGTTTGTTAACTTTTTGGCAAGACTCGGACGAATGGGGACGCAGGTCCTCCTTCCTTTTTACCGTAACTACCTTACATTTTTGCAGAAGAACAACTCTAGGAGGCCTCTTCGAGATTGTCAACAAGAAGTAAAAGGAGATTTTGGTGAGTACCCCTCTTTCTATTCGTCCAAACACAAACGTAGCTTAGAACAATAATCAAAAGTTTTAAGGAGGAAAAAATGTTCTTCTACATGTATCTATGTATAATATAGAACAGGTAGGTGTGCAGTAATTCACATATGCAATACATACTGAACGCACCCAATTCAAGACGTGGACACTGACAGGTTTGAGTCCAACTTCACATATTGTACGCGCGTCTTGTCGGCTTCACAGAAATATATAATTTAGTAATTTATGTAACCTTTATAATTAAATTATTAAGTCAGTAGTCGGTCTTTAATTACGAAGTGGGTAACAATTATCCTGTAGGCAAGTAAATTCTGCTAGAACTTTTGAGTTAGGAATTAATCTACGCATAAAAACTAAAGCTATGAATTCTGAGTACATGGTATATTTTTGTTTATTCCTAACAGTTAACCTGTAATGCTATGACCGATCAATTTGTAGGACGATTTGACATTAAAAGTAATTACAAAACATATATAAGGGAAGCGATGTTTTGCTGAAGCTCCGAATTTTCCTCCTTTCGCCCTCCCGGCGCCCTCTTAGTGTGAGGGTCGTCTAGGTCCGCTACTCTTCTCCTTTCAGGTCAACTCAGGCACTCTGAAAATTATCTGCCCTCAGAGTCAGTTGGGTGGCTGAGGCAAGCAGAGAAGGCTAAACATCTGTGCCTTCCCAATGGATGTAGGTAAGTGGTGTAAAAGTTCCTTAAGGACTGAATGTGTGCTACGACCTTTTGATTTGTAGGAACGAAATATTTTGTATATCGCTGGTGGCAGCGGCAGGTCTTCGTGGAACCTCCCCACACCCTCCGCCAATAACCGAGGCGAGCTAGCTTGCCGCCCTGCAGTCAACGCTGTCCACCGAGTGATCTGTCAACTGGCAGTCTGGACTTCACGTCCAAGCATATCACTCCCAACATACTACTATAACATATACATGTAAGTAATTTGACGGAGTTCAGGTAAGATATGTATGTACCTTGTACGGCATGTAGGTAAGTATACATGCCGTGTGAACTGAATATATGACTGATAACATAATGCAATTTATGCTAACTTGCATTTTGTTTCAGTATGAAAATGCATTTTTCAATGCATTTAGAATTGAAATTAAATTGAAATATTTTTTTTTTTTAGAGTCATTTCTGATATATGCCAATATATTGCATAGGGCAAGATATTGGCGTATTGGCTTTATGGTTGTGATTCGGGTCAGTAGGCACCTGGGTCACAACAAGGGATCTGAACGTTAAATAAAAATAAATTAGGACTATTAGTGAGAGAGGAAGTGGCTTGGGTAGTATTTCTCGAGGGTATCGCCATACTCATAATTAGTCATACTAGCGAGTACAGAAAGAAAAACTGAGCAACAGTGAACCAGCCAAACGCACTAAAACCACTACAAAGTTAAGACCGCCATAGTAAAGTTAACCTAATGACAAGTTAAGAAGCAGTAGAGCAAAATTGGAATATTTCTGGTGTTTTTTAGAATGAAACAAGTAATTTCATACACTTTCGTCTTTTGCAAGAATGGGCGAAAAGAACTTGGCTATGCATTATTGTAGTGCAACTGAGACGTCGAGTTAAAAAAAACAATCGAGAGAACGTAGGATTACCCGAACGACAAAATCTTATTAAATCCCTCAAAATCCTTTTAACCTATTCATAATAATGTACATCAGGTCACACTACCTCCCATTTTTAAGAAAAAGATAAATTTCGCTTTGGCCCAGATGTTGAAAGGTGATGTAAAATTCCTCTCAAATAAAATTCTCATTTTTCCCGAAAATATCTGAGAATCCAGCATGAGTTCTCCCACTTAATCTCTTCATAGCAAAACGAATGTAAACAGAAACACATGCTGTTCAAATATTATAGGGTTACTGCAACAACTAGTGACCAAAACATTGTCAATTATTCATGCAAACCGGTTTTACAAAACCCCGGGAACATTTTATGAGAGTAAAACGTGAAAACTCCGCCACATCTCATTTATTTACGAAAATGAAACATTTGCTATTCTGTTTTGTTGCATGCAAATTGCGCTTTCACATTTTTTATCTTTATTCATAAAACTTTTAAAGTTTGATTTTTTTCGATTTTTTTTCTTTCTTCCTTTTCTTGCCGCGTGCATTTTAAATGTAAAACACTCGGAAATCTCGCCTGCTTCCTAACTTATCATTAGGTAACGTTGGCCATAGTTTGTTTTATCACAATGGGGTAGTTTAGACGGTGTAGTTTTTGCGCGCCGCGCACGAAAATGGTAGGAGAGGGAGATGAGCGGAGATAGGGGAGGGCGCGCACAGAACAGCGACTGAGCATCGAGCGAGCATCGAGCACGATCATGAAGTTTTTATCAATTCCTCTTTCACTTGTTTTCTATTCATACGGGGGAGTTCAGAAAAATTGTTATTTTCAGCAGTTCCTCTTTCGAATGTTTTTGCATTCGGGGGAGTTCAGGAAATTTTTTTAACATCAGCTGATCATTCAAAGATGTCGTTGAAAAATATTATGTGCAATTGTTAATCCGGGATGCTCATTTATTGAAGTGTGGACCATTGATGTGTGATTGCTGTGTGATTTAAATTCGGGATTTTAATTTGTGAAAGCTTAAAACAATTACAGTGAAAATATTGTTTGATTTTCTTGTTTTTAAATTGAGATTTTTTTTTTAAGTATTGTGTAAAAAAAATATAATGAGCGTGAGGTGGGACCGCCAATTAGTGGAAAAACTGTTGTTGTGTTATCAAAACTTTGAAAACTTTTATAACACTAAACACATAGACTATATAAAAAGAGACAAGAAAGAGAAATCCCTTGAAATAATTTGCAGTGCACTGCAAAAAAGCAATAGCCCAATTACGGTGGACCACATACGCAATAAAATACAAAATTTTCTAAGCTCAAAGCCATTTCCATATCTTCTTCACTGCTAGAACTCATATTCATGTCTAAAATTGAATCATTAGAGTTTTGAATGCTATTATTATATGTTAATAAACATACCTTTCAAAATGCGCAAGATATTTACTAAAAATATTAGCACTCCAAATAATTTTCAGTTAACGTGAACGCCACCCAGAGAAGAATGTCAAAGACGACGAAATAAGCGATTAAAGAACGCTCTTGTTTTCGTGCGCGCCGTGCAAAAACTATACCGTGTTAACGCACAGCAAGTTTTTCCCTTCTTGAACAAAAGAGAATAACCGATCACGCGACGCAAAAACTACACCGTCTAAACCAGCCCAATCTATAAATATCTCTTCATCTCGCTCTACCACAAAGATTTATCAAGCCATTTTGGAAATATCGTTCTTTTAAACTTTCTTCCATTTTGATAATATGCTAATTTATACTCCCTACTCTACTCGTTCGGGAAAAACGAGTTTCAGTTGTAATTCATTTTTTTTGTCACTTATTTCTATCCAGTATCAATTTACATTACTAGAAGAAATCTTTGAAAAACGACCAATTTGTGCTATACTACATGTGCCAGTGTATTATGAATGCATACGATCTGCTGGAATTGTGATAACTTCATAGATTATTGTAAGTACACTCCTTAAATACTCTATTTGCGTTTTGGAATCGGAAATAGGCTTAATAGCCTTCAATAACCAAACATTAGTTTAATTTTTCGACAACTTTATTAAACCAGCTTTTTTTCTACTTACAGTTTTTACTGTCCTCCAGATTCTCAAATATTTTGTATTTCCCAGAGTACACTTCATTTTTACTGTAGTAGTGTAACAAGAACAAATTCCGAAGACACCGTTGAAAATAAAGAAACATAGACTAAAAAAAAACAATAAGCCTTCGCAACAAATAAAAATATGAAAATAATAGACAGCCACGGTTATTGAAACCCATTTGACCGAAATCAAATTTAAATAAAAGAGCAATCCATGTATTTTACGATTCCCGTGCGTTATCCAACAACAGTAGTTTCTATTGTACGCGACAATAATATGTTTCATTCTTTTATTAAAATTCTATTTACAAAAATATTTCTATAATCTTTACTAGGAGCATAGTCAGCTTTAAAATCAAATACTCTTACATTACGATCTGTTGCAATAAACAAATAACGACTATCACATGTTAGACTATACACTGGCGATCCATATGATCTTCTCAAATTTGGGAAATACATTTGGATATGATCACCTGGTACTCGAATGTCATATAAATTTACACGACAGTGATACTTCATGCCACATAGTACACCATAGAGACCATCATACTCTAAGCAATATATTGAAGCGTCGAAAGGATCCATCCAAATGCATTCATCTGAATTTGTGCGTCTATCAAACATACGAAATGTGCTGTCGAAATTTGCAGTGAAAATAACATTATCATCCTTCAATTTAATGTCGTAAATGGAAAATGTTTCTGAATTTAATACCTGCAAATCACCTCTAGAAAATGTATGTTAATTTATAGTATAATATGTCTAGTTCAATAATGCTTACGTCTCAATGTCAATCTCATTTAGTGCTAGACGATTTCTATCCGAATATTTCCCCCCAAAAAATCTTGCTGAATTTGATATTCGAATCGTTTTATACGATGTTTTATAATCTTTAACTAATTCTAGATTACTTAGACCAAATTCCGTCGTCCTTGACCATAGTTTGCAAGTCTTCTCCGAGGTTGTTACAAAAACATCATCCAAGAAATCAACGGATGAGATATAATCATTTACATCATGAAGTCGTTGTTCCATTATATCACCATCTTTATAAATAAAGCTATTCCCACATATACGCCCAGCAAATATTGTACCGTCCCTTAGTTGAAAATCTGTAATATCGGATTTCGTAGAAGTTCTCAATTCTATACTATATCTTCGATCCACAGCATCTATTTTCGATCTTCTATGAATTCGTATATATTCTCCATTCGATCTTCGATCACCAGCATCTATGTTTGATCTTTTATGAAGTCGTATATATTCCCCATTGGATTTATACAAAAAATCTTTGTCAAGAAGAATTTTTGAAGCATAGAACCTACTGTTTGGAAAGTATAGACTTTCGGAATATCTACCACTTAGCCAATTTGAGTTTATCCGTAATCTATCCCGGTAAGATAAAAATGAAGAGTTCCTAAAAACAAGATGATTTGTACAATTATTCTCAATAGAAATCAAAGCAAATGTTACCTTTCCAAGTTAGTGTTATGGCCACAAAGTAAAAGTGACCGACTTTTTATAAAATATATCTTTTTCTCAACAATCCAACGAAATAGTTTACAAACAAAATATAAATTCTCTAAATCTTTGTTATCGCAGTAACTAAAAATCTTAATTAGAACGTACTCGTTCAATGAGTAAATGTCCATTTTCATAAATAGTTGTAGAACCTAAAACACTTCCATTAGATACTTTCATAATTTAAAATTGCCTTAAAAATAAAATCCAATAAACATAATAAAATAACGATTGTGTATTTTACTATTACTATATAATCAGCTGTTCAATGACAGCCGTCATATTTTTCCTTTTTCAAGGCGAAGTAAAGCTTCTTCTTCTTCTCAAAAGGCGAATAGTACAACTAAACTCCAACATATAACACCTGGGCACATTATATTCTACAGTATTTAGCACTGTCAAAATGTCAAGACGGCTTGATCCACCGGCAGGAGACATGCCATTGAAGAAAAAAGTCCTCAACTAAACAAAGATGTGTATTTAAATAATAAGTGGGAAAAAGAGATTTTCAATATGCAAAATCTCTTGTGAACAAGAAAGAGAGAACTGGATGAGTGATCAACGTCAATATGACAATTCGAAACGTCATCTTTTACCCACTAGAAGTGTGTTTAAGTTAAACAATATTATAATTTATAGTTAGGGTGGCTTAAATTTTTCAAGAAATAATTTTTGTAAAAAGTTGAAATGTGATCTTCAATGATCAACGTAAATTCATTGAAAAAATGCGTAAGTTAAACTATTTTAAGAAGCTGCCTGGTTGGAACTCTCAGTTGATATTGACATTTGCATAATTTTAATTATATTGTTTAAAATTTACATAACATAATAATATTCGAAATTTTTCTGAATTCTTGATTGTTGATTAGGAGAAATTCTATTGGCGGCTTGTATTATAATCTACAAAGTCACCTTAGGTTTTTTCTACTTTTCAATCAATATCATCGTATTTCACTTACATATATAATTTATTGAAAGTTTTGATCATCCCTCAATATGTATAAAATTTTAAAATAGATGTATGCAGTGTCATAGTGTGGTCATAGTTACCACAAGTGGGGAATAATTTTGGCGCCCTTAAAAATTTGGGCGCAATAACAGTCACTTCTTTGAAGACCGTGAATGGCAGTGGAAATCCAAAAACAATAACGAGTAAGTAATTCAACGTTTATTGCTTTTTTAGGCATAATATTTTCATTTTCAGTGTACCAAGGCAGACACAGGAAATGCATTAAAGGGTGCGATGTGGGATCCTATTCGAAGGTATATCCCTTGCCGAAGAACGAAGAAAGGTAAGTTATTTATTTGTATTAAACTGAAAATATAAACAAATCAGACCAAAAGCATGTTTTGATATGTCCCAGCTTAAGCTACGTAATATAATACAACGTTGGACAACTCGTTAACTCAAGTAGTAGTATAATAGGAATACATTGTAGCAAAGAAATAGAATAGAAAAATGTTTAGCAAACCAAAAAAGGAGCAATGAACAGACTCATTGCGGCAGAAAGCAATTACAGTAATATAGTCAAATAATGAAGTCAAACAATAGAGAGCCTAAAGCACTCAAAGTAGAATGGCAAACACCAATTAACAAATGAAAAAGTAAAAAAGTAAAGGTAAAGTAACTGCTGACAGTAGATAACAAGATTTCAAACTTAAAAGAACAAATAAAAATACAACTCATCAACTGATAATCCATTTTGTTTTTTGTTTTATAATAAAGTTATATAAAACCAGTCTCTAATACTAGTCTAAGTCTAAGTCAAAGTCAATGCATTTATTTCTGAGTCCCCTGCTTAAAGCAACGTAGAACGTTGGGCTCTACGACAATCAACAGTTAGGTTCTTAGATTAGTTATTACCCAGCAAAATAAACAAAAATCAAATTAAATCTAGTAAACAGATTTTATAACATTATAGATTTGGATACAGCATTGTAAACATATAAAAATAAAAATAGTTAGGTTTACGGAGACAGTTGAATATATCGAGTATACAGATTAACTAACGGATACGTCGAATATACAGATTATACGGGCTAACATAATTAGAAGCATTATTTGTCCTGGATATATACCCTTGTTGTTTTATGCGGATGTGGCAATGTATCCGCTTAATTGTACAGCCTTAGTAAAGATATAACGTGCATTCAAGGCCTGCCTGCGCTATGCTTTTAGACTAAGACGCCAGACTCACATATCTTCATCCACTAATTTGTTACTGCCGGGACCAATGGACAAGATATATGAGATTACAGATTATACAGATTAAACAGATCCGACCTATTATATAGCTTATAAGGTCATCTTGAATTATTACCAGCGTTAAAACATATATTCGATGATGTTAATCGATCAGTAGTCAGTACACAATATAATACCTACTGCGTACCTGCTTGCAGTGCGGAAACCATCTGCGGCCTACATCGAACAGCATAGTCGACTTCGCTGGGATGTATGCATGTACACTACACTGTCTGACATACATACGAACCGAACAGAGTAAAGTGGTAATATAATCACACACAATTTAAAATCGAGGGAATATTGCTGCCATATATTTTTCAACTCTTTCTCTACCTGAACATAGTCAATTTTTGTGACTTTTTGCAAATTACTTTGAGCTCCAGTAATTCTATCAAAAAGTTCTACCTTAGTAAATAATTTTTGCTCACTAAGAGTTATTGCGCGAATTCCAGAGCAAGACTTGTCCGCGGAACAATTGTTACTTATAAAAGACCATCTGAGCATGGCAAAAACCATCCAACCAAAGCATGTTCCGGATTCATGGAAGGCATGCGACCGTCTTTCAGTTCCTCCTAAAATGGACTAATTAATTTTGGATACCAATTGAACAAAAAAAACGTACCACCAAGCCTTTCTACAACATATACCAAATTTATTTCTGTCACATGTGTTTGGGCATTTATTGCAGCATGCAAAGCTGCCTCATTACATACATTTGCTATATCTGCTCCAGAAAATCCTGAAGTTAATTTTGCCAGTCGGGAAGGTCTTTTTTCAGATCTATCGATGACAGATTACTCTCCTTTCTTGTAAGGTGGCCAAATCAATTAGAATATGTCGAATGAATCGCCCTCGACGCAATAATGCCTTTGTTAATTAAAAAATGTTTTTTACTGCAGTAAAAGTAGACTGTCTACCTTACCTTATCCAAAATATCAGTTCTATTAGTACTTGCATGTATTAATACACCTTTCTTTGAAGTCATCTCATTCATCTCAACTAGTAATTGATTTAATGTTTGTTCAGATTCTCCTGAGCGGCCAATAGCATCAATTTAATCATATCAAGTCCGGCACTTGTGTTTAGTAGCTACAGCATTAGCGAGCAATGTATCTCCACAACCTGGAGGACCTAGAAGAAGAGCTCATTTTGGAACTTTTGCTTCTAGTTTTTGATACTTATCTAGATTTTTTAGATAACCAACAAAATCCATAAATTCTTGTTTTGTTACTTGTAGGCCAGCAATATCTTTGAAAAGAACTCCTTTATCACCTTCGAATGGATCAACTAAAGTGAATTTTGCTCTTCCCACTTTAGTCTGAAAAAAAGTAATTATGTCTTTCTATTATTGTTTATGTTTCGTTTTGCTATAATCTGTATCTACTGTGTAACTCGCTATGATCTGCCCAACGCTGGGTGCTCAAATAAATAAATGTTTATGTTTATATTCTATTCTAAATTGAGTGAAAATATGGTATGGTATGATATGAAAAAATGGTGGTACGTTTTTTTTGTTCAATTGGTATCCAAAATTAATTAGTCCATTTTAGGAGGAACTGAAAGACGGTCGCATGCCTTCCATGAATCCGGAACATGCTTTGGTTGGATGGTTTTTGCCATGCTCAGATGGTCTTTTAAAAGTAACAATTGTTCCGCGGACAAGTCTTGCTCTGGAATTCGCGCAATAACTCTTAGTGAGCAAAAATTATTTACTAAGGTAGAACTTTTTGATAGAATTACTGGAGCTCAAAGTAATTTGCAAAAAGTCACAAAAATTGACTATGTTCAGGTAGAGAAAGAGTTGAAAAATATATGGCAGCAATATTCCCTCGATTTTAAATTGTGTGTGATTATATTACCACTTTACTCTGTTCGGTTCGTATGTATGTCAGACAGTGTAGTGTACATGCATACATCCCAGCGAAGTCGACTATGCTGTTCGATGTAGGCCGCAGATGGTTTCCGCACTGCAAGCAGGTACGCAGTAGGTATTATATTGTGTACTGACTACTGATCGATTAACATCATCGAATATATGTTTTAACGCTGGTAATAATTCAAGATGACCTTATAAGCTATATAATAGGTCGGATCTGTTTAATCTGTATAATCTGTAATCTCATATATCTTGTCCATTGGTCCCGGCAGTAACAAATTAGTGGATGAAGATATGTGAGTCTGGCGTCTTAGTCTAAAAGCATAGCGCAGGCAGGCCTTGAATGCACGTTATATCTTTACTAAGGCTGTACAATTAAGCGGATACATTGCCACATCCGCATAAAACAACAAGGGTATATATCCAGGACAAATAATTCTTCTAATTATGTTAGCCCGTATAATCTGTATATTCGACGTATCCGTTAGTTAATCTGTATACTCGATATATTCAACTGTCTCCGTAAACCTAACTATTTTTATTTTTATATGTTTACAATGCTGTATCCAAATCTATAATGTTATAAAATCTGTTTACTAGATTTAATTTGATTTTTGTTTATTTTGCTGGGTAATAACTAATCTAAGAACCTAACTGTTGATTGTCGTAGAGCCCAACGTTCTACGTTGCTTTAAGCAGGGGACTCAGAAATAAATGCATTGACTTTGACTTAGACTTAGACTAGTATTAGAGACTGGTTTTATATAACTTTATTATAAAACAAAAAACAAAATGGATTATCAGTTGATGAGTTGTATTTTTATTTGTTCTTTTAAGTTTGAAATCTTGTTATCTACTGTCAGCAGTTACTTTACCTTTACTTTTTTACTTTTTCATTTGTTAATTGGTGTTTGCCATTCTACTTTGAGTGCTTTAGGCTCTCTATTGTTTGACTTCATTATTTGACTATATTACTGTAATTGCTTTCTGCCGCAATGAGTCTGTTCATTGCTCCTTTTTTGGTTTGCTAAACATTTTTCTATTCTATTTCTTTGCTACAATGTATTCCTATTATACTACTACTTGAGTTAACGAGTTGTCCAACGTTGTATTATATTACGTAGCTTAAGCTGGGACATATCAAAACATGCTTTTGGTCTGATTTGTTTATATTTTCAGTTTAATACAAATAAATAACTTACCTTTCTTCGTTCTTCGGCAAGGGATATACCCTCGAATAGGATCCCACATCGCACCCTTTAATGCATTTCCTGTGTCTGCCTTGGTACACTGAAAATGAAAATATTATGCCTAAAAAAGCAATAAACGTTGAATTACTTACTCGTTATTGTTTTTGGATTTCCACTGCCATTCACGGTCTTCAAAGAAGTGACTGTTATTGCGCCCAAATTTTTAAGGGCGCCAAAATTATTCCCCACTTGTGGTAACTATGACCACACTATGACACTGCATACATCTATTTTAAAATTTTATACATATTGAGGGATGATCAAAACTTTCAATAAATTATATATGTAAGTGAAATACGATGATATTGATTGAAAAGTAGAAAAAAACCTAAGGTGACTTTGTAGATTATAATACAAGCCGCCAATAAAATTTCTCCTAATCAACAATCAAGAATTCAGAAAAATTTCGAATATTATTATGTTATGTAAATTTTAAACAATATAATTAAAATTATGCAAATGTCAATATCAACTGAGAGTTCCAACCAGGCAGCTTCTTAAAATAGTTTAACTTACGCATTTTTTCAATGAATTTACGTTAATCATTGAAGATCACATTTCAACTTTTTACAAAAATTATTTCTTGAAAAATTGAAGCCACGCTAACTATAAATTATAATATTGTTTAACTTAAACACAACACTTCTAGTGGGTAAAAGATGACGTTTCGAATTGTCATATTGACGTTGATCACTCATCCAGTTCTCTCTTTCTTGTTCACAAGAGATTTTGCATATTGAAAATCTCTTTTTCCCACTTATTATTTAAATACACATCTTTGTTTAGTTGAGGACTTTTTTCTTCAATGGCATGTCTCCTGCCAAAACCCTCGAGAATACTTCACAAGCCATGAAACAGACTCCCTTCCTACCACATGCGAGGCCTGACGTAGTCCTTATATTATAAAATATTTTCCGTGGTCTTATGTAAAACTGACAAAAGTTTGATTTGAATTGCTCCCCCGCTCTAAACTACTATTCATACAGAAAAATGGTGTTCTGATAATCTTGAGCTTGCTTTCTTATCTTCCGAACGGTAATAAAATTTTCATACCTTTCCTAACAAAATTATTTAAATAAATTTATCTTAACCAAATGACTACGATTCCTCAAACAAAAATTCTCAGCTGAGTAATCATTGTAATGTGGCTGTGCCGTCATGGCATGCCGTGGGTTGATGATATCGAATGTAGCTGCCTACAGATTCGGACTACGGCTGCACATACACACATGCATTTATTACTCAGCTGAGAGGTATTGAGCGTAAAATGGTAAGGTTATTTTGTAATCAAAACTATTTTATTATTTTGTTAAGTAAGGTATATAGGAAGTGTAGCCTTTGGGAAGGTAAGCAACCAAGCTCTAAATTACTAGAAGACTAATTTCCTGTATGGATAGTAGTTTAGGCTCTATGGCATATATAAAGCCAATTTAGCACTTTTCCATAAGTATCAATATAGAACATTTTTGAAAACGGACTAAGCACGCACACATATAGATTTCTGTTTCATGGCTTGGGAAGTATTTCTCGAGGGTTTTGCTCCTGCCCGAAGTATGAATAAGATAAAGTAGCGACTTTTAAATTGCGGCATGAAAAACAACAGAGATGAAAATATTTAAAAGCTCTCTTAATTAGCATTCGTAAAGCTTAAAAGCACCTCAAAGCTTCCTTGCCATAAGGGCTATAGGAGGAAGGAGCACAAAATTTTTAAATGCAAATGTCACGCGAACAAAACGTTCCACTATATATTGAAATCAGCTGATGCTGTCAAATATGTCGCACACTATGGTTTATGAGACTAGTGTGCAAAATTGCACTAATACTAATTTATTGACCAGCCGCCCGTCAAGTAAATCCTACAAATGCAGAGCCATTGACCAGCCGCGCCAAGTAAAATTATATAAAGTGAAGTATAACACATTTAATTGGGTAGCCGCAACCGTGTACAGATAGTTCCCCACACTAAAGAAATGAGCAGCCGCCGGAATCGCAATATTTTAATTTTATGACACCATGCGAGAAGAAACTTTTAATTAATAGTGAATGAAACACTTTGTTTTGTTTTGATCCTGTGGATGCGGAATAGTGTTATTGTTGAGTGAAAGTTATAGTGTTAAAAATCTTACAGTAATTAGTGAATAGGAGTAAATCTATTGACGGCCTTTTTATTTGTAAGGCAGTCTCAAGTTTTCTTCTAATTGCTAATTATTTTCAACAGACTGACGATTTTCTATTAAAGTCGATGATTTGTAATTTATTAATGATTATAGAGCAGTTTACAATACATATTTTTCATTAAATAATTAATTTTCAGAGCTAACACATACTGTAGAGTCAGCCAGCAGCAGCTAGTGTACATATTATACCTCCATGTACTAACACTAATAAAGGAATCAGCAGAGCAAGTGTTTTAAATAAAATCTTTAATATATAAAAAAGTGATTGTGTAAAAAAGTGTCTTTTAATCAACATCTTAGAATTTATTGGTTGCTGGGAGAAAATCCGGTGGTGGTCTGTTCTGATTGCAGGGCTATCCCAGCTTTTTTCCTACCGACTGGTTTTTAACAACAGTATTAAAGTATTTTATAATTTATCGAATTCAACCAAATTATTATTATTATTTAATAAATTTATATTAGTAAAGACTAGGAATTTTGTTGTGAATCGTGGGAAGAAATCTTTTGTTTTTAGATAGAATAAGGAAAAAGGTTAAGGCTTGTTGATTGTTATGAAAAGCAAATTTAAAAATCTATTTGAAAATATAGCAAGATTCATTCAGACGAGGATGGCTTTATCTGATCGTCGAACAACTTACAGATGAGTCTACACCCCAACATCTTAAATCCCACATTATTAGCTAATTAATATGATAATATCAAATATTGATATTGATAATCTTCTTATTTGTATTTGCTTATGTAGCTATCGAAAGAAGTGATAGTTACTGAGCAGAGCTGTTTTGATATTGCTATTAGTTTCTGCTTTGAATCCCTAGTTTATTTAGTGAAAAAACTTACTTCTGAAGATAGATAAAACTGAGTCGGTGCGAAATCGGTTTCACAGTTCTTGTGCGCTATTGCTTGTAACATAAATTTGGAATTGTTCAAGTGCAACCCTTTCATTTAAGCACGCAGGCAATGGCACTGCATCTGGCTGTGATTTTTGAACTGAGCACTTGTAAATCTTGTAGTAGCGCTGGTACTCAACGCTTTTTCAATCCATCCTATCCATCAGAGGCACTGCTAGTGTTAGAGCATCTGCGGGTCTGCTTACCTAACCTTTTTGCAGCTTTTAGAGAGGAGACATCTCCTGAACATTGATGTCTTTAAACTGAAAAGTTCACCTTCCATGCATCTTCTTGTAGACGATAAGAAGTAGATACTCCGATCTCGTGCGTTTGCTTTACCGTGGTGCAAAAAAAATGTGTTTAAAGACCATGATCCACTGATAGTTAATCGGATCAATTATTGCAACTTCTCATAGGCGGCCCATACTCGCTTCAATTAGTTGAGCAACCTCAAATTGACCACTTAGTTAATCAATCTATCAACAAGCCCATACACGTTTCAAATTGGTATCAAGAATGAGTTAATATAGAGAACAAATTTTGTGTATTATTCTGGGAATAATTGTAATTACCAGTTATTCAATCATCGCACATATGCAGGATAAGTTGACGACAACCACAAGTCTTTGTGCGAGACCATCAACTTAACAATTCGCAGTTCAACTTACTCAACATCCACACACACGTCTCAATTTATCGCATCAAAAATTGTAAATTGTAGGAAAGTTGATCAACTAATTGAAGCGAGTATGGGCCACTTTATAGACTACAAATCAATTCAATATTAGCTTCACGTGTTCTCCAATAAAAATATATTTAGTGAAGTATGCCTCTTACGCTGCTCAAACGCTCTGTTTCTTCCCATCATTATTCTCCAAAAGTACAATTATTGCAGATTATTTTTACTTTTATTTAAATTTTCTTATACTGGTTATCTAATGTGATCGAAGTTTGTTTTTGTTAATAAAATATACTTTTGTTTCCCACTGTACTTTTTATATTTTTCTTCATCAGATTTGTTTTCTCGTTAAATTAGATGGCGCCAAATATTGTGTCAGTTTCAGTTATTATTCAGTGCGACGAACAAATGAAGAAAAGATGGCCCCAAAGCGGAAATAAAAGTGTTCAGCGGGATGTAAATTATTCAACCACTTATTTAGATTGCCGAAGGATATTACATCGTAGTTAGTTTTATATTAAATAATAGTAATTTTTTATTTATTCATCTTTATAAATGCCATGTAATTTAATGAGGGAACGTTATATGTAAAACAAAATCACAAATAATCCTAATCTATGTCATAGAATCGTAAAAACAATAACTGTCTTAACCAAAACTAAATAGAAGCAACACATGAATGTCTCGTTTCTTGAAGTGATTTACTTTTCCCTCTTCGTTTAATAATTCAATCTAATTTATTACATGTTATTTTTCGCCTTCTAATGAAACCATGTTTTATAGAGATTTTTACATCTGGTCTTGTAGGGTAGGGTATATTGTATATAAAACAGATTTGATGTGCATCCTTCCACACTTTTTGCACTTCTTTATTACATTCTTTATTTTACGTGGTTTGATGATACATAATTTTCTGATCTTGTAGTATATATGTATGTAAGTCAAAGTAAGTGACTCCATCAGGAATGGATTGTGGATCAATCAGGCACAAATTAGCAAGGGCGGAAGATCCTTTTCATAACTATTTCTGCTACCATTTTATTATGTACATTCAATAATCAATAACTTTTTTTAATTTATAGACGGCAGGCTTGGTTGAATGTAGTGCGACTACCACGTGAAGCCGATAAACCCAGCGCACGTCTGTGTGAAAAGCATTTTAACGCTGAAATGTTTGGGCCCAGCGGGGGAAGATTGCTGCCATGGGCTATGCCACACTTTGTACAGCCCTATAGAGAAGTATAATTTAACCATTATTATTAGAAAATTATATTTACTTTTTTTTCTATATTAATTTATTGTATTATTTACCCCAACCCTATTTTTATTTTTGTTGCCCTTTTTTCGATTTTTTTTTCGATTAAATACTATTTTTCAGCAGGATATCTATACGTCCCAGTATAGTGTAGAGCAACAGTGTCAGGATCCTATAAATTTAGGTAGTCAGGATAGTTTATTTATAGGTAAAGTAGAGTCAGATGACAATTTACTCGGCGAAGCACAGTGCAGCCAATATTCTACGCAGGAGACTCATGGAGAGTTGCAGTTAGAAAAGGATTCTAGCAGTTTCTTGCAAGAGAATATTTCTTTGCATTCCTTTCAAACTGGTAGAACCCCCAAACTTCGGGAAAAGCATCCCAAACTGCAATGGTACTGTCTCTTGCCACTCCACGAAAAAAGACATTAAGAGGTAAAGTAAGAAGGTTGCAAGCGCAAATTAGAAGACAGAACTATGAATTTAAGAAATTTAAGAAACACGTTTATTCCTCTGATTTCTTTATTCAACGTTGCAACCATCTCTCGCCCAGGGAATTAGCTAGAGTTTTAGAAAGTTCCATTCGAAATAGTGGAAAAGCGAAGAAAGGAAAACGCTATTCCAGAGATGTTAAAGCAACTGCTTTAATGTTACATTTTCTATCAGCAAATAGTTACAAATATATAAAAGATCAGTTTTGCCCGCTTCCAACTGTAAGAACTTTGCAGCGGTTTACGGAATCGTGGCCGTCTGCCCCCGGGAACATGGCATTTAATTTGAAAGCAATGGAATTCAAATATATGCAGATCACAGAATTTTCTAAATATTGTGTTCTTTGCATTGATGAAATGAGCTTGAAAAGCCATTTATATTATGACCGATCCAAGGGCATAATAATAGGACTCACAGATAATGGGCGAGTTAAAACTGATAAGCTTGCACGCAACGCATGTGTAATTATGGTACGTGGTCTATGTGAAAATTGGAAGTTTCCATTAGATTATATGTTTGTAGAGTCTTCGTGTCCTGCTGCTGAAGCTAAGAGGTTAATTTTCGAAGCAGTGCGAGGCCTTAGGAAAATTGGCTTTCACCCCGTGGCATTAGTAAGCGATATGGGCTCTAATTTTCAAGCATTGTCTTCCATGTTAGGAATAAGTCCTAATAATTCTTTTGTTACGATTGATTCGCAACCTCTGTTTTACTTCTTTGATACGCCTCATTTATTGAAGCTCGTTAAAAACAACTTTGCGAAGTATGATGTTGTTTTTGATAAGGACAAGCGAGCTTCGTTTAAGCATGTAGAGAAATTCTTTGAAATTGATAGCAAACATGAATTCAAACTGGCGCCAAAACTAAGCAACGCACATATCTACCCCAACAGTTTTCAAAAAATGAGTGTGAAGAATTCTACTCAAGTTTTGAGCCATTCAGTTGCATGCGGGCTTAGAATTCTTGTTAAGGACAACAAGCTACCGGCAACGGCCTTAGACACAGTTGAATTTATCAAAAAGATGGATAAGCTTTTTGATATATTTAACTCATCGAAATTTTCGGAACCGAAAGAGATGAATAGGCCATTTGTCGGAAGTGAAAGCCAATTACAATTTCTTACTGAGGCGAGAGATCTAATTTCTAATCTCCGTTTTATCAATAGTGAAGGCAAGGACGTAACCAATTCTATCAAATGTTTAAAGGGTTGGTTAATAAATATAGAAAGCCTTTCTAAATTATGGGATTTTCTCAATACGGTAGGGTTTAAGTTCATTCTGACTAGGCGTATAAATCAGGATCCTCTTGAGAACTTCTTTGGAGCAGTCAGAAAACAGGGTGGAAATTGCCATCACCCTACTGCTCGTCTATTTTCATTCGCATTCAAGAAACTTTGGGGAATGAAGTTTCTTGAAATTTCAAAAAGTGGAAATTGCGAATATGAAAAAGACCCTTATCCTTCCGTGGCTCCCTCACAGCATCCCCTGCCAGACATTTCTTGGATGTCAGAAACATCTCCGGTATCCCAGTGCCCTGCTACTGTTCCCACAGATTACAAAGAACTGGATTATATAGAAGAGAACTCAATTACCTATGTTGCAGGATACCTCTTCAAAAAATGTAAAAAGTGGCACGTATGCCCAACGAATGGCTCAGAAGCGAATGATTCAAATAGTTGTACATTCATTCAATTCAAACAGTATGATAATTCTCAACTTATCATTCCCCCTAAAGCTTTCGTTGACTACATTAAAAGGTTAGAAGAAGGCTTGAAATCTTGCTTTCCCAGTACGATATGTCGGCGATATTTCGATTCTTGTATGTTTGATACCCTTTCAAATATAGAAGAATACAAATGCTATGACGAATTTGACAATATTAGATTATTGTGGTTATTTATTCGTGTTAGGGTGTATTATAAATTAAAGTATATTAATAAAAAACTTAGGATTCCTGACACGAAGAAAAAAAATAATATCAGTTTGCTATCTTTAGTATAGTTTTAAGACTTTGTAATGATTCCTGTACCATTGATCTTGATACCTGTGAATCATAAAAAACAAATTAGTCTGCTGTTGCGCTCAATTAATTGTGACATATTGATTCGCATCATTCTATGTCCGGTGCTGATACTTAATCTGTCCGGGGACTAAATAGACATAGAATCCGAGAAAAGGAATATAGATTTACAGCAAGAATAATGTGCATTAAAATACATATAGAAATCTGACTGATTTTCATTGCGCTTGTTGTAGTCTATATTTTTCCAAAGGACTTATTTCTAAACACTGATCAGCATACAAGAATTGCGCAAAAAACAGTTTACCAGACTCTACCAATAATTTTCAAATATTTAGGGCAAAACTTTTAACTAGATTAACATTGAAGAAGGTTGAAGAAGGCTATTTTTGGATTCTCCGGTACAGCAGCAAAAGCGAAAGGAGTTTTTATTTGTTGTTTCATCACAAACTTATTGATTTTAGGTGGCAAACTTCAAGTCTTGGTTTTGACTCATCAAGACTTGAAGCTTATTATCTAAAAATCAATAAGCTGTGTGATGAAGAACAAATAACAAATTCTTTCGCTTTTGCTGTTGTACCGGAGAATCCAAAAATAGCCTTCTTGAACAAGTATAAAGTTTACCCGGTTAAAATAATAGTAATGTTATATTAGGTCTGTATGTTTATTTTTGTGTAAAAATGTAAAATTCAAATAAAAACTTAGATAATACTAGATGATAATGAAAAAAGTTAACAGACAATTTGGAAAACCATTCAACTGTCAAATTTTTGTAGTCCGGGAATTTAACATACACTTTATGGGTAAAAAACTTTGAAGCCTGGGTAAAATCTTTCGAGTAAACATGCAGACCTATTAATAAAATATATAAAATTTGCACGGCTTTTAGAGAAATAACTAGCGAGTACAGAAAAGATAAGGAAAGCCCATCCTCACGGAATGAGGTAACGTGTTGAAGGTCTCACTAAAGTCTGTATAAATATAAACCGTTATTGGCGTTTTGCGCCAATTTTTTAATAGGCCTGTAATTAGAATATTTTATTTTCTACCCTTTTTGAAGAAGATATGTGAATGGTTTTTTTTCACATTATTCACGAAAAATAACAATTTGCGTTCTAAAAAGTCCAGTGTATCTGTTTTTGGTGGACTTGTCCACCCTCTTCCCCCTTGAGTATGCTAAAATATTATAATTAAATGTTAAGTATGCTTAGCGGTACTGCCTTGACGTGGCAAGGGGGCTTAATGCACATTCATTTACATGTGGTAATATATAATAATATATAGATAACTGTCGTAATAAATGTGCACACTAAGAGTACCGTAAAATATATACACTTATGAGAATATATAGTTAAAAATATGGCAACCCTGCGAAGGAGTTGCCCCATTGGTTCCATTTTTGAACTTTAACTTACATTTTTTTAAACACTGTGTACAAAATTTGAACTCTCCACGTCGACGCGTTCTCAGGCAGTGTTCAAATATATAGTGAAAAACCAAAAACCAAACGGAAATAATTCATATTTCATACATTGTTACTTTGGTACAGATTAATGAAAGTCTTTTAACTAACCACTATAAGTACTTACGTATATTTCTATTGTAGTTCAGCCTATTAATAGTTTAGTTTAAGTTTTCTCTTTAAAGAATCTTACTTTAAAATCATTTAACATTATGCGGGCTGTGCGCATGTAAATTGTCTTCAACAAAGTACTAAAACAGGCTCAAACGTTTAAAAATTTTTACTGGACTGCTTTTAAAATTTTAAATTAAGAAATTTAAAAAACAAATGAAAATAACCATATTGTTAACAGGGAACGATCGCCGCAAACCAATGCATCAACTTTCCGTTTAAGATCCAATTCCAGATTAGATCTTGTCTTAAGCAACTGTTGGTGTTGTGCTTCAACTTCATGCAATTTCCTACGTAAACCACCCAGCGAATCTTGAATTTCAAGAACTTCTTGCACAAGACGTAATTACGCAAAATCCCTTAAAATAAATAAATAAATGTGTAACAAAACTTTCATAAACAATGTTATTATAGGTATGTGTTTCAAATATAAAATTTTATTTTTATAATTCATATACTTAACCTAATATCACAAAATCACAAAAAAAATTCATAAGAGTTACGCACTTGCAAAGTTCAAGTCCTTCCCGATGAGATCTTGCCTCCAATCGGGTTTGCGCAACTTTCAATGGATTTGATTTGTCTTCTATAGCTTTCCTCAAAAGATCAATAAACTTTTCAATATCGAATAGTTCTTGTTGAACCTTGTGCAAATGAAGTTGGATCTTATTTTTAGCTTCTGCCATTTCAGAGGATCGTCTGTCCAAGGAATTATTGGTATTATTCCAATGATCTCATACAGATGTTGCAACACCATTTATCATTGTGTCAATATCACTTCTCAATTGAGCTGATTTTCCACGCTCTGACTGAGATCTATAAAGACAAAATAATAGTAAGATGCAAAAATAAATTCTAATTTCAATATTGTAGATTTCACTAACTTATTAATCCTGTAACTACTAGCTTTCGACCATGATTCGGCGGTACTAACAATGGGATCGTATTTCTTAATTCCACCATATTAGTTGATACCCCTACTGAAATTATTTAATTGATAGCAAACCGAGTCGATTCCAATGGTAGACTCCTTATGAACGACATCTTCTAAAGCATGTTGAGCTGCTCTACAGTCAGTCAATTGTTTACTCACCTGAAATTAAAACGCGGATGTGAATAATGAAGAGACAATTAGTGCGCATTAGTAAACCTTTGCATAAAGAGTTCTTAATTTCCCTTGACTTTTCCGTAAACTATCGACTTCGAGAAGAATAGCCTTTTCAACGTGATTATGGACTTTTTCGACACCCTTTCGGCTTTCACGATGATATAAGCATTCTTAACCAATATGCTATATCTCTTTTCATGTCTGCTAGTGAGGCAGTTTCAGATACTAATTTTTCAAGCTCAGAGTTCAGTTCATTTCGCCAAAACAAAATAACAATAACGTAACATCGGTAAGTCTCTCTCCTAATCGACGTCCAGCATCTCGTTGTCCTTGAGATGTCCTCTCATCTGTTTCTCGCATCGTTCTTCCCACATTATTTCTAAGACGCTCAGCAATGTGGGTCTGCAGAGGATGCAAAAGCATGATCAGGTGGCTATCCAAGAGTTGGTCTGCATGAATGCGGCTTAGTTGTCTATAGTAATAAATAAAAAAAAATCATTTCATTTTATTCATCTATAAATATTTGTATGTTTTTTATATGCCTGGTAGGATGCACCAACCATTGGCGGGATGGCTGGACCAGAAATTTGTTCCAAACATGGCGGCGCCCCAACTGTACTCTAAGGCTGTAATTGTGAGTACATTACAGTTTGCTCAAATTTTGTACCCATTTTTGATAAATTTTAGTGAATGATTTTGTTAAAATAAGCCTCAAAGATAAAACGAGAAAATCAATTACAAAACAGTCCTACAAAAAAAAAGTGGAAAACAAAACGAAGATGTCCGGACAAAACGAATTTCAATAACAAATTATTTTATTAATTTAAATAAAATATTAAAATAACGATAAGGGTGCTAGAAAAAAAAAAAAACGCCTTTCAGAGCTTGTGCACTTCTTATGTTCAAAGTATGTTAAAAATGAATACATAATTTTCCTAAAACTGCCTATAATCTCTGCGTTGCGGATAATGTCCCTGTACTCCTTCTTCCATCCATTCGGTTAGAAGATTATCTTTTACCAATCTGTGATCAAACAAGCGATTTTCAATGATGCGTGCCACTTCATTGTTATTTTTATTCTTTTCTTTTCTTTTTTTCCAAAACTGAGAACTAGGTCAGCCAATTGATTTTTCTATGCGACGACACGACGCGACGTTTACCTAAAATAAACAGAAAACAGTTGTATACAATTTCTATACTAGTTTTTAATTTTTAATGTTATTCTAATTCGCAATGAAATAAAAAAAACTTGCTTATTTTGATACAAAACGTACTTTGGGAAAATTGCAATTAAAATTGGATTTTTCTAGCATCAGCAACAGCAGTATACACGCTCAGTTGTGAAATTTTGGATTTTCCAAGTTTTAAAAATGAGGTTACACATCAAACCAG
This sequence comes from Dioctria linearis, assembly GCA_963930735.1. NCBI lineage: Eukaryota > Metazoa > Arthropoda > Insecta > Diptera > Asilidae > Dioctria > Dioctria linearis. The sequence goes on along the minus strand of OZ005743.1, from coordinate 44,027,253 downwards.
ATATCTTTTCTGTGGACAGTCGCATTTAATTCGAGCCAAATTTTACCTTAACTCCTCAACATTTGAAGATTTGCTACTTTGGTCTCACGGATACTCCCAGAGCAGTCTTATTCTGGGCGGCACAGTATCGTTCTCAATAGGGTCTATATCAGCTCTTGGGGCAGCGTCACATCACTGCTCCAGATTGTTTCTGCATCTCTACATTGCTTCAAGCCGAATATATGAGCGACTTCAATCAGTCTCGACGAAGAGACTGTACTATTTAAGGTATACATGGCAATTGGTTTGCTCCAGTTTGACCTGCGTCTTTATGTGTCTACCACTGGATCGTGCTGATTGCTTATTTGTGTTTGTGCAACAGATTAATTAGTCTTACTATTATATTACATAGTTTTATTAAGATTATTCTTTAGTTTTATAACTATATACTTTAGTTCCTCGAACGGTCAATTCCTGCAAGATTCTTACCTTTTCCATATATATTATTATTATTATGTTTATTATCCTTTGTAATATAGGTTGATAATTTCCTACTCTCTCATAATTTTAAATTTTAATCAAATTCAAATCAAAAGCATATAGTTATTCGGGTGTTGGGCTAGATCTGTGTGTAAACTATCCTGACCGGGTCTGTTTGTTTGATTTGGAATGCCTGGTCGTAATTCTCGCCTTGCGGGTCCTTTGACTGGTTCAGCTATTAAGACTAGGCGTTCCTCCAGACTAGCGAGTGCTGCTGTCAATAAATCTATGTCTAAGAAGACTAAGTCGCGTAATCCGAAGAATACCTCAGCTAGTCTCAGTCCGCATACTACAAATAAATCTAAAAATAGTGGCTCTACTCGTAGAACCAAGCCGAAGGATATACCTTGTGCCACTTGTAATCTTAAGAGTGATCCCCCTAAGAAATATCCCAGGGAAAGGAAGGTTGAGTGGATCCAGTGCTTGTGCTGTAGGAAGTGGCATCACGTAGTGTGTGGAGGCATATCTTATGTCACCTTTTATGCCTGCTACAAGCAGTTTAAAGATCTTGACTGGGTTTGCCCCTCTTGCATCTCATGTGCTAGGGCGCAGGCTTCTCTAGTTCCTGCTTGTAAAGCTCAGCTCCTTGTTCCTGCTCGTGGGAGCACTGTTTTGTCAAATTCAGCGCTGGTATATGGCTCTTCTTCGAATGACAAGTCTCAGTTTAATTGCTACCCTAATGGTCTCACTTTAGAGACGGACATTAATGCTTGTTTGCTTGGTGGAAATTCAACAGCTTCAACTGCGAATCTGCTTCCAATATCTTTTGAGCATTCAGTCTCGCCTGTTAATTCCTGCATTAATTCATATGTATCCAGTTCTGAGAGTGCTTCCTCTGGAAAGTTATCGATTAGTAGGAGCGAAGACAAACCTAGTAGTAGTAACATAAACTACAAAAATAACAAAATTAGTATTAGTAAGGATAGGAGCTTCATTGGACCCAACACATTTAATAATATCTCCCACCATACAGTTGTTGAGAATTCGCAAGGGGTGTGTTCCCCACTATCTGTCAGTGCACCGGTTTTCATTCCGAGTTTAATTTTCAATACTACAAAGTCGGCTTTAACTCCTACTTCTCCTATTGGCGAACCTAGTCAGTGTTCTTCGCCAGTTACGTCATTGATTCAAGTTCTCTCTGACGATTCTGACTCTGACATTAAAGCACAGCTCAAGGACTTGACTGAAAGAGTTGATGCTATTACATCAACTGTTCCTAAAGTTGGTGATAACGCAATAGATTTTGGTGTGCTCTCGCGCATTTATGAAAAAAAAAGATCGCTTGTGATTAATAATCTGCCCAGTGCGCTGACGTGCAATAAGGTCAGGGACGTGTTGCTCTCCGCATTGTGTGCTAGTATTGGTTTGGACGGCTCCTTTTGTGAGAAGGTTGAGCGTATTGCACCGTTCCAGCCGAAACCTGGTCTGCAAGGTCCAATTCTACCTAAAGTCTTCTTGAGATTCTACAAGGAGGAAGACTGCTCTACTTTCTTCCGCTCATACCTCAAACGGCTAAAGTCTAACCCTCTCACATTAAAATCCCTTGATCCAGAAGGAACTAACTCCAGAATTTACATTAACGAGGATCTTCTGCCACAAGACCTCAATCTTCTGCATTCTGCTCTGCGCCTTAAGAGGCAAAATCGAGTGGAGAGAGTGTACACTCGGAACAGAGCGGTGTACATCTTACATAGGTCGGCTGACTGTGCAACTAATCTTCGTGCTGATCGCTTTTCTCCTGAACTTGCTCAGCGTCTCTCTCAATCTTCTGTCCTCCCAAGCTCATAGACTATCCTCAGTGATGTCTAATATCGCGAACTGTCCGCACTATAACATTCCAACTCAGGCTGACTTATCCCGCATCCTTCCGCCGAACAACTTTAATGTTCTATCATTTAACGCTAGATCTACTACTAAAAACATCACTGACATCAGGCACTTGGTGGGTCTTGGGGAGGTTGGTGCTCTTCTTGTTTGCGAGACCTGGACCAAGAGGTATCATTCCTCTAGAATGATTGGCATCCCTGCCTATAGGATACACAGACTTGATAGGGTTGCTAATAGGGGTGGTGGCGTTGCTGTGTATGTGGTTGATAGTATGAAATCGCGAGTCTCTTTTAGGTACATTGATGACAGCTGGGAGATTTTGGCTGTACGCGTCTCTGGACGTGACACGAGAATTGAGCCTATCACCTTGGTCTCAGTATACAGGTGCGCTGCAACCTTCACGGACTGCAATATGTCTGTCTTGTCTGGTATCCTTGAGAGTATATCAAGTCACTCCTCGTGCCTCTTGGTGGGTGGTGATTTTAACATTGATGTTGGCGCTTCATCTGCGTTATCCTGTACCTTGCTTGACCTCTTGAGTGAAAAGGGTCTCACTATCATTAACTCTCTTCCCACGCGTCATGGGTCTACTTCATCCACGATCCTAGATCTACTCATCTCATTTCCTAATTTCCAGCCGGTTTTCTCCGGTCAGTGTCCTGGTATTTCGGACCATGAACTCCTATTTGCTTCTTTCAACTTCAATTCTCAATCTCCTAATCTTTGGAGAACCTTCAGAAATATCTCTGCCATTCAGGATGATGCCCTTCAGGCTGACCTTGCTATGACCGATTGGTCCCCTGTTTTCAGTGATCCGGACCCGTGTGCGGCGGCACTTTATTTCTCTGGTACTTTACATTCTGTTTTTGATAGGCAGGTGCCGCTCAAAACTGTCAAAATTCGCACTGTCAGAGATACTATTTTCAAGTATCCTGAGATTTTGCTAAAATGTCAGTATCGGGATCTGGCGTATAGGGAATGGAAGAGGAACAAGTCCGTTGTAAATCTTAACGAATTTCGTCGGTTACGTAGACAGGCCGACTATTTAATAAGGGCAAAACTAAGGGAGGATACAAGGAAAAGCATTAGGGAGGGTAATGTTATTAATTGGAAAAAGGTCAATGATCTTGGTCTCGGCTCCAAAGCAATGGCTCAGCCGGACTTTGAACCTAACGAATATGCTGAATATCTCAGTCCTAGTGCTGTGTTGTCTGGTGAAGTAAGTGACAGTTCAGTCAATGCTCGGATAGCGCTATCTGACTATGGGTCCTCTACTAATCCGCATTCTCTCAGCTCGCCTTCTGATGATTCCGGTACGTCTAGTGCCACTGATGTATTTAGCTTCACTGGGGTGTCGGAGATCGAGATAGTAAATGCTTTCAGCGGTATGAAGTCTAATGCAACTGGTTATAATGATGTCCCTCTTAAATTCTATATAAGAATTTTGCCCTTTATCTTGCCAATTATCTGTCATTTGTTTAACAGATTGTTGTCATCTTCAAACTTTCCTGACCATTGGAAGGTTGGAATGATCACTCCTATCCCCAAAGTCAACTCTCCTTCCGATATTTCCGACTGGCGACCTATCACAGTATTGCCTACCATTTCCAAGGTACTTGAGTTCCTCATGGTGGAACAAATTACCTCGCATATTAGTACACATAACTTATTATCAAAATTTCAATCTGGTTTTAGGAGGCGTCATTCGACGAGCACTGCTCTTCTTGATGTTGCTGCGGGTATTCGGGATCTTTGTGACAATGGTAATAGTGTAATCCATGTGTTGCTGGACTTCAGTAAGGCCTTCGACTCTGTCCCGCATTCTTTGCTGATTGATAAGCTTAGGGCTCGTTTTCGGTTCTCTACCTCAGCGTGTGGTTTAATTGGTGGCTATTTGAATAACCGACGATTTATGGTTAATTGTAATGACTCACACTCCTCGATGAGACCAGTTGTGAATGGAGTTCCGCAGGGGGCTGTGTTGGCTCCTCTCCTGTTCACTCTCTTCATTGATGATATTAACACGGTTCTGGGTGAAGTAAAATTTCATATTTATGCGGACGATCTGCAAATCTATCATGGTGCCGCAAGGAATCGTCTCAAAGATTCTGTAGATGTCATTAACAGGACACTTTCTAGGATCGCTGGATGGTCTCTTGATAATGGCTTGTCCCTTAATCCCTCCAAAACGCAAGCCATGGTATATTCGGTGCGAGCTTCAAATGTCGCTGATTTGTCTGAACTGCCTGATTTGTGCATCTTGGGCCACAACATTACGCTCTCGGCTAGAGTGGTCTCTAATCTAGGTGTTCTTATGGATCCGGGCCTCACGTGGGAGCCTCAAGTTAATAAGATCTGCGCTAGAGTGTATTATGGTTTGCGTTCGCTTTACGCTGCCTCCCAGCACTTTGACGAGGTCACTCGCACAAGACTCTTCTCAGCTCTAATCCTACCACATTTCTTCTACGCTGATATTGTGTTATTCCCTTTATCCTGTGGTAATATTAACAAACTTGTTCGTGCATTCAAGGCTTGTGCTAGATATGTCTTTGGTCTTAAGCGCAGATCACATGTCCCCTCACAGCTCATGGAGGTGCTCCTCCCCTGTCCACTGGCTAACATGTATGTTCTGAGTACGCTTATGTGTATCTTCAAGGCTAGACATGGCTTATTACCCGGCTACGTTGCTGGGAGGTTCAGCTGGAGTTTGCGGAACCGGTTTAGGATTGTCCTTCCCAGGGTCAACTCGCAATACGGAGGGAGAAGCACTTTCATGCGTGGTGCGACTATTTGGAATCAGCTTCCTGAGGATGTCAGGCGTAGTGCATCGCTGAATTCATTTAAGTCAGCGGCTATTGAGTTCTTGAGTGCGGTTTCCTGATCGTCTTCCACTACATAAATTTTTCATAAATCCTACTTCAGGTCTATATACTGACTATCACAATAATATTAATAATACAAAACTCAAAACAAATCAAATTAATTCAACATCGTTTCCCCCTGATGGTATTATATTCAGTGGGAATCATGTGGTTGTTCCCCTAGAATATCTCTTTATCCTACTTATATCTCTACTTATATGCATGTACATAATAAATTTATCAACTTTCAATTTTCGTCAGCTTGGTCATGGTAGTGCAAGTCACACATGATCACATGATCACATCACACCATACTATATGCTCCGTTTTAATGTTTAGAATTGTTCATTAAATAGGAATTATTTTATTTTATACTGTGTTGCTTTTATTTCACGTCATTGATTTGTTAATCCCCCTTATATACTTCATTGTTTCATTGGTACTATTTCATTGTCTTACTTTATTGATTCAGTAATTCATTGTTTGCTATCTATGCTGCTTTTATTATTAAATATTTCATATACTGTATATATACTAAGTTTTCTCCTCTACTATTTTTATTGTTTGCTCAATGTTTTTTTCTTTTTTTATTATAGCTCTCTAGAATATATTCTGTGTATATATTTCCCTTAGGTTCTCTTATTTTAAGTTATTTTTATTATTCTAATTAATGTCTACTTCACTTGGCTGCTTATGCCTCGTAGCTATTAAGCTATCTATTATATCTATTATATCTATTACTAGTTTGCTTAATGTAATTTTCACACTCTACATTACTATACTACACTATGTACTCCTGTTTCTTGTTTTTTGTGTTTTGCTATAATGCAACTTTTGTATTTTAATTACTAATTCATGCTATTATGTTTTTCTCTATGTTCTCTTATGATTTATTTTTCTAAAATGTGTATCTACTTTGTAAATGGCTATGATGTGCCCAACGCTTTGCGTGTCTTTGGCACGGGTGCTCTAATAAAGGAATGTTTATGTTTATGTTTAAAGCTGTCAACTTTGACAACAAGAATTGTCAAATATCATACTTCGGCAAATAAAAAAAAAAATTCTCATGAGATTGCTATTACCTTTTAACGCTTGTGCTTTTAACCAGAGAGCTTTATAAAAATATGCCTTTCTCATTCTCTCCAGATTATTTTTTATTAGATGGATTTATAGCCGTCCGTGAATAACCGCTTACTCACACTTGTGTACATTTTTCGGCCAAAATATTTTGCTCTTCCAGGAGAGTCGTTACATTATAATTAGTCATACTTCGTACTGTGTTTTAGATTATGTTCAATTTTATGCCACTGAAGGGTTTTCAGTGGCATGTTCTAAGTTGGGCTACTGACCTGGGGGTGGTTCTGTTTACATGCAGAGTTGAAAGATTGAGTTGAGATTGAGGTGATTTTCGACTCATGTTTTTGAGCACGCAGGGTTGAGAGATTGAGTTGGAAACGAGTTCACATATAGTTGAAGTGACAGTTAAACATAACATCTCGTTTATGGTATTTTTGTGATGGAGTTATAAAAGTTATAAATTTTGTTTAAATAAACAAAATAAACTCACAATAAATATACAACCTAGCAAAACTTTCGAGAAAAGAGCAAACTAAATAAATCCAGCTGTTAGGTGCCAACTCGAGTACTCAATCCGCGTTTATAGGGCACCATTTCCACTCGACTGCGCCAGCTAAGCGTGATCGAGTCGAGAAGTCGAGTCGACCCAATTTCAACACGACCGCGTTTACATGGAGTTGAACCCGAGTTCAACCATGGTTCAACCCTGCATGTAAACATGGTATTAGGCGTATATTTTTGTCACATATTTTGACATTTCACCTCAAATTTGTCGTACTGTTATATTAGATAATATTTTATTAGCTACAATTTTGACACACAAAAACATGTTTTTTCACCCTTTTTTTTTAGTTTTTTTGCTTAAAAATTCACCATATTCATTTTGATTTATGCTTTTCATCAACCACAAAATAAACTAAAATGAATTTGCATGAATTAATGTCAGAATATGTTATGTAATTATGTTGAGTGATTGGCTAGGACGTGAAGTCCAGACTGCCAGCATGCGCTGACAGATCACCCGACGGACAGCGTTGACTGCAGGGCGGCACGCTAGTTCGCCTCAACTATTGACGGAGAGTGTGGGGGGGTTCCACAAAAAGACCTGCCGCTGCCGTCTGCCATATACAAAAAAATTCTTCGTCCCTACAACCAACAAAAGCCGGCACACATTCGGTCCTGAAGGGACCCGTACGTCACTTACCTGTATTTTGGTGGAAGGCGTAGGTGTTATACCTTCCTTTGCCAGCCCCATCCTCCCAATTGACATTGGGTGGCACAATTTTCCAAAGTCCCTAATTGACCTGTCAAGGGACTAGAGCAACCCTACACAACCCTCATGCGAGAGGGCGCCAGGATAGTGAAGGGGGAAATAATAGAGCTCACAGCATCGTTACGTTATAAAAAGTTCATCAAACACTTTTAACATAGTCTTATGATTCCAAGTTTAGGGCTTCATTTACGGAAATTTTTTTAGAATGGAAGCGCAATTCTCAAGGAAATTTATACTGTTGCCAAGTGGCTGTGCCTAAATCTATTTATATCAATTGAAGATGTAAATGCTAGTCAAAATGCAATGCTTAAAATATAGGAATATACAATATTGTTGCGAGCGTGGCCTTTGGTTCGTTATTTAAAACACAATATTAAATAATTAATATATAAGTTCTTTATTACACTAAAATCATATAATGTTCACAAACATTTATTTAATCAACTCAGCTCTAATTATCGCTAACACTGTACTTCCAATTATCGCAATCTAATTACACACTATCGCTTCTTTATTGCTTTCGCTTCTTAACACTGCAACGTCTAAGACAAGACTCTTTTCTGGCGATGACAACTGTTATATTTATACCCTAGAAACACTCCGGATTAATCTGGAGTGTTCTATTCGAAAAGCTTCTTGACTATTCTATTTGTTCTATTCCTGAACTTTCATAATCGATTCTCCGAACCTGAAGTCATTTACTCTCCGAACCTGAAGTTGTTTATTGCCAGTAAATGTCACCAGTTGTCTCTTTCTATTGCACGTAACACTGCCCCCTTCTTAAACTTGTTCGTCCCGAACAACAGGTGGTCCACGGTCTTGATGCTCGTAGTATTGACACAAGCGGTCCAAATGAACAATTTTGTGCTTGCCTCTTGTGCCACGCTGAATCCTGTATACCACGTCATTAATTCTAGTTACTACTGAATATGGTCCTTCCCAGTGTTGTTGCAATTTTGGAGAACGTCCCTTACGTCGTTTCGGGTTGTACAGCCAAACAAGATCACCTTCGTTAAATCCTGCGGAATTAGCGCGTAAGTCATAGCGGGTCTTCATCCGATCAGTATTTGTTGCTAATTTCGTCCTCGTGGCCTCGTGTACATAGGCTAATTGTTGTTTGAGCTCCGATACGTAGTCTTCTGGTAACTTTTGTTCACCTCTGGGGATACCGAATTTGAGGTCGCTAGGTAAACGCATCTCTCTTCCGAATATGACTTTATCTGGGGTTTGTCCGGTAGTACTATGAACGGCTGATCTATAAGCCATTAGGAATACAGGAATATGTCGATCCCAATCGCGTTGATGATAGTCAACTACTTTCTTTAGATGCTCGATCAATGTTCTGTTGAAGCGCTCTACCATGCCATCAGATTGTGGGTGTAGAGGAGTTGTTCTAGTTTTTCTTATTCCCATCATTTTACACATCTCCTGGAAAGTCCGCGATTCGAAGTTCCGTCCTTGGTCCGAATGAAGTTCGTGAGGCACACCAAACCTACTGACCCAATTCGTTATTATTTGTTCCGCAACTGTGGTTGCCTCTTGATTAGGGATTGCATAAGCTTCAGGCCATTTACTTAAATAGTCAATGGCAACTAATATATAACGGTTACCGCTATCCGTTTCTGGAAAAGGTCCAGCGATGTCTATAGCTATCCTTTCAAAGGGGGCTCCGACATTATACTTATGCATTTCTCCTCTGCTTCTTTTCTCGTATTTTGGAAATGGTTTTGTTCACTCCCAAATGTCCTCTAGAGGTTCCACCGTGCATTTCTTCTAGAACATCTTTGACATTTGATGCCGGCACGACTATCTGCATTCGGAAAGATTCGCCATTAGGTGCTTCCCACTTGCGTTTTAATATACCACATTCAACATGAAGAGAGTTCCATTGAGCCCAGTAACTTTTTAGCTTCTCACTCCGTTCCGAAATATCCTTCCAGTCTGGTCTTTCCATGTCTTCTTTCCAAGCAAGAATAGGTGAAATGTCCGGATCTTCTCGTTGTGCTATTCGTAGGTCCTCGTTGTCCCAACCTGTAGATGGCTCCACGGTTACCAACTGTATAGTTGCTGCTGTTTCTTTTTCTTCTATTCGTGTGCAATGTTTGCACTCAAGTTTACATGGACGTCGTGAAAGGGCGTCTGCATTTCCATGGATACGACCTCTTCGGTGTTGTATTTCAAAATCATAAGCCTGGAGTCGCTCTATCCATCTCGCCACTTGTCCCTCAGGATTCTTAAACTGCAGAAGCCATTTAAGCGCTGCATGGTCGGTGCGAAGGATAAATTTCTGCCCATAGAGATATTTATGAAAATGCTTTGTTGAACTTACAATGGCAAGTAGCTCCTTTCTTGTAGCACAATAATTTTTCTCTGACTTTGAAAGTGCTTTGCTATAGTAAGCTACTGGAACTTCTTGACCATTCTCCTCCTGAGAAAGCACTGCACCAATACCTTCATTGCTGGCATCCGTGTCTAATGTAAATGTTTTTCCCAGCTTTGGGTAGTGAAGTACTGGAGCCTCACAGAGCTGTTGCTTCAAATTTTCAAAACTTTCGTTGCATTTATCCGACCATATGAACGGCTTTCCCTTTTCGGTAAGTTGATGTAGGCTTCTTGCTATATCTGCAAAACCTTTCACGAATCGCCTGTAGTAGGTAGCTAAACCAAGAAAACTCCGTAATTGATGTTTGTCCTTTGGAGCTGGCCAAATTTTGACGGCTTCTATTTTCTCTGGATTGGTTCTTACTCCTTGTGATGAAACTATGTGCCTTAAATATTTAACCTCTTTTTTAAATAGAGCACATTTACTCGCACTGAGCTTTAATTTTGCATCTTTGAGTCTTTGAAGTACATCCCGTAAGTTATTTTTATGTTCCATGAATGTCCTTCCGATAACTATTATGTCATCCAAATAGACAAGACATGTTTTCCAGGTTAAACCTCGTAGAACACATTCCATTAGTCGTTCGAATGTGGCTGGAGCATTACATAACCCAAATGGCATTACTTTGAATTGCCATAAGCCACTGCCAACTGAGAAAGCAGTTTTCTCTCGGCCCTCGGGATGTATTTCCACTTGCCAGTAACCACTCTTCAAATCCAGCGTGGAAAACCATTGCGCTCCGGAAAGGGTATCCAATGTGTCATCAATCCTTGGTAATGGATAGCTATCTTTTCTCGTCACGTTATTTAGTTGGCGGTAGTCTACACAGAATCGGGTGCTGCCATCCATCTTCCTAACCAGAACAACCGGCGATGTCCAAGGGCTGTTAGATTCCCCTATGATGCCTTGTTTCTTCATGGAGTTCATCATGTCTGCAACTTCTGGTTGTTTGGCTAATGGCAATCTTCGTGGTGTCTGTCGAATGGGTCTGGAATCTCCTGTATCGATTCGATGCTGGACAAGATTTGTTTTACCATAATCATCATCATTCATTGCAAATAATTCCGAAAATTCATCGATCACCTCTTTGGCATCGTTGTGTTGTTGTTCACTTAAGGCACTGGACGAAAGAAGTTTCTGAACCTGTTGGGTAGTAGCTGGTATAGTTTTTGTCTCCTTGACATTACTACCATTATCTAAATTGACGATTTGGTAAACGGGTTCACAATTTCCAATTATAGCACCTTCTTTTAGTTGTACCTCGTTTTCAGATGTGTTAAGCACTCTGACTGGAATTAATGTTGCACCTTCTGCCTTCACTAAAGTCTTGCCAACGATGATGTTCGATGTAACTTTTGTGGGGTTAGGCTCCACCAGATAGAATCGGCAGGTCCCGATGTCAACAGTAAGCTTTGTCCATATTAGTGTCTCGGAGCATGGCGAAAGAGTAATATTTTCGCAAACCATCGTCCTTACTTTCGCAGGATGATCTGCTTCTTCTCCTAGTTTCATAGGAATTTCTATGTTGCCATATTTGAGAATCCGCTCTCCGACATCCAGATTTATTTTGTATGTGGTCATGAAATCTATTCCAAGAATGCAGTCATCCATTATGTCTGAAACCAGGAAAGTGTGAGGAAATAGTAGTTCGCCTAGTTGAACATCTAAAGTTATTTCTCCAAACACCTGTGCTGCCGCTCCAGTTGCTGTTCTTAGTAGATATTTGGTGGTGTTGTGAAGCCATTTGTTCTTAACAAGATCTGCTCTAATAATTGATCTTGAAGCTCCAGTATCGATAGTAACTGCGCAGTCATTTTTTCCTACACTTCCATATATAACAAGACTGCTATTATTTCTCTGTAACTGACTTACTTGGATGATGACTTCGGGGCTGTCGATTCCACCAACCAACTTCTGCCCCACGAAGTTGGTTTTTACTAGTTTTCCGACTGCTCAAGAGGAGAGACGATGCGACTAGTCGCTGTTTGATATCTAGTCTCTCCACGAATTGCTTGTTCCCTGGCTCGACATCTTTGGCATTCTTCTTTCCCCTCTTCTTCTGGTGATTCCACTCTTCGACGTTTTCTGCAGTCTCTTTGAAGGTGCCCTGGTCTATTACAATTCCAGCATCGAGGGACACCACGTGAAGGCGGGCTCTGTGATGATTGCACTCTATTACAAGTACATTCTTCCACTGAAATTTCTCTCACTCGTACTGCACTCCGTGAAGCTTGTCTGGCGGATTCGTATGCTAATGCATAGGCTAGTGCTTCTGCTGTTGATTTCTTTCCTGCTAGCCTCAATGATTGTTGTAAATTTTGATTTGTAATAGCGTTCACAAATGCCTCCGTCACCACTTCATTGAGAAAATCCGCATTCACGCTGGAGTATGACAGATGCGCTAATCTTTCTACATCTGCCTGCAGTTGTTGTAGTGATTCGCCATGTTTTTGAATCCTGTTGCGCAACTGTAGGCGATATACTTGCTGCATGTGCTCATCTCCGTAACGTAATTCTATCGCCTGTACTAATGAAGAGTAATTACGTTGATTTTCAATCGGTACAGTTTGTAAGAGTTCTGACGCAGGACCTCGAAGTGCTAACACCAGAGCTATAGCTTTGTCTTCATCATTACATCCATTTACCTCTGAAGCTGCCTCGAATTGTCTCTTGAAGATATGCCACGAATTTTGTCCATCAAATATGGGAGGTTTCATTCTACCTGCACCGGATATTTCAGTTGCTACGCTTAGAGGCTGACGATGCTTTATTCTTTCCAGATCTGCTTTAAAGTTATCAAGCTGTTCCGTGACATTTTGTTGTACTCCCGACACTTGTTGTCCACAGGGGCGGATTTCCCTATATGCCGAGTAGGCCCGGGCCTAGGGCGGCAGATTTAGGGGGCGGCAAAACTTGGTGATTTTTTCTTGTAGTTGTGGGTATTTCATTACATTTTTATACTATTTCGTTTTTTTAAATAAAATAATTCGTTGGAAAGTGCTATTTTTAATTCTACTCCATTTTGTTCAAATCTACTCCGATTTATGAGGCAGCCTACTCCGCTAATTCTAGCCTGGGGTCCCTTCACTGGATATAGATCATTCAATTTTTCGTGTTTTACAGGGAGTAGGGGGGCGGCAATCCATAGGCCTAGGGCGGCCAAGTGATCAAATCCGCCCCTGGTTGTCGAACTTCCAACACTTCCTGCTGTATTCCTTCAATTTTCATATTTTGTTCGTCTAATGAAACTTTCAGAAATTTCTTCTGTTCCTCCAAACAAGTTTCTAGACAATTCTGCAAAGAATTCTTTTGTTCCTCAAAAGCATTCTTTTGCTCGTCCATAGATTTATTTTGTTCCTCGAGAGAATTCTTTTGTTCGTCCATAGATTTCTTCTGTTCATCTAAACGTGATTCTAGAGAATTCTTTTGTTCGTCCATAGATTTCTTCTGTTCATCTAAACGTGATTCTAGAGAATTCTTTTGTTCCTCGAGAGAATTCTTTTGTTCCTCGAGAGAATTCTTTTGTTCATCAAAACGGGCTTCCATTTTGCTCATTAAAGTACTCAAAAGCTGTTCCATTTTCATCGCAGGCGCTTCTTCAACTTCGATTTCTTCCAAGTTCTCTTCGAAAACAAATGTTTCAGGATTCTTTCCTTCCTCTATCAAAGATTGTCTAAGTCGCTCGACTAGAACTTTCTTTATGCCTGTCGTTTGTAATGACCGGTTCCCTGACTCCAGTTTCAAATCCTGCGTTCGAAGCTCGTCCACTTTGCGCCCCATTATTTTAGTAATTCTCCTATAGATGAATATAAATTATTTTCCAGAACTTTCACAATTTAACACAATTTCTCAAAATTAATCACTCTTTTAATTTTTAGTCAATTGCCACCACTTTATTTCTCGAATTTATTTCACTTCTGACACCAGTTGTTGCGAGCGTGGCCTTTGGTTCGTTATTTAAAACACAATATTAAATAATTAATATATAAGTTCTTTATTACACTAAAATCATATAAAGTTCACAAACATTTATTTAATCAACTCAGCTCTAATTATCGCTAACACTGTACTTCCAATTATCGCAATCTAATTACACACTATCGCTTCTTTATTGCTTTCGCTTCTTAACACTGCAACGTCTAAGACAAGACTCTTTTCTGGCGATGACAACTGTTATATTTATACCCTAGAAACACTCCGGATTAATCTGGAGTGTTCTATTCGAAAAGCTTCTTGACTATTCTATTTGTTCTATTCCTGAACTTTCATAATCGATTCTCCGAACCTGAAGTCATTTACTCTCCGAACCTGAAGTTGTTTATTGCCAGTAGATGTCACCAGTTGTCTCTTTCTATTGCACGTAACAATATGTATGTCTAACGTGAAAGTTCAAACGTAAAAAACGTGTGAATATATAAAATATATGTCTGAAGTGAAAGTTCAAATGCAAAAATAGGTAAGTATACAATATGCATGTCTAACGTGAAAGTTCAAATGCAAAAATATGTGTGAATATATAATATGTATGTCTAAAGGGAAAGCTTAAATGCAAAAATAGTTGAGCATCTATAATATCTGTCTAAAGTGAAAGCTTAAATGCAAAAATAGGTAAGTATGCAATATGTATGTCTACCGTGAAAGTTCAAATGCAAAAATAAGTAAATATACAATATGCATGTCTAACGTGAAAGTTCAAATGTAAAAATATGTGCGAATATATAATATGTATGTCTAAAAGGAAAGCTTAAATGCAAAAATAGTTAAGCATCTATAATATCTGTCTAAAGTGAAAGCTTAAATGCAAAAATATGTGTATACATGATAGATAAGTATAACGAAAAACTTCAAAAGCAGATCAAACGGATCCTCACAGTCAAAATCCCATGGTCTGGTGGAGCGCTCCAACATCCAGTATCTGTAGTTCAATTTCAATATATAAAAAATTTTAATACTTGTAGGTGTTCGTTCCCTACTTCAGTGCTTGCATTACGCCGTCACTAATAACATAAACCTTACTATAGGACTTAAACAATCTGCCTCGTCTTATAACTAAATCGCCTTTTATGTGAAGCATTAAAGCACCCAATACTTTTTATGAGGAAAAGATAAAAAGATAAAAAATATTATAGAACCACTGTACTTGGTGAACTTAGTGGAGACTCATCGTGTGTTCCCAGCTACCATCTATGAGGACAGGAATGTGTACCGATCACTTATTTCATCCCTATGCAAATCGCCGACTATTTACTATTTATGTATATGCCGAGGAACATCGCAGCAATGTGCCCATGATGTTCTTGTCGCTATAGTGGGGAACACTTTTTCGGTGGTTGCATACTACCCGGGACCGTAGCAGCTACATATCCCGAACGTGGCAATTATGTATTCTTGATAGTGGCAGATTCATGTTATGCCATGTTCCTAACCAAAAAGTTCGGAACTTTATTCCTAATGAGCAATTTTTTTAGTTTTTCCGTGTTGGTATTCTTTAAAGTTTTTTTTATGTATAAACTTTGACAGTTTTAGATTAAAGGCGAAAACCCAATGAACGCGGCAGGCGTCGCGTCGCTTTGACAGATCAATAGAATATACGTGTTTAAGTTCGTGCTGGCCAAATGGCTGCCCCGCTTGCCGGATCCGACGTGAAAGTAGATCAATGTTCTACTTTTAACGCGCGGCAGACGCTTTGACAGTTCTTTTGATTGATTTTAAACTGTTTATATGCTTAATAAGCTGCAAATTCAAGAACTGCCGCATCTAATAACTCTGATATATCCACTATTTCACTTTTAAATAATAACTCAAGCTTTTCTATCACTTTTTCTTTTTATAAATAAATCTTAACCAACGCGACGCGTGCATTCGGCCTTGCTCAAATCCTACACGCGTCTGCCGCGGAGAACTGTCAAAGCGATGCGACGCCGGCCGCGTTCATTGGGCTTTCACCTTAAGAGTATATGTGAACCAACTTGAACTTGTGTTTATGGAAATAAATTCAGATATGGTAGAATGCAATTAATGTAAGATTCATTTTTCATAGTTATATTTCTGAGTGCCTCTGTGGGAAAATCAACTTCGCAGAAAATTTTACTGTTGAAAAGTCATACGATACTTCGAAAAATAAGAAAGCGCCTTTGAAACAAGCCCAATTTAAATAAAGGAAAATGAAATTATTTTAATAATTTATTTTTTTTTCATAACTTATGCACACTTGAAATTATTTCCAAGAGAATCTTCACCTGAAATATGACAAAATAATACAGTTTAATTAGATTTGCATGCAAGTATTAACACGAAATAAGATTTTGCATAGTATAAGTGTTTACGTTATATCCAATGTTCACCTATAATTATTTCATAAAGCGGCAAATCCCCGATTATGTTAATAGGTGGCAGTCAGTATGAAGCGGCAACAATTTGGCGGCTTCAAAGCTCTAGCCACCTCAATAAAAGGCAATTCCTGTAATGCCACCAGTGTTTAAATAACTTCAATGTCCCGGTTTCCATAAACTTGTGAACAGCATGCAGTAAAATGCGAAACAGCCCTACCACATGAAGAATATGATTAAATTTTTCTTTCTTATGTTTGCAATATGTTTTATAACAATGTCAAGTGACAAGCTTAAGTGGTGACATATTGATCGGTCGTCAGCTGGTAAGACGCGCGCTTTCACCTGATTTTCACGCTTTTTATTCCTTCAAATATGAAAAAGTTAGTGCATTTTGCTTGAATATTTTTATTTATAATTACATATATTAAATTATTTAGGGGGAAAATCGATCATTACTTTAAAGTCGTTGCAACGCACGAGGAAAGTGGGATATGTTTTTCTGTTGTTCCTCATCAATGGGAACAGAATAATATTTTAAAATGGCCAGAAAACATGAGAAATGTTGAACGTGAGAAGTTAAGAAGAAATCCATCGTCCACACCGGAAGCTATATGGTCGGAGTACGACTGTATTTTGAAATGTAATAACATTTGCACATACGAAGAAGCCATTAACATGGAAAAACGTTGGTACAATGCTCTGACTAAGAGGCAGAAGACAGGTAATTTTTATTATGTAATTCTTGTTTATCCAAAACATATTTAATTCATATTCAACAAAACAAAACATATTCAATTCACATTCAATGCATTCATGTAAATACATAAATTCTCACGACTCATAGAAGAATTTGCTGATAAGAAAATCAGAAAGATTCAGTCCAGACGTAAACTGACACTTTTGTTTTTCACTACCGCGGTGTCTTGTAAGAATACGCAAGATGACACTTTTGTTTTCTTGGCACGGCTCGTGAGAATTTATGTAGATGATAAAATTTGTTTTTTTTTACTGAGTAAACGTTTTGCTAATTGTATTTTTCACATAGTTATGTAATTTATTGTATAAAAATCAGAATTTGAAAGAAATAGAGGTTCAGTTTTTCACAAACTTTCGGCGGTGTTTTTACTAGTATCAATCTTGTTGCTAATCTCTTTACTTTTCAGCAAACTCCTGGTGTGGTGGTTCAAGTACTGCGCACACCTCATAACACAAGTCAAGGTACAAGAACCTTTGGCTTTTCTGCAACTATAAGGTAAAAGCACCTTAAACATTTGGTGACCCCAACGTGATAATTGGTTCACATCACACATCTCGTTCACGTATCAAACGCATACCATAGTGCTGTATCAACATGAGCTTAGACCAGCTCACTCAACGCCAGAAGGATACAGGTGATGAAATCCAGCGACTGGCGACCAATTATTCGAAGGATGGAGATGACCGCAAGAACATAGCGTACCTTCAACAGAGGCTGCAAAGGATTGATAATCTATGGGCCGACTTTGAGAAAACAGACACTCAAATTCGAACTCTATACAGACAACGATTGGAACATAGCTACTTCACAAAGAGCTACTATGACGGCATACGGCTATGAGATATTTGGAGGGCAGATCATGTCCAGATTGCCGTTAAGCAGAGAGACTCATGGCATCGAAGACAAATTACTCGATGCGCCCAGTATCAAGGAACAAGATACGGCTCAGATGGAGCTTAAGGGAAAAGAAAAGGCAACAGATGTCAATCTGTTGATGGAGCCCATACAAGAAGAACTAGCTGCCAAGGTACTGGGATCTAATAAAGAAACTCCTGTTTCAACCGGGAGAACAAGCCAACGTCGTGTTCTTGTCAGTAAGCAACAGTTACTTATGCATGCCATTCAACGTACTCTTGGCAACACAGAAGGCCCAAGTGAATCTCAAACACTTCAGATGAGGATAAAAACAGTTGAGCGGTACTTTTCAGTGTTGCAAGAGCTTCACCATAAAATTTGGAGTTTAGCAGATGATCCTAACACGTTCGATTATAACATTGAAAGCTACTTTAATCTGGAAGAACAGATTCAGAATACACTTGCTCATCTATACAAGCAGTTGAGCCAGACAGTCCGAACTATCAATGGCAGCAGGGCAATTAACGAAGAGGCTACCATAGCCAATGCCATCAGAGTGAAACTACCCAAGATCTCCTTGCCAACGTTCGACGAGGATTATCTGAAGTGGCGGCAATTCCGTGATCTCTTCGTAGAGTTGGTCCATAATCAGCCCATTGCAGAATGTCAAAGGTTGTGGTATCTCAAGATAAGTCTCTCGGGAGAAGCAGAAAGGCTCATTCGGCATCTCACTACATCAGAAATAAACTATGCAACAGCATGGAAGCTAATTAACGACAGATATGAAAACACCCGACTGCTCGTCACCGCCTTAATTAACAAATTGCTCTCCCAACAAAGTATATCCGTCGAAAGCCCAATAGCAATCAAGTCTATGCACGACTCAACACAGGAATGCTTGCTGGCCTTGCAAAATTTAGGAGTACCCACAGATCAATGGGACCCTATTGTCCTTCACATCTTGGTCAAGCTAGACAAGACCACTCATGCATTGTGGGAACAGTCTTTGGCACAACCTAGAAACCTGCAACCCCTCAACATCTTCTTAGACTTCTTGGAGACTCGTTTTCAATCATTGGAAGCGCTGGGGAGCAAGGGCAGAGGAACAGAGGAAAGGAGACTCCATACACTCAAGTCTTTAGCTTCGATAACCAACACAGGTATAACTTGTCTAGCTTGTAAAGGTGATCATAAGCTTTTTGCCTGTAGAAGGTTTTTGCAATTATCACCAGAAAAGAGAATCAACCTCGTGAAGGTCGCCAAACTCTGCTTCAATTGCTTAAGCACGGGACACAATTTAACTGCCTGTCCCTCCGGCAATTGTACACGATGCTCTCGTAAACACAATACACTGTTGCATCCTCCAGACAAAACTCACAGAACAGAGAAGGTCAACGAAAATGCAGGTAAGGTGCTGGCATCAATCCGACAATCAGCATCCACCAATCGCTCTGCGAAAGAACCTGTGACAAGTTCACCAGAAATAGACACGTCAATATCACTAACAACCAAAACGGCAGCAACAACAAGGGGATATGTACTCTTAAGCACAGTCTTGGTCAAGGTGAGTGGTGGAAACGGACCAGCTATTGAGTGCAGAGCGGTCTTAGATTCAGGATCGCAAGTAAATCTCATCACTGAAAAAATGGTCAAAAAATTGAGACTAATGGAAATTCCCGAATCAACGTGCATAGAAGGAATCGGGCAAAGAAAACAACAAGCCCAACGCAGAGTAAGTCTAGCATTGCAATCACGAATCAATGGATTTAACACAAGATTGGAGGCATACGTCTTGCCACGCATAGTATCTCCTCAGCCGACACAGATGATCGACATATCGAAATGGCCCATTCCGAATAATATTCAACTCGCCGATCCTGACTTCAATACACCTAAGTCAATAGATCTCTTGATCGGCGCAGAGCTATACTACACGATACTATACATCGGGCAAATCAAATTAAGCGAGACACTACCAACACTTCAGCATACCGCCTTCGGGTGGACAGCAGGTGGCAAGATTACAAACGAAACTCAAGCGCAGGCAACATGTGCAATCCTCGAAGAGCAAGAAATGGACCAACAATTATAGAAATTCTGGAGATTGGAGGAGACAACAACTAACACCAACAACTTCACAGCTGCAGAAACACGCTGCGAAAGCCATTTTAACCAAACTACAAGAAGAAACTCCAACGGTCGCTTCATTGTACGATTGCCATTTCAGAAGGATCCCAAAAAATTAGGAGAATCAAGGGATGTCGCCTTCCAACGCTTTATGGCCCTAGAGCGATGACTCGCTAAAAGTACAGAGCTGAAGGATCAGTATTCTCAATTTATGAAGGAATACATAAACCTCGGTCATATGAAGGAAGTCAAACTGGATCAGGTCGAACTTCCCTACTGCTTCCTACCTCACCATTGTGTGATCAAACCTGACAGCACTACCACCAAACTCAGGGCTGTGTTTGACGCATCTGCGAAGACGTCATCCAACCTCTCCCTCAATAATATTCTATTCACGGGGCCCACTATTCAATATGATGTATTCTCAATTCTCTTGAGATTCCGGATACCAAGATTCGTCTTCATCGCCGATATAGAAAAAATGTATCGGCAGATACAAGTTGAGGAGGTTGACCAGAAATTTCAACTAATATGGTGGAGAAGTAATGAAAATGAAAGGCTTAAATGCTTCAAACTGTCGACGGTTACCTACGGCACAACATGTGCTCCTTATCTGGCAACGAAATGCCTTCAAAGATTGTCAGAAGAAGCAGCTGTAGAATACCCTCCTAGCGCCAAGTCATTAGCTCACGATTTTTATGTTGATGACGTGCTTACCGGCTCAGACAGTCTGACAAACACCATAGCCATGCAAGACCAATTGAAGTTCATCCTTCACTCAGCAGGATTCAAATTGAGGAAGTGGTGCTCAAATCACCCAAGACTACTGGAGAATATAGCGGAAGAAGATCGCGAGTTACAATTAGATTTCACCAATAAATCTGAGGAAGACATCAAGACAATTGGTTTGACTTGGCTACCTAAAACCGATGAGTTTCAAATCAGACCATCATGGAATAATAAGGACAAGGTCACAAAGCGCATAGCACTCTCCGAAATCGCACACCCTTTCGACCCTCTAGGCATAATGGGTCCAGTTGTAGTAATAGCAAAAATATTTCTACAGAAGCTATGGACGATCAAGCTAGACTGGGACGCAGCTCTACCACAGGAACTTCACTCCTCATGGATTAAATACCAAGAAGGTTTGAAAACATTAAGCAGCATAAAAATTCCAAGACACGTGCTAGCTCACAGAGTGCCAAAGGCTGTGCAAATTCATATTTTTGCGGACGCATCGGAAAAGGCGTATGGCACCGCAGCATACCTACGGGCGGTTGATAAGGATGATGTTGTAATAGTGCGATTACTATGTGCAAAGTCAAAGGTGGCTCCAATAAAGCAAACTACATTGCCAAGACTAGAACTCTGTGCAGCCAAAATCGCACTCGATCTTTCAGAACGGATTAAACGTGATTTGACGTTAAAAAATGAGACCATATACTTATGGACGGATTCCGAAATTGTCCTCAATTGGATAAACTCGCCCTCCTCGTCGTTTCACACTTTCGCTGCGAACCGAGTGTCCACAATACAACAACTGTCTGTGCCCCAGCAATGGCGACATGTAGGGTCTACGGATAATCCAGCTGATGTCTTATCAAGACGAATCGCACCAGAAAGGCTAAGCTCTTGTAATCTTTGGTTTTACGGACCCATTTTTCTACACGGAAGTGAGGCAGCATGGCCAGTCCCATACATCAAGGGACTGCCGAAATCCTGTACTGAGAATCGACATACAATCGCAGCGGCCACCACAGCAGATGATGATATACACTTTGTATACTCAGTGGATCATCGAAATTCCTTCGCTCGACTCAAAAGTATTGTGGCATACGTTCTCCGCTTCATTTCAAGGATCAGAAGCCAGTCCTGTGAAACTATGAGTCAACCCCATCTCAGCCTGCAGGAACTTCACGAAGCGGAAGAAGCCATAATAAGACAAATGCAGGATCAAGAGTTTAATGGAGATATCTGTCATTTAAGGCAATCCGGAGAAGTGGCAAGGACCAGCGCACTGTCTAGCCTTACCCCCTTCTTGGATAAGAGAGGAATCATCAGGGTAGGTGGACGATTAGAGGCATCTAGCGTATCATATGATGCTAAACACCCGCAGCTTTTACCCTATTCTCATCAATTCACTAAGCTGTTGATAAACGACACGCACATAGAGAGATGCTACGTTGGCCCGCAGGCATTGCTAGCTATACTTAGGCAGAAATATTGGCCAATCAAAGGGATAACCCTCGTCCGATCGGTAGTACAACGATGTGTACAATGCGCCAAGGCAAAGCCTATGTTTTTATCTCAGCTAATGGGAGATTTGCCCGCAGATAGGGTGCAGCCAGCGTGACCATTCGTGAATGTGGGAATTGATTTCTGTGGCCCTACATACACTCACTTCAAAATCAGAGGGAAAAGACCACAAAAGTCGTATATAGCTGTTTTCTGTTGCTTTTCTACCAAAGCCACGCATCTGGAAGTAGTGAGCGATTTATCTTCAGCGGGCTTTTTGGGAGCTCTCAAGCGCTTCATAGGACGCCGAGGTACTCCCAGGAACATTTACTGTCACAATGCCACCAACTTCGTAGGAGCCAAAAACCAACTAGAAGAAATAAAGGACATGATGACAGATAACAAGACGAGAGATACCATCGCAGCAACTTGCAGTTCGAAAGGAATTGAATTTCACTTCATACCTCCGCGCGCACCACACTTTGGGGGACTCTGGGAGGCGGCAGTTAAGTCGGCAAAGTTCATGATGCAAAGAACAATTGCCTCAGCCGCACTGACTTACGAAGAACTTGAGACGGCCGTAGTTGAAATAGAAGCGATTCTTAACTCCAGGCCAATAACCCCAATGTCCTCAGACCCCAATGACTTAATGGCGTTGACACCTGGACATTTTCTCATTGGGGAGCCTTTGACAAGTTCCATCGATCCTAGCGCTCAACCCCAGCATACAAGCCTCATCACTCGCTGGAAACTGGTCTTGCACATCAAAAACGAATTTTGGCGCCGCTGGTCCAAGGAGTATTTAAGTCAACTTCAACACCGATATAAGTGGAAATAGCGGTGTCAGAATATCGAACCAGGCCACATGGTCATAATTAAAGAAGACAATACGCCCACCTTGAAGTGGCCACTGGGACGTATAATTAATGTCATCAGGGGCAATGATAGTCTAGTGCGAGTGGCAGATGTTCGAACGTCAAGTGGTATTCTCCGACGAGCAATACATAAGCTAGCACCTCTTCCTGTTGAAGAAGAGCAATCTTCAACGAAGCCTGTCGACGGCGTACCGCACTCACTAAAACCTATCAAGTGTAACAGCAATGATGGACAAAACATCTCGAAAACGCAGAACAATGTCAGTGATAACTCAAGTCCCATCGATACAGACGAAAACACCTCACATAAGGGTAATACGAATCCAAGAAAAAGGGCTCGGCGATCACTAGGCAGTGCAATATTACACTATTAATGACTTGTTTGATGCTGCCAACAACCCAAGGCTCTCCACTAGAGTTACGGCCCTTTCAATCCCAGCCTGGTATATATTTTGAGAACTTGGGAACAGCCAACATAATTTTAAGCGAATAGAATATCATTGCCTATTATGATATGCAACCTTACTGGAGCGAATTTGAAGTATTTGCAAACTACACTAATACCTTAAACTACTTCTGTCATCTAATGAAGGAAAGGGATATCTGTTTAAGAACTGTGGGTCACTTTCAACACCTAAGTGATGAATTGTCCAGAAATAATGAACTGTTACTTCCGAAAAACTCATCCAGAGTAAAAAGAGGAGCATTGGATTTCGTAGGTAACATTGCAAATGTGTTATTCGGAGCTTTAGACTCCAACTATGCAGAAAAAATGTCTGAAACCATTGACACCATACAACAAAATGAGGATCACATCACAAGCTTGATTAAAAACCAAACTTCTCTCATAGATGTGACAGTAAATGTAATCAAAAGGAACCAGCAAATCATAGATAAGCAATTCAAAAACCTTGAATTCCACATCAATGAGCTAACCAAACAAATTAATGGCTTAAAGCAAGAGCTTCATCAACAAAGGATATCTGAAATCTTCACATCCTTAACGATTCAAGCAACTTTGTCCGCACTCAACTTTCAGCGAATTCAATCATTAATATTGACACTCATCATGGGAAAATCAACCCACAACTCATATCACCTCTGCAACTAAGAAAAGAGCTGTCTACAATAAAGGAACATATACCCTTGTCACTGAGGCTTCCAACGACACAGGATGATACACTAACATTATACAATCTAATGACCATTGAAGGAAAGATTGCAACAAGGCATATAATCTTCAAAATCAAGCTACCACTATTAGCACTGGAAGATTTTGAGCTCTTTAAGGTTATATCTGTACCAGTATTGATCAACAACACCTTTCTGACAATTAAGCCGTCCTCACCATTCTTAGTAATAAACCTGCATCGTGACCAATACTACCCACTTACAGAACAAGATCTGAATTCTTGTACATCCATAGCCGAAGACAAACATCTTTGCCGACAAAAACATCCAATATATCGGAAGGGATCAACTATAAGCGCTTGTGAAATTGATTTGATTAACCAGCTTCCACAAGCACACGCATGTGGAATAATAAAAATAGGAGATGGTCCACATTGGATACAACTTTACCATCCTAATGAATGGATTTATGTCCTCAAGCAGGAAACGACAGTGAATGTTGTGTGCGGGAGCAACGGGACAACGCTAGTACTCAAAGCGGCCGGTATCCTAAAAATTCAAGGTGACTGTGTCATCAAGCAGGAAGTTGTAACTATTCAAGGGCACAACATCTACCCAACAATTTCAAGGATGTCTTATTTACCTTCAGGCAACTTGACTAAACTTATAATGCCAACCCAGACACCCTTCTCTTCTAATGAGACCTACCGTTATCATCCGAGCTGGGAAGACCTAGACGACCTCAAGGGACAGCTTCAGCAAGTCTATAAGGAACTGCCAACAAGAAGTCATATTCACGGAAATGATGTCCATCAATTTGCCGTATCATATATTGGACTACTACTAGCCGCAGCCGTCATTCTCTACATTGGCTGCAAATTCCGCGCAACGATTTTTCAGCCTTTTGTCAAGAAGAAACCTAAACCTGCACCAAGGGCTTATGTCAGCACTTCCAACAACGAAGACCCGGACTTTAGCATCAATTTTGAGGCTTAATTGAACTAGGCATTCAATGCGGGGGAGAATGTTTATCCAAAACATATTTAATTCATATTCAACAAAACAAAACATATTCAATTCACATTCAATGCATTCATGTAAATACATAAATTCTCACGAGTCATAGAAGAATTTGCTGATAAGAAAATCAGAAAGATTCAGGCCAGACGTAAACTGACACTTTTGTTTTTCACTACCGCGGTGTCTTGTAAGAATACGCAAGGTGACACTTTTGTTTTCTTGGCACGGCTCGTGAGAATTTATGTAGATGATAAAATTTGTTTTTTTTACTGAGTAAACGTTTTGCTAATTGTATTTTTCACATAGTTATGTAATTTATTGTATAAAAATCAGAATTTGAAAGAAATAGAGGTTCAGTTTTTCACAAACTTTCGGCGGTGTTTTTACTAGTATCAGTAGGAATCA
The DNA here is from genome assembly GCA_963930735.1 of Dioctria linearis. Lineage (NCBI taxonomy): Eukaryota > Metazoa > Arthropoda > Insecta > Diptera > Asilidae > Dioctria > Dioctria linearis. The sequence goes on along the minus strand of OZ005743.1, from coordinate 44,001,576 downwards.
GGCCGGTTTGGACCACCCCCACTCCAAAATTTAATAAAAGCTCTTCGTAGACGTGGATGAGTATAGTTGTGGGGGATGACGTCATGAAAGCTCTTCGTGTACGTCTACGTACACATTTGACCGAATGTTTGTCCAGACATTCTGAAAAAGTTCTTCGTAGACGTGGACGAGTATAGTTGTGGGCGATGACGTTATGAAAGCTCTTCGGTGGATGGCTTGGTCGATTAGCAAGACATCTCTGTCTCTCTCTTTCTGTTTCTTGCTGTCTCTCTTCTAATAATTTCCTCTGACGTCATATGTTTGGTTTGCTGGCTGCCTTGGCTATATTTCTATGGCGTGACGTGTCTAGGCTGATTCGCTTTGTATTGGCCGATAGAGATTCCTGTAACATGTCTGGCCACAGGCTATCAGCTCTGTCTTAGATGATTTTCACTATTTTAATTTGGCAGGAAAAAAACAATATCATCTTTTATTGGAATCGAACCTAGAATGCTTGGTTTGTAAAATCCGAGGCGCTCTAGTCATGAGGCCACGGATGTATAGTAGGAATGCTCTTTAAAGTTGTTATATAAGTGGAAAATGACTGCATGAATATGGTCATCAAAAAAAAACTGTCTTGTTCGTAACCCCCACAAATGTTAGGTGGTACGGTCACGAGAATATATTTAATTTACTTTACAAATGTTTCTTGTGTATACAAGTGTTTGAACGGACGAGCGATCTGAAAATAGAATAGCCTATGGATATGACTGATAAGAGATAGTAGGTATATTCTTCCACGGCGGGTCTCGTGAAAAATTTTCAAATGTTTCAGTTTTAAACGCAATTATTAAATTGGTTAGAATTAAAAATACTATGAAATCGAGAACATTCGCTGTTATGAGATCACAGGCATGTTGTAACATGTTATGAAGATTGACTAGGTACAAGATCAATAACGAGCACCACATCAGAGATAATTTCTAAAAGTATTTTTTCAGCATAATGGTGTTTTATCGTTGATAAGAAATGTACCGGCAGCATAATGTATTCGTATGAGAATAGTTCTCTATGACCGCAATACGAACCTGATAAGAAAACTGATCCCAGACTTCTCGAATAATAAATTTTAGCGTAAAACTGACCTTGAAATTCATAATGGTGATAACGTGTATAAAACTGACTCGATGACCAGAATACGAGACTGATTAAGAACATGACGAAAATTTATCTTCTGTTATGTAGGGTAGAATGAACTTTTAATACACCGCTGTAGAACAGCTGTGACGGAATTTGAATTGCCCCTCAACAAATATAAAACAAAAGCACGAAATGTAGAATTTGCAAAAGAATAACAACGAATATGTATGTATGTATGTAGAGGTTCATATGGCAATAGGCCTGTAACCAGAAGAAGAGGAAGATAGGGATCATTATGAGTAGTTCAAAAGCCCCCAGAACCCCAACTTTTGCGTAAAATTGGCCTTGAGAATTCATGCAGACGATAACGTATTCACCCCCGTACAAAAATCTCAATTCATAAACGCGAGGAGATTAGTTTTCTAAAATTTTACTACCAGGCGAGCATGAATTTTAATTATGTAGAAAGCATATATCCCGTGGTCAAGAAGCTCCTGGCAAAGCTTTTTTGTTCATGCTATGATCACTAACATATGCACAAGAAAAATCGACTGATAACGACATAGTGCCTATACTGTTGGTGTTATGTTATGAGTAAAAACGAATTTGACTAACTATGCTTAAGTCTAGCCGGTCTTATCAGGTAGCATGTATAGTAATTTTTTGTTTAATGGATGTTCCAGGCCAAACGAATTTTTTTTATTGCTGGGGGTTATGCTCGCCTGGTATTGAAGGTGATCTCTCAGGCATACAATTTAGCGAATAATAGCACTTAAAATTCTAACTATAGATAAAAACACCCATAAATATTAATTAAATATCGAGGATCTATAGTGGGGGGTATAATTATGATTAAATCAATATCGATAGCCTATAATAGTTATTTTCATGCCCATAACTGCGTATATCGAGTATACAATGCTCGAATAAATGCTTAGAGAATATTTTTAATCGTAGAGTAGAGTAGAAAAAGGTCGATATTGATTTATAATCACCACATCTTCATATATGCGGAATAAATTGTTATAAAATCTAACACTCGTTAACGCGTAAATAGAATTCCAAAAACCTGTATGCTTCGGGGATGGCTCGTATATCTTCGGGATAAACAGCCTACCTAGCGAAAGTAAATTTATCTGTGTGAAGTTGTTTAGCCTCATTCGCAGCCTACCTAGCGAAAGTAAATTTATCTGTGTGCGAAGTTGTTTAGCCTCATTCTTAGTTGAATATTTAGGGGCGATTAGGCAGCTTAATTTAATCTTGTTAAACATGGCAAAATTTATTATAACCAAAGATAACATAACCTATACCAGGCGTTTTAATATCCGTGGCCGCAAGGTAGAATTCAAATTGTCCCTGTGCCCCCAAAATGCAGAGCCCATCACGTGGTTTAAGACTTCCATAGAAGAAATTGTACAACATGCTGTAGAGGGGCTCCAACCAAATGATTAGGTTGGGATTACTTTTTGCGGTGAAAGCTTCGAATAATAGCACTTAAAATTCCAGCTATAGATAAAAACACCCCTAAATATTAATTAGATATCGAGAATCTATAGTGGGGTATAATTATTATTAAATCAATATCGATAGCCTATAATAGGCATTTTCATACCCTTAGCTGCGTATTTTGAGTATACAATGCTCGAATAAATGCTTAGGGAATATTTTTAATCGTAGAGTAGACAAAGTCCGATATTGATTTATAATCGTTCCATCTTCGTATATTTTCGCGAATAAGTCGTTTCTATCTACGATCGTGAATAAATTTTTGTGAGCGGATTAATACAAAATATACATATACGGGGATGTACGCCCATTCTTAATTGAATATTTCAAGTGTTCGGTCGTAACAATTTATTGAAAGATGGGAAAATTCATTATTACAAAAGACAACATAACCTATATCAAAAGGTTCAATATACAAGGCCGTAAAGTAGAGTTTAAAATCGCGCCGGTGCCCCAAAATGCGGAGCCCACCTCATGGATTAAGACTTCAGTGGAAGACGTTATTCAACATGCCGTAAAGGGGCTCCTACCAAACGATCAGGTCGGGATTACTTTTTGCGGAAACACTTTTAAGGAGAGGGGGCCGGGGTGGATGAATTTTAGACCGGCTTCGGAAATTACAATAGAAGATATATGGGAAATGATTTCGAAAATATTTCAAAGCAACTCTGAAGGTATGTTTTCATGTTTTGCGGGTGATTTGGCCGAGGTTTTCTACCAACATTTTCTATTTCAGGATTAAGTACAGACACATTTTGTTTGGGGGTGACAACTGTACGTTTGCCGCGAGGTAGCGGTAATGATCGTGGGCGAATGTACAATACTTTCGTCGAAGAAAGTGCACTGCGGAAGGGGATAGTTACAATCGAAAACAAGGACAATTTATGTTTACCTCGTGCTTTAGTGGTTGCAATCGCCAACGTAAATAAAGACCCCGACTACAGGAAAATGAGAAGAAATATCGGGAAACTACAAACACAACGTGTCTCAGAACTGTTAATAGAATCTAAAATTCATATACCGATAGACGGCGCTGGAATATCTGAACTTCAACAATTTCAGGTTTATTTAAAAGATTATAAAATTGTGGTATATCAATATGGTACTAAGGGACGAGATGTACTCTTTGAAGGGCAAAATGATGGTCCTAGATTGAATGTATTACATCACGAAAATCATTACAATGTTATAATCTCGCTCACTGCTGCATTTTGTTGCAACTATTACTGTGAACAGTGTCATGTACCCTATAATATTAAAAAAGACCATAGATGTGGCGGAAGTTGCCCCTGCTGTCAACAATCGCCCACCTGTTCTAAAACTCTACCCGAAATTTTGTGCAGCGAATGCAATCGTGGCTTCAGAGGGCAGCAATGCTTTAATAAACACAAAACTTCTGGATCATTAAATAAGAAGGCGATTTGTGATCAGATTAAAAGGTGCATGGGTTGCTTAAAGACATATGGAGCAGATAAAACTCATGTGTGCGGGGAATACTTTTGTAAACTATGTTATAAATATGTGCCCCAAGGGCATTTATGTTATATTCAACCCGATAACCGTAAGCCCTGCATAAAAGACACACTTTTTGTTTTCTATGATCTGGAAACGCGACAGGAAAAAGTCATTGGAGAGAAAATTGTAGAAGGTAGTGTAATTGGGGAAATTAGACAGCACGTACCCAATTTATGTGTATTTCAACAAAGATGTGATCACTGTATAGAGAAAGATATACTGATATGTGAAAAATGTGGTATTAGATTACAGAAGGTAAAGGGTGACGAGTGTGTTGCATCATTTTTACACCATATTTTACAAATGAGAAAGAAGTTCAAAAGGTTGGTAGTAGTCGCTCATAACGGACAGGCATTTGACCACCAATTTCTCTTAAATTATATATTTAAACAAACTGATATAAAACCTGAATTAATAATGCGCGGGACAAAAATAATAATGATGCAGGTGGGCAATGCGAAATTTATAGATTCGTTAAATTATTTCCCAATGGCTCTATCTAAATTACCGAAAGCATTTGACCTGCAAACTGTGAACAAAAAGGGTTATTTCCCGCATCTTTTCAACACTGTAGAAAATGAGAAATATGTTGGTCCGCTTCCTGATACAACATATTATAGCCCTGATACAATGAAAAATGAAGAACGTCAAGATTTTCTCAAATGGTATGAAGAGAATAAAAATAATGAATTTGATATGCAGCGTGATTTGGTAGAATATTGTATTAGAGATGTACAGATCTTGACAGAGGCCTGTTTAAAATTCAGGAAAATAATGCTGAATGAATGCAATGTAGATCCGTTCATCGAGGCCATTACAATTGCCTCCGCATGTAACCTGGCCTTTCGTCGCAACTTCCTCAAACCCAACACAATTGGAATTATACCAAAGAATGGATATCGCAATGCTGATAATCAATCAAAAATAGCAATACAGTGGTTGATATGGGAAGAAGATCATCGTAGAACCCCCATACTGCATGCCGCTAAACAAAGAGAAACTGTATTGAATGGTGTAAAAGTAGATGGATATTGTCCTGAAACAAACCAGGTTTTCGAATTCCACGGTTGTTATTACCACGGACATCCTACATGTCTAACATATAACCGTGATGCCCCACTGCATGACGACCCAAACGATTCTTTGAATAGGAGATACGAGGCAACCACTGCGAAAGTTGAGCGTTTACGATCTCATGGATATGAAGTAATTGAAATGTGGGAGTGTGATTTTCGCAGACAGATGGAGAAGAATAAAGACATGCAATATTTGAAAGATCATCCTTTGCTGGTAAATACACCATTGAATCCTCGTGATGCTTTTTATGGTGGACGAACAGGGAATACTTTTATGTGTTATGAATGCAAACCTGGTGAGAAAATAAAATATATTGATGTGTGTTCGTTGTATCCATGGGTCTGCAAAAATGGTAAATTCCCGATTGGACATCCTAAGTTATACACTGGAAGTAAAGACTGCTCTAAAGTGGATTTGGAAAAAACAGAGGGGTTAATAAAATGTAAAATTTCACCACCAGAAGCCCTATATCACCCAGTCCTACCAATAAAACAAAACAATAAGCTAATGTTTTCATTATGCCGCCTCTGTAGTGAACAGAAAATTCAATCTGAAGACTGTCCGCATACAGATGAAGAAAGAGCCCTGGTAGGAACATGGGTACTTGATGAAGTTAAAGCAGCTTTATGCAGAGGATACAAGTTATTAGAAATATATGAGGTATGGGAATATGAAATCGCTCAGCTTGATAAATTAACCCGCTCTGGTGGACTATTCACGGCTATGATGAATAAATTCATCAAATTGAAACAACAGGCATCGGGGTGGCCAAGTAAATGCAATACAGTGGAGGAAAAGGAAAGATACATCGAGGATTTCCTTGAAAACGAGGGCATTAAATTGGAATTTTCTGAAATAGTGAATAACTCTGGATTAAGATCGCTGGCTAAGCTGATATTAAATTCCTTTTGGGGAAAGTTTGGACAGCGTGAAAATCAGCCAAAAACGAGTATAATAAATAAACCAGCAGAATTTTATGCCTTTTTTACCAATCCAGCTATTGAGGTTCACCATCTCCTCTTTGTCAATGAAGACACAATCATAGTCAATTGGGGTTACAAAGAAGACGCAGCCGACACACTTTCTACAGTTAACGTCTGTATTGCAGCCTATACCACCACGCAGGCCCGACTCAAGTTATACAGCTACTTAGAACAACTTGGCGATCGAGTTTTATATTATGATACAGACTCGGTTATTTATGTTAGTAGAGAAGGAGAATTTGATCCCCCGATAGGAGAATTTGTTGGCGATATGACCGATGAATTGGAATGTTTTGGTAAAGGCAGTTATATAAAACAGTTTGTGTGTGGTGGACCTAAAAATTATGCGTATGAATATTTCAATGTAAAAGAAAAACGTCTTAAAACAGAGAATAAGGTGAAAGGTATACGTCTAGATCATGAGACATCAAACCTTTTGAATTTTGAGAAAATTAAAAATATGATATTGAACCCTGAAGAAAACGGTCACATCCCCATAATTTCACGAAATATACGGCGCACGGAAAATCATGAAGTAGTAACAACCCCCGAAGTAAAAATATACAGACTTAAAGCAGAGAAACGCAAATTTTTGAATGATTATAGCTCTATACCTTATGGGTTCAAAAGACAATGCTTGTAATGAGAACAATGTTAATTAATAAAATAAAAATTGTTTTATTATTACTATATTATTTATCTTTTGACTGGAAATGTCTTATCACTATTAGTGCTATGCGTATTTGTATTAAGAAGAATTATAATTTTGACAGTATTTCGTCTTGATTCTAGTCAACTGGTAACTGTTAATGACAAACCCCATAATGTGTCGTACTGTCGTTAAAATTTTCGTACAATATCGTATTTCATTGCTCCCCGACACACATTTTTTATTTACAGTCATCATTTACATATGTCTGTAACCAGGTACTTCTTCTTCTTTCTCATCAATAAATATTAGGTTGCAGTCTTCATCCATATTGTACACCCTGTTATTTATCTGTACATTCTCAATATATGTTTGTGATTCCAGAGGTTGTAGATTTTCGAAAAAGAATTTAATAAAGCACATATGCATTATTATAGCTGTTTTTTCTACCTCCATTTCAGTTAATTTCTGCACTATAGGGCTCGTAACCTTGGTAAGATACTCCTGCTTAAGGTTTTCACCATTCAAAATCGTATTAAACTCTACCGTTTTAAACAGATGTTCATTTAATTGGTTAATGTATTTGAACCGTGCAATAATTTTAACCCCTTCACCTGTCCTTTTTTCCTTCAATAATTTTTTACAGGCCTCTTCAAACTTTCCAAAGTACAGCTCTTCTAATAAATACTTTTGTGCTTTTAGATCAAAGGGTAGTTTATTATGTACCCCAGTAGCATTTCATCCCATGTAGGATTGAATTGTATCTTAAAAGTAAACTGCTTAGCCATTTTCTTAGGACTTGGTATCTTCAAAGTAAGTTGCTCTGCCATTTTCTCAGGGACTGATGGCGAGGGTAGTTGTTGTGTTGTTGTATTCTCGGGGTTTGCTGCCATGGATTGTTGTTGTTCCTCTGTTTTCTTGGGGTTTGATGCAGAGAGCTGCCGTTGTTCTTTTGGGGCACAAATGAAGCTCTTCATGCTGCTGCTGCCGTTGTTAATCGTTCAACACCACCGTTTTAAATGAGATATGCATGCTATGATGCTTAGAAACTAAATTAATTTTTGCCTCAAACGCGGATAAATTTAGAGGAGTTTTCATTCTTCTAAAATTTACAACTGCCTGCGGATAATATATTCAAATTAAAACCATGATCTCCCCGCAACAAACAAAATCTCTACGCGCTTATCTTTATGTACCCGAATATGCGTTAACATTCTCGAGAAGTTTTTTAAATTTCAAGGTTAAATTCAATATACTCAGTCCGAGTGATTAATACAAATTACTACATTTTTATCATTTTACTCTTGTAGTAAAAATTCTCGGTCAAGCTCAATCAATAAGAGCAAAACAAAAACTGACTCTTATCACTTTCTGCCTATACTACAATAGAGAGCTATAGATTTGACACGAGTTATGGTGGCAATATATTTTTCAGATAATATCATTGAGAATCTTTAATTGTTTTAATGATTTCCAAAAGTTCTTTTGCTTGTTTTCTGCTCTATAGTCTTTCATAATTCATTATAAAGGTTAAAAGCATATACACTAGCAAAAACCGTGGAGTATCCTATCTGGGGAAAATGCCTTGCTCAAATAACACCAGATAACACCAAATCAACACCGAACCAACACCAAAGTAACACCAAATAACACCAAAGTAACACCAGATAACACCAAACCAACACCAGACCAACACCAAAGTAACACCAAATAACACCAAAGTAACACCAGATAACACCAAACCAACACCAGATAACACCAAATCAACACCGAACCAACACCAAAGTAACAACAAATAACACCAAAGTAACACCAGATAACACCAAACCAACACCAGACCAACACCAAAGTAACACCAAATAACACCAAAGTAACACCAGATAACACCAAACCAACACCAGACCAACACCAAAGTAACACCAAATAACACCAAAGTAACACCAGATAACACCAAACCAACACCAGACCAACACCAAAGTAACACCAAATAACATCAAATAACACCAAAGCAACACCAAATAACACACAATCAACCTCACCCCCTCCGCTTCCTCCTCCTCCTCCTCCCCCTCTTGTCAGATACTTCATCTCCTATCATTACAATATAAGTCTATGCGTACTAGGTGATGGTGTTAAAAGCATATACACCAGCAGGCATCGTGGAGTGTCCTATCTGTAGTAAATTCTTTACTCGTCGGGGGTAACTTCTTGCGTTATAAAAGAAATATTCATGATATGGGAAAATCTGTACCGCATAATATTGATGAAACATGTACATTACAAACTGTTTCGAATGTTGAATCTTTAGACTATGATGATGATGAGCGATTAAATAGTGTACGAGAAGTTTTGAAAACCAAAATTAACGCATTAAGAAGATTCTCTGAGAAAGAAGACAAATTAGCACCTGCTGATACCCTTAAAGGCTCGACATACCATCCTTACGAGAATAGAGAGATTGTCAACGAAAATTCTCCTGCTTCTGAAAAATATAACGAAAATAACAAAGCTTTAAACCTCTGTAACCCTAATGAACATAGGTGTATAGAATGCAATAAGTCGTTTAGTCGCAGAGATAGCCTTCAACGGCATAAGAAACGACCGACCCATACATTTAAATGTAATATCTATGAAAATAAAAGTACATCGGATGGAAAGAGCCATTTAATGCCCTGTAATGAAGATGATGATGGTGATGAATACAAACATATGAAAAAATTGCGAAAGTTGAGCGAAAATAAAGATTATTTGTATACCCAAGCACCGGGGAGCAATGTTTTAATGGCTAAAGCTGAAGACCAGGGTCATGATAATGATGATGATGATGATGCCGATAATGATATTCGAAAAACTACAGACCCCAATATACTGGTGGATGAATTAAGACTGGAATATAACAAAAACTCGGGGAGAAGAGCTTTAGAAATAATAAAAAGATTAAAGATTCTCAATGTAATTATTTGAAAATAAAAACTATAAGTCTGAAAATTATTTATATTTTTATTTTCCCTTTTGCTTATACCTATGATAGAAGGTTTATAACACGCGTTAGCGGTATAAAATTTATACTTCTTTTCCGCCGCCTCGCGTTTGAAATTTCTTCACAATTTACAGCATCGTCGACCGCCACATAAAGGCAATAAAAACTGTTTTTCATAGGCAAATCAATGTATTCTTTGGGGGGCTTCATTTTTTAAGTGCATTCGCTAAATTATACATCCGAGGCATCTCCTTCAATATCAGGCACGCATAACCCCCAGCAATAAAAAATTCGTCTGGCCTGGAACATCCATTGGACAAAAATAACTATACATGCCACACGATAAGGTTGGCTAGACTTAGGCATGGGTAGTCAAACTCACCTTACTCGCAACATAACAGCGGCAATATAAGCACTATGGTGTTATCAGCCGATTTTCCTTGTGTGTATGCTAGTGATCATAGCATTGCAAAAAAAAAGCTTTGCTGGGAGTTTCTTGGCAACGAGAAACATGCTTTCTACATAATTAAAATTCATGCTCGTCTGGTAGTAAAATTTTAGAAAAATAATCTCCTCGCGTTTATAAATATTTTTGTACGTGTGTGAGTGAATGTTATCATTTGAATGAATTTCCAAGACCTGTTTTACGCAATAAGGTGAGCAACCATCGTGCATATATCTCATCTATGGTGGGTGTATTGAGCAATTAACAGCATGAAGAGTTTCATCTGTATAAATGTGAAAAATCATTTACAATAACAATGAGTAAAGAGGCCCTTGTGTGCGAGCTGCACAAAGCAGTTCCTGCAGTCCAGATGAATCTTTTAAACACATCAAAATCTGAAGGAGATGTCAGCACAACCTGCTTTTAAGATGCGATATCAACAGTGAATAAACAATGACCTTTTCGGGGGTAACTGCTCAAAAATATTTATTGAAATATTTATATGAATATTACAGGGGTTTTCAAAAATAAAATTAAAATACCTAAATCCTCAGTTTAATAACTTTTATTTAAATATTTACATAAATCAGATTTTGCATAGAAATAAAACACCAAACTTTTACAAAAGTTCATATTTTATCTTGTTTTTACAAATGCAACATTCCTCAGGGAAGTATATCAGAAATTGTCTTAAATTTGTAAAATTTTCAATATGGTTTACACTTATTATATTTATATCGGGTTCTATTGCGTTTATACATCTGTCACAATATATTTCTCCGAGGTATTTGAAATACAACATTTGAATGCTTATTTCAAGCTCGATGTGGCTGCTGTCGTTGCTGTCGCTATCTCGGATCTCTTCGTAGCTGTTGTCACTATCTAGGATCTCTTCCGCGCTGATGTCCCCGGCCCATATTTCTTCTTCATGATCACTATTAATCAGTGTCTCATAATATAAAATACTTGTTGCTGTATTTAAAAAGCGAAAAACTTCACTTATTCGAGACAACTGCTCTTCATGGCGCACTTCTAGCTCTGTCTCGGAACTCACTTCTATCACTTCCGCCTCCGATATTTGAAACGGCGGTGACCAACCAATAAGATTATCTCTTGGTGCCATCCTTACACGAAAACGCTTACACAAATTTCTAATTTAGCGAACTATTCTTAAAATGAAAAACTTTTGTAGCCTCTACTAACCGACCGCTTGGAGTATTTCAAAAACAATAAATGGATATTAGGTATTTGTCGTATACGGTGATCTTATCACAGGCTCGTTCCCTATCTTTCTTGAACTTCACTGTAGCGCTAATAAAATTTTAGAAAACCACATCCTTACCGGCTTATTTTTCATAGGCAAATCAATGTATTCTTTGGGAGTTCATAGATGAAATTTTAATCATTTTGCCAGCCACCCCCGAAAAATTTCAGAAAACCACAATATCCGTACTCCGACTTTGCAAATTAGCTTGTTGGGGAGGGTTTGTCTTATTATTTTTCGTGGGAATTTTAAAAAAATCCGATAAAATTTCTGTGGTACAATCTGAAAAGAAAATTAGCCAAAATGATTTTAGAAAATCATTTAAAAAGCAAACATGGAGAGAACAACAGCTCAACTTGAAAGAATATTAAGAGCGCCCCGGCACCCCGCATGGCCGTCGCTCCACGAGGATCTGGCGGAACTAGCCGAATCCTCCTCGGAGCCGGTAAACATTGTTTACCTGCTCCGCGGGGAACTGGATTGGTGTGAGGTGTTTACACCCGACACCGAGGATATGGAACCCATATCCTTTGTAAGTAGCTTTTTATTGAAAATAGTATATATTAACTTTTTCATTTTACCTTTTCGATTTTTGCAGGCTTACCACCGGGTTTGTGGACATCGGATCTATGTCTGCATCTTCAATAGGTGGGAACACCTGGATCGGGTAGCCGCCAGGCAGGTGCGGGGCGCAGCCCAGGAATTTGATTGGGATGCCGAGCTGGAGGCGGAGGACCAGCGCAGGCATCCACGGCGCAGAGGGTGATTGCTGGGATGTATTTTTCTTTTCAATACAATTATATTCTTTTTAAATGCTATTCTTGAGTATATTCTGTACTCCAATATTATTTTTGCTTACTTTTTATATTATTATTGTCACATATATATTCTCTATTCGTAGCCTTTTAACTTTCTAATTTATATAGTACCATTAACCAGAAAATAAAGAATTGAATTGAATTGAATTTGAATTTTGAAAACATCTCCCAAATGTCTTCTAGCCTAAGTGTTGATGCTAGTCTAAAGCCTATCTGCCCCGGCCCTCTCTCCTTAAAGCTTTCACCGCAAAAAGTAATCCCAACCTAATCATTTGGTTGGAGCCCCTCTACAGCATGTTGTACAATTTCTTCTATGGAAGTCTTAAACCACGTGATGGGCTCTGCATTTTGGGGGCACAGGGACAATTTGAATTCTACCTTGCGGCCACGGATATTAAAACGCCTGGTATAGGTTATGTTATCTTTGGTTATAATAAATTTTGCCATGTTTAACAAGATTAAATTAAGCTGCCTAATCGCCCCTAAATATTCAACTAAGAATGAGGCTAAACAACTTCGCACACAGATAAATTTACTTTCGCTAGGTAGGCTGCGAATGAGGCTAAACAACTTCACGCAGATAAATTTACTTTCGCTAGGTAGGCTGTTTATCCCGAAGATATACGAGCCATCCCCGAAGCATACAGGTTTTTGGAATTCTATTTACGCGTTAACGAGTGTTAGATTTTATAACAATTTATTCCGCATATATGAAGATGTGGTGATTATAAATCAATATCGACCTTTTTCTACTCTACTCTACGATTAAAAATATTCTCTAAGCATTTATTCGAACATTGTATACTCGATATACGCAGTTATGGGCATGAAAATAACTATTATAGGCTATCGATATTGATTTAATCATAATTATACCCCCCACTATAGATCCTCGATATTTAATTAATATTTATGGGTGTTTTTATCTATAGTTACAATTTTAAGTGCTATTATTCGCTAAATTGTATGCCTGAGAGATCACCTTCAATACCAGGCGAGCATAACCCCCAGCAATAAAAAAAAATTCGTTTGGCCTGGAACATCCATTAAACAAAAAATTACTATACATGCTACCTGATAAGACCGGCTAGACTTAAGCATAGTTAGTCAAATTCGTTTTTACTCATAACATAACACCAACAGTATAGGCACTATGTCGTTATCAGTCGATTTTTCTTGTGCATATGTTAGTGATCATAGCATGAACAAAAAAGCTTTGCCAGGAGCTTCTTGACCACGGGATATATGCTTTCTACATAATTAAAATTCATGCTCGCCTGGTAGTAAAATTTTAGAAAACTAATCTCCTCGCGTTTATGAATTGAGATTTTTGTACGGGGGTGAATACGTTATCGTCTGCATGAATTCTCAAGGCCAATTTTACGCAAAAGTTGGGGGTTCGGGGCTTTTGAACTACTCATAATGATCCCTATCTTCCTCTTCTTCTGGTTACAGGCCTATTGCCATATGAACCTCTACATACATACATACATATTCGTTGTTATTCTTTTGCAAATTCTACATTTCGTGCTTTTGTTTTATATTTGTTGAGGGGCAATTCAAATTCCGTCACAGCTGTTCTACAGCGGTGTATTAAAAGTTCATTCTACCCTACATAACAGAAGATAAATTTTCGTCATGTTCTTTATCAGTCTCGTATTCTGGTCATCGAGTCAGTTTTATACACGTTATCACCATTATGAATTTCAAGGTCAGTTTTACGCTAAAATTTATTATTCGAGAAGTCTGGGATCAGTTTTCTTATCAGGTTCGTATTGCGGTCATAGAGAACTATTCTCATACGAATACATTATGCTGCCGGTACATTTCTTATCAACGATAAAACACCATTATGCTGAAAAAATACTTTTAGAAATTATCTCTGATGTGGTGCTCGTTATTGATCTTGTACCTAGTCAATCTTCATAACATGTTACAACATGCCTGTGATCTCATAACAGCGAATGTTCTCGATTTCATAGTATTTTTAATTCTAACCAATTTAATAATTGCGTTTAAAACTGAAACATTTGAAAATTTTTCACGAGACCCGCCGTGGAAGAATATACCTACTATCTCTTATCAGTCATATCCATAGGCTATTCTATTTTCAGATCGCTCGTCCGTTCAAACACTTGTATACACAAGAAACATTTGTAAAGTAAATTAAATATATTCTCGTGACCGTACCACCTAACATTTGTGGGGGTTACGAACAAGACAGTTTTTTTTTGATGACCATATTCATGCAGTCATTTTCCACTTATATAACAACTTTAAAGAGCATTCCTACTATACATCCGTGGCCTCATGACTAGAGCGCCTCGGATTTTACAAACCAAGCATTCTAGGTTCGATTCCAATAAAAGATGATATTGTTTTTTTCCTGCCAAATTAAAATAGTGAAAATCATCTAAGACAGAGCTGATAGCCGGTGGCCAGACATGTTACAGGAATCTCTATCGGCCAATACAAAGCGAATCAGCCTAGACACGTCACGCCATAGAAATATAGCCAAGGCAGCCAGCAAACCAAACATATGACGTCAGAGAGAGACAGCAAGAAACAGAAAGAGAGAGACAGAGATGTCTTGCTAATCGACCAAGCCATCCACCGAAGAGCTTTCATAACGTCATCGCCCACAACTATACTCGTCCACGTCTACGAAGAACTTTTTCAGAATGTCTGGACAAACATTCGGTCAAATGTGTACGTAGACGTACACGAAGAGCTTTCATGACGTCATCCCCCACAACTATACTCATCCACGTCTACGAAGAGCTTTTATTAAATTTTGGAGTGGGGGTGGTCCAAACCGGCCTGATTCCTACTAGTATCAATCTTGTTGCTAATCTCTTTACTTTTCAGCAAACTCCTGGTGTGGTGGTTCAAGTACTGCGCACACCTCATAACACAAGTCAAGGTACAAGAACCTTTCGCTTTTCTGCAACTATAAGGTAAAAGCACCTTAAACAGTTGTTTTTTGTTTAAATGACGTGATGATTCACAAGCTGCGACTGAACTCCGAGCGAAGACCGGAATATGGAATACCTTAAGATATCTCCATCTTCTGTGACATCGTATTCCTGCTGCAATAATAATTTATTTTCTTTTTTGAGAACCGTAGTACTCTGAATGAGATGCTGGACTGGAGAATTCGTTAGCTTTAATTTTACCGAACAAAATTGTTGCATTATCTTTCTTGCATTGCAACAAATTTGGATCTTTCACCATTCTTTTTATCTTCCTTAAGTGATTTTCAAACTGGGAGGCACTCGGGCTTTCTAAATGACGGACGTACAACTCAAGACTTCACCGTATTCCTTTCTTTCCAATACGGTCAGGTAACTTTTGTTGGTGTTCTGGCAGTAGCATGCTAATGTACTAGTCCGAGTCTTATTGGATCATAAATCAGTGTCTTGCTCCGAGAGTGTACTTACAAGAGAACACTCCATGAAGTTCCTCCTCCACATCTCAAGCTGTTCCTCTGAAGTGAAGTTTTTATGGGTTTGCGTAAGGCAAACATTAAAGAATTAATTTAATCAAACATTTAATTTATAAAGTAGGCCACTCAGTGAAAATAAAGACTTACTTATCCACATTGGACTTACTATTCCACATCTGAGCTGCTCGAAGTGCGTGAATCAAGAGCGCCATATGATTTGATTACTTTGTTTATATGATTCGTATGTTTTAATGGGCCCAAATAATGGTTTAATTTTTTTTATTAGATTGTTCATCCATTTAAAAAGAATAATAATAAAAGGCGTAAAACTCCTGGAAAAACCTTCTGTAAGAATTTCTGTGTAGATAGAAATAAGATGATGGAAGAAGCGTACGTAAAATTACCTATGCAAAAAACATTAAAAAGGCTTCCAAATGATACTGTTCGTCAAATACCAAATAGTGCAACGCAGGAAACAGTTTCTAACATTTTTGTTGTTAGTCCTTCACCATCCTCACAAAAATTTTAATCCGTTATGAGTCATTCTAGTTCACAGTTTTCTTTAATACCTGAAAACTCTGAGCTTTCGTCTGATAAAACGATAATCGCCACTGAGGATACGGATTCTTTGCATGTAGTTGAGGACGAAGCTTTCCTGTGTAATAGCTCTCATATCTTAAATGAATCTAATTTTATGAATTTATCAACAAGTAAGCAAAATGTTTGGCGACAGTAAAGTTCATTGCATTAAAAGTTTTATATCCTCTCAGTTCATTTTGAGGATGACCTTAAGATGCTTCGAAGTGAAATAAAGTGTATTAAAGAAGAACTCCAAGAAAATAAGAAAAATATTGATGACGAATTTTGTAAAGTTTTCGCATATCTTGAAAAAATATACAAGACAACTATGATGATATATAAAGCTGATGCAAGCATCTATCAGATAGATTTACAGAAAAATAAGACTGAAGCCCCAACGATAGAAGAAATACTCGGGAAACATACATTACCATTGTCATCAATAGAAGCAGTTCTAGAATTTGAAGAAGCCATTCGGAGCAATGAGGAGTTTAAAAAGGAATTGGTAAATTCATCAAGAATCATTTCAAGAATGTATTAATAATGCATTTCATTACAGATTAGTCGGCTAGTAAAAATTACTGGATGTAACAACGACAAAGATGCGTCAAAAGTGGGCTATCGAGTTGTGGATCACATTTTTGAATCAGAAATCCTAACGCAGTTCTCATGGACAGGAATTTCTCGGACAAAATCTCAAACCAATAAAAAACCTTTTAATCATCTTAAAGGCATTTTCTCAGTATTTTTTGAAGTTTTGAATAAAGCTGATAATCGTTATACTATTCAAAAAAATTAAATTTTCTTCAAAGAGCATATATTGCGACACGCTAATAAAAGACATAATAGGAAATGGTAAAGACAATTGAAACTTATATATCCATATCATGAAAATTCACTCGATATTATTATTTTTTATAGTACTGACCAGAATATTAGACAAAGAATCTTGACAAGCCGCAAAGGTAGCAAAGGTTTCTGGTCCCTGGTCAAAACCATCAGGAACAATTTCACCAATTCCTCTATACCTTCACTACTTAATAATGGAGAAGTGATTGTTGACTCCCTGGATAAAGCTAATATTTTAGCTGCTAGATTCGCTTCAAATTCTCGTCTTCCACCAACTTCACAAACACCTGTTTTGCATCCCCCGTGCGGATGTGTACAAGAGCCAATACACATCCGTACGAGGGATGTGTTCAGGGTCCTTAAGGATATCAACGTCTCCAAAGCCGCAGGTCCTGATGGTTTTTCGCCCCTGTTAATTAAAAGCTGCGCCTCATCCTTGGCTAAACCTCTGCGCAAACTCTTCTACTTGTCTTATTCGACAGGAAAATTTCCAACTGCTTGGAAGCTAGCTCACGTTCAGCCTATTCCTAAGAAAGGAGAGGGTAGCGATCCCTCAAATTATCGACCAATTGCCATCACTTCGATTCTTTCAAAGGTTTTTGAATCTATCATTAACTCAAAATTAATGAAGTATCTAGAAACTAATCATCTCATCAACGATCGCCAATATGGCTTCCGAGCTGGACGCTCATCTGGAGACTTGCTGACCTTTCTTACGGAACGTTGGAACCGTAGTCTTCACAATTTTGGTGAGTCTAAAATCGTTGCTCTAGATATTTCAAAAGCCTTTGATAGAGTCTGGCATCCAGCCCTTTTAGCCAAACTTAAAGCACTTGGTCTCTCCCCTCCTCTTCTATTATGGATTGAAAGTTTCCTATCTAGTCGCCAAATACGTGTTGTATTAGATGGCGTTACATCTGAACCGCATCCCATAAATGCCGGTGTGCCTCAAGGCTCTGTTATCTCTCCAACTCTCTTTTTAGTTTTCATTAATGATCTGCTTTCCCTTACTTTCAATCCCATCCATAGTTTCGCAGATGACAGTACTCTTGATTTCGCTTACTCCTTTGACACTCTTGCGGAATCCAGGGGGAATGCCGCATGTGTTAAACGAGATTGCATGACTAGATCATTGAATAACGATCTTAACAGTATCCTCGCTTGGGGCAAAGCGAATCGCGTCGAATTCAATGCATCTAAGACTCAAAGCTGTCTCATCTCATTAAAACAAGATCATAACTTAACCACACCCGTTTCTTTTGATGGAGCATTAATTTCTGATTCACCGTCACTAAGCATTCTTGGCATTAATATTTCCAGTAAGTTAAACTGGACAGATCACATCTTCTCTGTTGCCAAAGAAGCATCGAAATGTCTTGGATTTCTGAAAAGGTGTAAGAAATATTTCAGCCCGTCAAATCTAGCGCTCCTCTACAAGTCCTACATTAGACCTAGAATGGAATACAACTCCCATATATGGGCCGGGGCTGGTCGCACAGCCTTAGCTTCATTGGATATTGTCCAAAAGAGAGCCTTCAAGCTCATTGGCGATTTGGCAATAACTTGTCATATCGACTCACTCGAGCACCGCCGCAATGTTGGATGCCTTTCGCTCCTTTATCGCTATATGCATGGTCAATGTTCTGATGAAATATCTAGTCTAATCCCTTGTAGAATGATTCCTGCACGCAATACTCGCGCTGCAAACCGCGCACATCCTTTAACCCTTCAAATTACTTTCGGCCGTACAGTAAAATTCCGAGATGCTTTTTTATCCCGAACAGTGCGAATGTGGAACAGCTTACCATCTTCTGTTTTTCCTCCGGCATACAATCTGCGGAAGTTTAAGGGCGACACACATCGGCACCTCCGCCACTCTCCTCACATCCCCTAATCCTTTCCCTATCTCCTTCCTGCCATGCTGTGCTTTGCATCATAGGGTATCCCCTGAGCTTGGCTTAATAATATAAAAAAAAAAAAAAAAAAAAAAACTCCTGCAAAATATGTGAAAGACAAATCTAAGGAACCTTGTGATAGTGCTGAGGACGTTCCTGTTTTTGCGAGCAATGACGACAATGTTTCAAAGATTGAAGTGAACAATAGTTCAGAAAATGAAACTAATTACGAAGAGCAATATATAGCAATATTCGAAGACGAAAATATTGGAGCAGAATAGTAACTATATGGGTAGATTTTGTGCAAATAATATCGCTATTAATATCGCATATTAAGTACATGTGTTCCTCCATTTAGGAGTTTGCATTCTTTTTAACTTTTTTATTGAAAATTGCAAAATTAACAAAGATAAAGCCGCAAATATTTTTACTTAAAAGAATTCAAAGAGTTTCAATTCATATTTTGAAAAAAAGAAAAAATCATTTCCAATTAAAAACTGAATAAAGAATTAGAGTAGACGTACATATAAAATAAATAAGTCATGTAAAAAATTAGGTAATTGTTGTTAATAAGTACACTTTCCTTATTTGCTTGAAGCTGCAGAACTGTAAAAACCATTTCTATTATACAAAATATTTAATAAACAGATAAGATTCCGATATTCTAGTATTGGGTCATTCCACAAAAAATCGAACAATATTGTGTAACTTTATGTATCGACCATCTGCGATTGTGAAGAAATTTTACTGGAAGGTTGGTTAAATAGTTAATAGTACTTAAAACATTTTTTGTTTTTATCCATTTATGATGGAGATACAGTATTTTGAAATCTGAAAAAAGTGGAAAATTTTCCTTAGTAGGTGTAACTTCATAAATTTATATTTTAGAATGTATCCATTAAAAACGCATGAAGCAACCGTTAATTATTTAAAAATGCTTTGATGTTCTTGAAAATTCTGAAAATTTATTTTCGAGGATAATGGATATGTCCATTATCCTTGAATATATCAAAATGAGCAGTATAGACTTTTTTTATTCTTTTCATATTTAAATCCTATATAGGTAAATGTACCATGAATGTTGATTGCTGCTACTATGGCGGTTATCCTTGTGTCAGCTTAAACTCCTCTTCACCTTGACATCAAGCTTTAGATATAAGGATTAAAATTTAAAAAAAACAAACAAACAAAAATGTAGACCACACATTTTGAGATATTCAAGGATAACGGACATATCCATTATCGTTGAAAACAAATTTTTATAAAAAGGACCTCGATTAATTTTTTCTCAAAAACTTTAAGGATCGTTTATATAACTAACTCTTGTTTCGTGGATTTGCGATGCGTACATTTAGAGATATAAATTTAAAAATCTGCCACTTTTTCAAATTTTAAAATACCGTATCTCCGTCGTGAATGGATAAAAAAAATTTAAGCAAAGTACTATTAACAATTTAATCAACCTTTCTCTGAAATATCATCAAAATAGGAGATGGTCCATTGAGAACATTTGTCGATTTCCTCTGAAATGACCCTATTAAAAGGTTGCAAAATGCCAAAAAATCGTAGATAGTATAATACACAAGTATAGTATAGTATAATATACACATGATGCCGATATCTAATATTAAAAGGTTCAAAAATGCCAACAAAACATAGAAAGAAAAAACTATATCGATATTCAACAACTTTTTATAGGGCAGTGAGAAAGTATAAAGAGGCAATTAAAAAAAATTGTGACAAAAATTATGCATTTAGTGTTCACAAAAAAACATCTTATATTAATAATAATGATATCAGTACTTATGACAGCAATAAAAGTATTAAATGCACAGTTATTGGGGATTATGACAAAAACGGAAGGCATATGAATTTTCCTAGGATTGATTGCCCTCGAAGAACGGATGAAAGTTTCAGAACTGAAAATGACCGTGATCATCATAAAGAAATTACGCCCTTAATAAAATTACCGATTATATCTTTCCAATAGTGATAGTGAGGACAATGGTGAGGAAAGGAGTAATTGTTCAGTTTTGAGTGATGAACAAAGAAAATGGGCATTGAAACGTACTGAATCTCATTATGCTTGCTTAGTCGCGTTTAGTTATGTCACATTATACTAAATCTACTAGGAATTACAATTACATAATTTTCCAAGTAGACCTATTCCCATGAATTGCAGGTCTCCTCTATAAATATTGTAATTTTTATCAGGAAATAAAGTTTTGCTTTTATTACGTTTATATAATAAATAAGCCTATAGTTAGCTAAAAATACTTGTTGTTTTATCTTTATTACTTAGTCCAAAAGATGAATTTCTTTTTATTTTCAATCGCGACTGAATTTTTTTACATATAATTTAAAATGAAGGCTGTAAATTTGCTATAATGAAAATGTGATTGTTGTGAACTTATAAGAATTAAAGTAAACCTGTCAGAATATATTTGAACAGAGTCCAAAGCAAACAAGTTTACTTAAGATTTTGATTTAATAAAAACTAATAAATTCCCATATATCAAAAAGAAAAAGGCAGCCACATTTTTATGAAATAAGTTATTATGTGAAAGAAAAACAAGTTGATCTTGACTGTGGTTAAATGTGTAATGTTTATTAAAAATAACGGAATATTAATTATAATGAAGTTTAATATGTTTTTTTGTTATGAACCTTGAAATTGATTTTTTTTATGAAACAACTTTTGTATTGGAAAATTATATTTTTAAATATATAAATATTTGAAAACTCAACGTCTAATTCATTTCAAAATCTAAAGTGTGAAGTAAAGGGAAAAAACATATTTCATTGTTAGTATATTTCACCGCCATCAACTTACATTGAATTTCGCATAATCTGTACAGTCTTGGTAAGTGTTCTTGCCAATATTGAGATATGAAGATTTAATTGGACTTATAAAAAAATCGTACTTTTCCTTTAGTGGTGTACCATATATATGCAACTTTCCTTGATAGTATGTTGCATTTTTCATTGCTACGATTTGCTCGTTTTTCGTAAAGAACCACCTATTTTTGATATCACTTCCCAACATATAGCCATCTTTTATATATATCTTTTTATAAGCTTTCTGGCATTCTTCTAGTTCATGTTTTTCATTGCGGCTTTCATCTTTAACAAAAACAGTTTTCATTGATACAGAATCATAATTTAAGGTGTTCATTTTAGATAGTTCAATCATACGCTTAGCTATCTGTGCTAAAGGTCGGCTGCCCCCACGAAGTAAAGGTTTTAATTGCCCTAAATAATTTTCAAATTTATATGAAGATATTTGAGGAAGATATCCAAACTTTTTTACATCTTCAATGACATGGCACAGATTATTGTTCGATATAGTCTTTAAGCAATTGTTCCGCTACATGTGTATATTTCATGTATTTTTGGCAGGAGATAATGGTTACCACACAAAATAGGGTCAAGAAATTATTGTATACATCATCCCCTAGTAAATTCTTTAAAACGACGGGACCAAGGTATAATAAAAACGTACGAAATTCGACGCCTTTCCAAAGTTTTATACAATCAAGTCTTCTTATAGTTCGGTGAATTTCCATTGGTCTTCTTTTGTTACATTCTTCTAATAAATCCGACAAAAGCGTTATGTCTCCTGCTGAAAATTTCGTGCGGAAGTTGTAACTTCCGTTCATCCATGCATGAAGACATTTTCTCATAATACCTATAATATTATGTAAAATTGTTATGCTTAATTAAAATAAACGCATTACTGCAATATTAAATTAGTACCTAAATCAATTAAATGCAGCGAATCAGCTACAACAATATCTTCCACCAAGTTAATCGGTAATTTTATTAAGGGCGTAATTTCTTTATGATGATCAGGGTCATTTTGAGTTCTGAAACTGTCATCCGTTCTCCGAGTGCAATCAATCCTACACTCAGAGAAAAAATATGGTATTTGCAATCATATTTTTAAAGAACCATAATATAGTTGTAAACTATATTTACAGTAAATATGTTACATATATAATATTGTTAGAGCGAATCTAATTTGATTGTATTATATATTTATCAGGGTAATTGTTATGTCGTAGGAAGCATGGGGTATAGTCTTATAATACATATAATGGTCGAAGCAGCCATTGTCAGTTGTAAACTATATTTACATTAAAAATGTTACATATGTAATATTGTTAGAGCGACACTAATTTGATTCAGAAAAAAGTAATTATGGTTGTCAAAACGATAAAACATAGTCGAATAAAATAAATATATTTATCAGGATAATATTGTTATGTCCTATGAAACATTGGACTTAATCTCACAACACTTATAATGGTCGAGGTAACAATTGCAATTGTTGCGTTAAATGAACACAATTGTCTTCTCCATCATTGTTATTTGTAGTGAACATGGCTCATGTTTCTCATAAATTTAACCCATAATAAAGGTAACCTTAGTAATGGTTGAGGGGAATATGTTCATATGGTTGGTATGATATATCAAATATTTGCGTTAACTAAACTATATATTAAGAGCATTTATATTTTCCTTCCAAATCAAATAAATGCGTAAGTACAATGTGCAGCTGCTCAAATCGAGTGTTGCAAAAGTAGAAAAGAAAGCTTATATGTTTAAATGACATACCTAATATAATGTTGATTATTTTTTCAAAAGGAATTCGAACGTATAAAATATCAGTTCACATTGAAGATTTTTATTTCAGACATTTGGTGGACTATACTTAATACGTGTACACATAAAAATTTACTATTATCTATCATAATATATTAGTACATAATTATTCTTGTAAAATACTATATAGAATAGAATTGAAATTAACCATTTGCATAGTATTAGTGTGAATTGTAATGCATGAAATTAATCTTAAATTTACCGATTCTATTGGAACAGTGAAGTAAGTATATTCTTTTTCAACTAAATAAGCGCAATAATGTGAATAAAAGCAAACAGTTCTTAAAAGAGAGAGACAAAAATAAAAATTATTTTTATATTTTAATATGAAATCAATTTGAGCAAAGCTGTTCTTAAAAGTCAGCACAGTACCAGGTTTGATGTGAAAT
Organism: Dioctria linearis; assembly: GCA_963930735.1. Lineage (NCBI taxonomy): Eukaryota > Metazoa > Arthropoda > Insecta > Diptera > Asilidae > Dioctria > Dioctria linearis. Next base: position 43,977,398 of record OZ005743.1, on the reverse strand, counting down.
TCATCAAACTTAACGAAATTAGTAGAATACACTAATCCATTGCATTTAAAGCTATATTTTTCAAAAATTTCCTTATTTATCTTTTTTAAACTGCCGTGAATTTTGGGAAAGGTTGTTAATTCATCGTAATTTAGAATAAAATTAGCCAATTTGATAGAATTTTTAATACTTATCGTTTCAATTATATTTACTTTGCATTTGCTGTTATAAGCTGTCGTTTTTAATTGTTGATGAAATGCCTCGAAAGGAACTGATGATATATGTTTTAAAGGCCCAACATTTTTCATTATAGTAGCGTAGTGAAGCAGTAAATGAAATTTCACAGTGAGGTTCAATTCGGAAATTTGCAAATACAAAGAGTTATGCTCTCGAACAAGATTCTCTAAGAATGTGTATAGATCTTTGTGAATTACATCACAAAAGCAAATGTTTAGTATATTACGTAAAATAAGGTACAGATCCCACTCAATAGAATCTTCAGGAATCAAATCGCCAATGAAAAAAGCAAAATTTTCAATTTTTTTTTTAAAGAGTCTACATTAAACAATGGTGGCTTATTAATATTTGAAAATCCGTAATTAAAAGTTAGAATTCTGTAATTAAGTTGCTCTAATGAATAGAAATGTTTTTTTTATGAAAATTTCAAGCAAAACTAGAATGTCAAATCGGCATACTCCTTCCAAAAGGTCATGCATTATATCCACGGAGTAATTATTAGTTACATGGAAGAAATCCATTGAATTCCAAATCGAGTCCTCCTTGATGCTAGTATTTAAAAAATTATTATTTTTACTGTAGTTGTATAAATTTACGTCAATCGGGTTGCTAACACCTGTTAATGATGTTGAAGTTTTTAAATCTGTTTTTCTTATGGTGCAAAATCGGCAACAATAATGTGCGCTAAAGGATTCAGAGAATCCAAGAATTGAATTCAAACCTAAATTGTCACCCAGAATAAGGGAAGGTATAAATTTAGCTCTTTTATAATGCCGAATATTGATGGTTACACCCACATTGTACAGTTTATTGATTTCATCAATAAAGGGCCTAAAAATTCTATCATTTCCTAAACTTTTTCTATCTTCGGAATAGAACAGCATACCTAGGAATATTGAATATAATTTCGATTGCAATCTTGTAGGTAAACACGGTATTTTAATATAGACCCCTCCTATTTTTCTAATATTTGCGTGAGACCCTAATGGGTTGTTCACCTCGAAATCATCGAAATAAATAAAAATTGGCAAATATAATGTATCATCCGACAAATCAATTTTATCTACTTTTTCCTTAAAACATGGTGACTGTATAAAATCAAAGAAGAAATCTTTACTTTCCACATTTAGATAATCTATATAGCTCAATATGTCTACCAGAAAATTAGTTTTGTTAAAAAGTTTTGAAAAAAGGTCTGTCAACGCAACTATTTTAGACGAATTGACTAAAGTTTTTGAATTTGGTGCATTATGTACGTCAATGTATTCTTCGTTACAAGTATGCAAAATAATAGTATTACATCCGACATGATAGCCTTTACTTTTTAAATATTTTAAAAATTTATAGTCTGTCTTAGGAATTTCTGTTTCAAATAAGGTCTTTAAAATATGACATGCACCTTCTTTCTGCTCAACATTGTCTATTTTCTCGAATTGACTTTGTAAAAATTGTTTTATGAAGTTAGAAAATTCTCGAATGGAATCTATGGTATATTTCCCAGGTATCTCACTTTTTGCATAGTATTTTATAATAAATTTTATAAAGTTTAATATATGATCATCACTTTTTAATGCCCTACTATTGTCACTAATAACTTTTTCTTGCATATGATAAGGAAGGCTTTGTGATAAATTTATTTGTAAAGTTTCAATATTAACTGAAGGAGAGGATGCAGAACATTTTATAATATGATGCTTTAAATGCACTTTATAGTAGTATATATTGTCATATACCCTATCACATAAAACACATGGAAACCTGGTACATTTGTTATGCTTTCCTTTTATATGGGCAATCAAATTCAAAATTTCGGATGAAGAATACGTGCAGACAAAGCATTTTAAATCCATTTTTGACTAAACTTATCCCAAATTCTCACGAGTTTTTCAAAATATTATAAAGTTCTTAAAAAAATATATTGTTTTTATATAAAAGTAAATATTTAAGGTTTTATAGTTCATTGTCATGGTTTTACTACAAGTAAAACATTACTAATATTTATTTAGCATTTAAATCATTCCAAAGGGTAGCATTTGCGTGGTCCGGATTATCGTAAGGCGTGTGAATTCCAAAAATGTAGCTTTGTACAAAACACCAAATTTTTCGGCTTTCGGATGGATATTCAATGTTTAAAGCCAAAAATGCTGCCATACATGCTTCTATAGATGTCTTTATGTCTTTAAGTGTGTATTTCACATCAGCTATAAGCACATAAGCTATAGTAATAGGTGATCCAATAAGGATAATTTTCGGTTGAACTACTTTATTTTCTCCATTACACTTACTAAGATAAAGCCGCTCAAGGCTATCTGCTTCCGTAATATTCTGGAAAAGGAAAAATTTACAAAGTTTTATGTATTCAGCTTAGTTTAATTTCTTACATTATAGTGACTTATAAATGATTCCTGTATTTCGATTTTAGAATATCGGGCGGTTCCTGTTCGATTTCTCTTTGTGTTGGTATTGGACAGCAAAAACGGCAAAAATAGCAAGCACAGAACAGCTTTATTAGTATCTTCAGAAACAAGAATACGAAATAATTGTAAAAAATTGGAATATAAATTTTGTGTTTTTTGCTTACAGTTTGTTTCTCTTCCAATTAAATCAGTAATATCCTTTGTTTTCGGATGTTTAGATCTTTTTCCCCTCTACAAAATTGCGTTGAACACTTTTTCATCCAGTGCAAACTCAACTTTTTTTAAATATTGGCTCTCAACGTCAACATAAAGCTGGATGTGAATATTATATATTATATGAATAACTAAATAATGCTTCAAGATATTTCATACCAATTTATACCCATCTGCTTGAACCAGTGCAGGAAATCTTCTTAAATATTCTGCAGTAGGGATATTAGTTCGTAACAAATCTTGCCAAAGTTTGAAAGTGTTTTTCCACTTTTCTAGCAAACCTTCCGAACAGACTTGAGTTTTCAAGTCATCTAGATCGTTGCTTTCAGATTCAATATTAGCTAAGTATATGAAAAAATTTCATATTTTGAATAATTCGACAAAATTCATTAAAAAATAAAGATGTTGAATAAGATAACGATATAACAAGTCATAAATTCTAACCTTCAATATCTAGGTCTAGAATACTTGTGGATGGGGATCCCGTGGACGTATTTGGCTCTGTACATGTTGAAGGAGAGTTTCTGTTTGGTGTTGATGATTTAGATGTGGAACGTCTGCGAATTATTCCAGCCTTAGACAGGAGAGCCCTATAATTATTATTAGCATCCCATGACTTTCCAGTGGCTAACTTATTATTACAATATTTTGAGTAATACGTAGTGGCGAGTTCGGTAGGGAAAACTTCCACAATAAGTGCAGATAGTTTTTCAAACTCTTGCCGTTGTAATCTGTAAAGGACATTTAAAAACACACTTTGAAAAGACTTTAGAGTTTGTCTCAGAAGTACGTCTCAAATTAACAAAGAATTGACATTCGAAACTAGTTTAGGATAGAAGATGCTTACTGCTTCTGTGGGTCAAGATCGACCAAATATCTAATAATTAATTTGCTAAGCGCAACACGCTCCGAATTCGAAAATGACTTCTGTGTGTTATAGATGGAAAGTATAAGTTTTCCGTGGCATTCTAGAAACTGTTGTAAGTCCTATAAAATAAAAGCAATATACATATCTCCTATTTCATTAAAATGTTAAGAGAAATTAACGTCTTTAGTGTTAAGCTGATTAAATAAATTAAGCAGCAGGCTTCCATCGCTCAAATTGAACACAGTTGTTGTCTGAGAAAATTCAGGAGTTGAAAGTACTGGTGGAACGTCAGAAAAGGTCTGTGCCTGTAAGTTATCAGGCGGTGTGTTTCCTAAACGAAATTAGCAAAATTTGTTTTCTAGTTATTCAGCAAACATTTGGTTGAATTAGATGTACAGGTTGTCTCGGGATTGTGTTCTCCAGTATATGTCAATCGTTTCCTTGGAGTGTCCTGAACAACAAATGTCTAGCTCAATCCCTCCTAAAGTCACTTCTTCCCCCCAAATTTGCGTTTGAAAGTGGTGCGCGCAAATAAATGCTCATGCGTCCTTTCAAGAGCAGAAACTAAAATTCAAACGCAAACTCCTTCTACCCCTATTTTGCGATTGAATTTTTGTGAGATTAAAAAAAAATCAAGTTTGAGGCTAACTCGAACATTTGTGAATGGATTATGACATGTCTGGTACCGTTGGAAATGTCCTTCACGTCCTCCGACGACCAATTAGAAGGTGGGAGTGATTTTATGGGGGAAAGGGGGGTCTGGAATAATTTGTTGCTCAAGGAAGCGGTTGGTAAATGCTGGAGCATAGTATTCCTAGACACCCTGTACATAATCAATTTTACTGAAATATTTATGCTGAAATACATTTATACCTTTTATATAAAGGATAAAATCCAAATTTATTTTGAATTGATTTATATAATCAATCACATCCTCCTCATCGATGGTAATCCCTGTATTTGTAGTAAATATAGGGTTTTCTGTTATTTCAAAAGTTTTAGTCACGGCTTCCTTTAAGGCATCAAGAATTACATCATTTTCATATAAAACTTTAAGAAGTTTCTGGTTTCCATTGAATGAAGCTTTCAAAAACAGTTTGCCCATTTTGTCTTTAAAATGTACAAGCTGTAAATGTTATTTTATTCGTATTATTTACTCAAACATCGGTGGACACCGGTGACATTCGAACTCAGCTGTCATGAATTTACTAAAAAACTTTTAAGTGTAATAAATAAAATATACTCACCCGTAAAGTAACAATTTTCAATTAACAATATTTTTCAACACAGAGGAATGCTTATTATCCGTACTCACGTCACATAAAATATTCACTTTAAACCAGTTCACACGATTTATTTTAATTTAGTTTTAAATGTTTGAAACTATTTCAATTTAATCAGTATCAAGCTGCACTCAATTAAAACAATTTGATTTATTTTCGCGACAAATAACGGAACTAATGTTCTAATAAATTAAAGATAGAACTCCACTGACACCACAGGACGTTCGATCTGTACGAAGACTACAACACAAATGACTGAAATATCGAATTAAACAGCCCGCATTCATCATACAACCATAATATCGTTGAACCAACCATACCTTATCCCTATAATAACCATAATATAGTTAAACCAACTATACCCATGGTTAATACTACTAAATTATAGTTACGGTAATAATTTATTACATGATTACTTTTAACCAAATTATGATTGCAACAACTACGCTTTGTTTTTTCGAACAATCATAATATCTTTCAGGAAATTATAACGGTTGAATGCTATATAAGTGACCATTCTCAGAATATGTTTTCTGATTATCTTGTTATTAAGGAAAACCGTCTATTCCAGATATTTTTGATGTAACGAAGAGTTTTCATAATCCGATGAACCGCTCTAGAAAAAAAAAGAGGGTGGCAATATTTAGGAGCATTAATCTGAGCTCTAAGTTAAGACAAAACTGGTCTTAGACCAAATTATAGCTTTTTCTTAGTTTTAACTTGACTTCAATGAAACTTTCATTTAACTATTTGAAGGCAAATTTTAGGAAACATTAAGTGGCTAGAACTATCTAGTTACCGAAGATATGTTTGAGACTACGACATCGGTTTGCCTGTCGGTATCATATAAGTATTGTTCTTGTAACAATATTATTATGAATACAATTATAATGATTTCAATATAACAATATCATTTCGATGACTGAAATATAGTTGCCACAAATACAAATCCAACCACAGAATGCTTAGTATAGCCATAGTTTTATGATGTTGTGAATAATTTCAACATTACAAACATGGTTCAAACTATCATATATTATAGTAAAGGCTTTCATAATATGAATCTTAGAAGCATGTCAGTCATTCCTGTATGATAATTCTAAATATTTGTATAATAGCTGGAAGAATTTATGCGCGAAGATGACCAAAATAACCATTATATGTTTGTTGATAACTAACCGCTACCATATTTTTTCTCTCAGTGTAGGAAAACTCATATGCCTTCCGTTTTTGTCATAATCCCCAATAACTGTGCATTTAATACAAGCATGATATGCATTAAAGCCGACGACACCTTGTTTAAAATTAGAATATTTAGATGTAAATGTATTTAAATATTAATGTTTCATAAATCACATTGTACCTTTGATAAAGCTCCTTGCAGGAATATCACAAATGAAGCATTTGACATTGATAGATATTTTCTGATCATTGATAATAAGTCCATTTTCCAGAACATCATTTAATTCATCCACAAAATGATGTAGAAAATTTTGTAAAGGTGGTTTAGAATTTCCACAATAGATAGCTATGACCATTGGCTGCAAACTAGAATACTTCTGAATTGTGTATAAAATTGGCCAAAATTGTAAAGATGAACTTTTGTATATTGGAAGTCCATCAATATTGAAAAAAAGCGAAAGTGAAAGTGGCTGACGTATTTTGTGAAATGTTGCACATAAAATGTTTTTAATACCGTGATACCAGAAGCACCCATCCCCCATCGGTTCAATATTAATCATATTTGGAGTTCGCAGCAATGTTCGGCTATCAGATGGCAAATTTATGAAGTTGCTTTTATTCAATATCCCCAACAAATCGTTGATCGCAGAATGAGATGTATTATGTTTTAGTGCCCATTTTCTCAGTTGCTCACTCAAAACTAAACAATCATTCACCTCCTCATTATTATCCTCACTCTCATCTATCAGAAACTTATAAGATAACACATTTCCAAGAGTATTCGTTTTGTTAAATATTATTAAAAGTTGTTCACTATTATTGGATGGAACTTCTTCTGTTGTTGGCGTACTTTTATTCCTGTCATAAGTACTGATATCATTATTATTAATATAAGATGTATTTTTGTCAACACTAAATTCATAATTTTTGTCAGAATTTTTTTTTAATTGCCTCTTTATACTTTATCACTGCCCTATAAAAAGTTGTTGAATATCGATATAGTTTTTTCTTTCTATGTTTTGTTGGCATTTTTGAGCCTTTTAATATTAGATATCGGAATCTTGTGTACGACCATCTCTTGTACGACCATCCGTCATAAAAATTCTTGGGAAAGAAGACATCTGTCACGGCTTTTTGTATCGACAGACGTATGTTCACATTAAAGAGCCCGCCACTATGTGGCGGCAGAAATTCGTAGCTGCAATTTCAAAATCTCAATTGTTTTCTTCTTCTTATTTTGCTAAGAGGCTGGGATATTAAAGCGATAATTATTGTTCTCGCCACGTTCCATAAAACATTTAAAACCACTCCAAAGTGGCGAAATTTATATGTGATAAATGTTGCCTATTGCCATGTTCCAGTTACCATAAAATATTTCTTTAAGATTGCAAAATTTTGATGGAACAATAATTATTCCTGCTACGTTCCAGACTCTCACAAATGCTACCTCAAAGTTATGGATATATTGAAGAGGCAAATTTTGTCCCAGCCATGATCCGGAAGCATACGAAAAGAACATGTGTGTGACAGGGACTTATATGTGGATGATATTAGCGGAAATATCACTGGCAGCCATATAGTCGAAGAGGCTGAACACTTATGCACAAACTCCAACGATTTAAATGCTAGCTGGGTTGGTATATGCGTAACTTCTTAAAGCTGTTAATTGAACGGTTGAGTTCGTATGCCGTTGCTCTTGCATATTTTCCGAGCATTTGCCTGGCCTCATCGGGCATAATGCAATCAAACTGAGTTTACTTGAGGCCCCAAATTATTCATCGATGAGCTTCTTCAGTTAGCACTGAAGAAGCTTTTCCTTTGTATTACCTGGATTAAAATTCACTGATTAAAATGTAGCCATTTTCAGTATTTGGAAATTCTTTCGGATAACTTTCTCCCAATTCATTCTGAATGGGAAAAGACCTACTATTATCATCCTCACCTGGATTAAAATTCACAGTTTCTTGGATCGATTCCTTGCACTCTGCGAGATTTTTCGGGATTTATTTTCTTTGGAACTACAAACAAATCTTTATCAATTACCAATTGCAATGTGGTTTGCAAGTCATACATATATGCGCATTACTTACTTCTGACGTATACTAAAATTCCTTGTTACCCAATACGAATATTTGGTTAAAGTTTGCTTAGACCGCTCTTTTACAGAGATTTAGATAACAATTTTTAATTCTTTTCGGGGAATCGACACTTTTCTTTACCGCACTGATAACCATTCGAGCTTAAAAGTGACTTGCACCACCCAATTTTGTCTTCTTTTTCTTCTTCGGATCCGCATGTCATCTCGAGCTTGAGGAAACGCATCTCTCTCGATCGGGGTGCGGTCATTTTTTTATGCTTGACGCAGCCGGCCTACATGCTTCAGTACGTGTAGCATATTGCTATATGCAATACGCTACGACCATAACAGGGCAGAGTGGTCTGCGCCACCCGTGGTTCAGACAACGCTGAAAAATGGTCGACTGAGCTAGCCGGTCTTAAACATAGGCCTCATCGCTGCGGGCGCTCAATGTGTGTCTCGACCCACGACCCAATGCATATTCTTCATCACTCGGACTCCACTTGCCCGATGACGCATCCAGGAAACATCCCTGAAGTCTCGTCAGTCTTTGATCAGACCTCGACATCCCTCTCCGTGTGTGAAGCCAAAGCCACATCGACAAGCTGGTAGCCCAAAAAATCCAGCCGGTCTATGTCTCTCTGCCCTCCCTCACTGAGATGCTGAGGAAGCATTGCGATCAGCAACCTAAAGAACCGATCGCTAAGCTTTCCCGGCGCAACATCTCACCCTGATCTCTGACTGGCGATTGTTCAAGTGTGTGTCTCCAAGGCGTCGTCGAAGTAGTGATATGCTGACAGCCTTATACAGGAATGGATTCCAACAGGTATATCACCCACCATTGACGGGGCAATAGGAGGGCTTCGCGATATCCTACAGTTTACCAGTGAAGCTGGCTGGATGCCTTCTTAGGGTTACCAGGATCTAACGTGACAATAGATGAACGACGTTTCTAGACTGAAGATCACTGCCTGATGTCTTTGGCGTGGTAGACTCCTAACAGTTTCCCCTGCAGATCTTCAAGCTCGTACAGAGAGTTTCCTTTCTTGGCTCGAACCCGACATTTGACAAATTTTCGTACCAGTTTAGCACTAGTCTGCTGTTCGAAGTTGCTTTGGGCAAAATTCCGCCTAAATACCGCTTGACCCACTTTGTAATCAACAGGTTTCGCCCTGAGATTATAGGCTCGTGAGCCCTGTTCGAATGCGTGTTGTAAGTTTTCCTGCAGTCTCGCACGGATCAATCTCATTTTATCCTCAGCATCTACTCTCAGCGGCTCATTAAGAGTTCCAAGGCTCCTCAAGATGGAATAGGAGCTGCCATGTTCAATCATTTGTTGACCGAAAGGTGTTCGATAAGGTGAGAAACCAGTAGCTTGATGGAAAGAGCTCCTGAGGAAACTACCTATTTGGCTCAGTTTCTCATCCCATTTCGTATGTTCCTTCCGAATATACGTTCTAATCCCTGACAATAGAGACCTGTTTACTCGCTCTGAGGCGTTTGCCTGCGGCGCCGCAACTGCCGTTCGCAAGTGCTTCACCCCATGCTTGTCCAGCAATCTGCTAAACTGAGTCGAGCAAAACTGGACTCCATTGTCAGAGACGATCGTTTCCGGGACGCCGAACACGTGGAACACTTCCGTCTCAATGAATTGGCACACATTGAGTGTAGATGCCTTTCTCATCGGTTTGAGAATTGGAAATTTTGAAAAGTGCTCAAGAACTATCAGAATGCAGACGTTTCCTTTCACTGACCGAGGATATGGACCCAGAAAATCGATATACAGCTTCTGCCATGGTCGTTCTGTCACAGACTGGACTTTCATAGGTGGTCTAAGAATGGTATTGGGAGCCTTTGTTTCCTTACACACGTCACAGGCACCTACGTAGTTTCTGACATCAACTGTCATTCGGGGCCAGTACAAGTGTCTTCGCAGACGTTTCAGTGTTTTCCCTATACCTCCGTGTGAAGCCAGTGCCGGATCATGAGCCCTTGAAATGACGTCGGTGACAAGCCCTCGTGGAATCCAAAGCTTCCAAGCTTCTTCTTCCTGAATCGGATCGCCTGTTCTCGGAACAGTCCGAACGTAAACGAAGCCATCCCTGATGCAAAGAGCTGGTAGTTTGCCAGAAGTCGTTTTAACTTTATGCCTCAGTTCCTCATATTCCAACGAGTTGAAATATGGCGAACTAAGGTCAACTTCCGGGCCAGGATCTTCGTTTGTGGACAGGCTGTCACAATGGATGCGTGACAGCGCATCAGGGACGACGTTCAGGCTTCCTTTTCTGTGCTCAATAGTGAAGTCGAAGCCCTGAAGCTTCAAACTCCTCCGAGCAAGTCTACCGCTGAGGTCCTTTTGAGACATCAGCCATTTCAAGCTCGCATGATCAGTCACTATCTTAAACGGCATAAGTTCTATGAAGGGCCGGAATTTCTGTACGCTCAAGATTGCGGCTAAGCATTCTTGCTCTGTGACGGTGTAATTTCTTTGTGCTGAGTTCAACTTTTTCGAGACGTAGGCTATTGGCTTCTCGTGGCCATCGTCATCTAGTTGAATCAGCACTCCTCCAATACCTTGGTGGCTCGCATCGCATTGTATAACCAATGGTTTGGTGAAGTCTGGACTCACCAACAACGGAGCAGAAGTAAGTTTTTGTTTGAGAAGATCAAGAGACGTCTGGGCTTCAGGTGTCCATTTGAACTGACTAGGGTTTTTCAAGGTGTCTGTAATGGAGGCAGTCAAGTCAGCATAGTTCGGGATGAACCGTCTATACCACCCTGCCATACCTAGTAGGCGTCGGGCCTGCCGAACAGTTTTAGGTGACGGATAGTCAACTATAGCTGAAATTTTTTCAGGGTCAGTTCTCATACGTCCCTTTCCGACAATAAAACCCAAGTATTTGGTCTCTTTGATACAAAACTTGCTCTTCTCGACGTTGATAGTGAGGCCAGCTTTCCTCAAACAATCCGCTACACGGGATAGTAGTGTGAGATGCGTGTCGAAGTCTGATGACAGAATTAATAAATCGTCTAGATAGACAAGAACGTTCTCACGAAGATCGAAAGGAATGACTTTGTCCATGAGGCGGCACATCGTTTGTGGAGCGTTGCATAGGCCGAATGGCATCACCGTGTACTGATAGAGAGGATGACCAGGCACTGTAAAAGCGGTCTTCTCTCTGTAATCAGTGTCTAGAGGGATCTGCCAGAATGCGTCTTTCAGGTCCAGGCTCGTTATGTAGTTTTCCGGAGGAAGTCGACTCAGAAGTGCGTCTATCTGCGGAAGCGGATAGGCATCCTTCTTCGTAACAGAGTTGACCTTCCTGGCGTCAAAACAAAGCCGGACCTTTCCAGGCTTCCGCACTAGAAAAACTGGAGAACTCCAAGGACTCTGGCTCTCCTCTATCACACCCAGTGATTGCATTCGCTCTAATTCGGCATCCATCAAACTTTGTACTGCCGGTGAAATCGGATAAAACCTCTGTTTTATCGGAGCTGCGTCATTCGTTTCAATCCTGTGAGTGGCCAATGATGTTTTTCCCAGGCCTAGAGAGGCGAAAGAGGGGAAAAGCTGTTTGGTGGCTTCTAAGCGTTGTTGATCGAGACTAGAAAGAATATGGCAGTCGGTGTCAGAGGTAGCTATTACACTTGGATTCGCTTCTGCGACTATACCCAGGACATCTGGAGCCAACCCAAATAGACGCCAGAAGTCTATTCCCAGATATGGTACCTGTGTGAGCCCAGGAACCACGTAAAGATGCACGTTTTGGGTCTTATCACGGAAAGTGACATCCAAGTCCACATGACCATGCACAGTCGTCATGGCACCATTTGCTACTTGGACCTGTGTCCGATACTTCTTCCATTCGACATCTGCTTCTGCAAGCTTCTCTAGAGCTCTCTGACCTAGAATACTGACAGTGGCACCACTATCAAGTAGTCCAGGCTAAGTTAGCCCGAGCAGCTTTACTTCGGCGTACGGTCGAATGTCGTATAGCATGGACACGGAAATCTGTGCCAGTTTTTTTCTCTCTAGTCTCATCCGTCGACAGTATTTCCGCCAACAAATGGTAGATCTTTTCTTTTTCGGTCTCATACCCAAGTCAGGAAACATTATTGTTTAGTTGATTCAAACTGAATTTGTGGTTAAATATAAGTTCACATATATTTTAGTTATAGTTTATATAGCATACTCTAAATTTTGAGATTAATTGAAATTTTCTTTTGTTTGAGTCTCCTATCTCCACAGGCAATTTGAATTATTTGATATCTTGCATGTGCATACATCCATATAAATAAATAACATCAAGTAGAATGAGTTATCATCACTGCCAAGCAGGCTGAGTACCATCTTGTTGTACTGCATCAGTGACTTACCTAATTTTATACGCAGCCCATGAAGGTGGCACGTACCGATTTGCAACTAACCGACAATTACAAATGCAATTACATGATTTGTCACAAGTATTGATGCTAGTCCAAGTTGAGTTCCCCTGTGCATTTTATATACACATAGCACGGAGCATTTGATCATCGCTAACTGATAAGTGATAATGGATGTATGTACATGCGCACGATTTAACTGGTACATTGTTGGAGGTCGGTCGGTTCTTAGAGTTCTGCTTCAGTGGATACAGGAGTGCTAATATCTAGTTAATTTAAGATTAATGAATTAATGAATCAATTTGAGTTTTTGTACATATTCATTATAATACGAGAATTATAACGAATAAATAATTGCAAACAAATTAAAAGTTTTCAACCCGGTATTTATTTAACATAAAATTTGGGTGACCCCGACGTGATCGGGTTGAAAGATCGCTTCAAAATCAGGTAATCTGTATTGTTAACTTTGGCATTGTGCTTTCTTAATCATCTATATTACATTATTTCTTGTTGTGATTGTTAGTGGCTTAAATTTCATACATGTTTGGTGACTTCTAGTAAATTGCAAATAGCCTAGTTGTCTATACGGTATAATTAACCACAAGGGCGTTTCTCTTTCGAGTAGTTAGGTACAGTTTCTTCAGTTATTCAGTGTAAGTGTAGTAGTGAGCAAATTACTTTCTGTCTCTTTAATCCTACTTTATCGACAATATGACTGATAAACTAACCAAATTTCACAATAAACGCACAATTGTTATCGCACAGCAATGTCGAATTAAGGAATATGTTGATAATTTATCACCCACTGCTACAGTGGTAGAATTGGAAACTCGCTTAAATGCCCTAGAGAAATATTTTGAGAATTTTGCAGGAATTCAAAACACTGTAGAAGAAATCGATGAAGAAGAATTGATTTCAAAGGTTCGAGCAGAGTTTGAAGAATTGTATTTCGTTGTTGGTCGAAATTAGTAAGGGGAAGGATGAGACAATTAATGAAAGTGTTTCAATTCATACTGAAGGCACTAGCGCCATAAAATTACCGAAAATTGTGCTCCCTAGCTTTTCAGGGGATTATACAAAATGGACTACATTTTTTGAAACCTTTAATACCCTAGTCCATCTTAACAAAGGTTTAGATAATATATCTCGTTTTCACTATTTACGTTCCGCTTTAACTGATGGTGCTTTAAGTGCCATACAATCAATAGAAGTGACTGATACAAATTATGAGTGCGCTAGAAAAATTCTAATGGATCGTTTCGATAATAGAAAATTAATCTCCCAGGAACACATTCGTCAGATTTTCTCGCTTCCTACCATTTATAATGCTTCCTACCATTTTTAATGCTTCCTCTTGTTATGTACCTTTTTGGGACTGGCAGAATTTGTATCCAAACACTGTTTTCTCTGTTTTCACTGTTGTAATCTTTTTATTATTTCTTATAAAATTTCCCTCAGTTTATGGACACTGGATTTTACAATTTTTCTTTGTTTGTTTAATCTACTAATTTTTAAATTACACACCTCTTAATTAGCTTTTCTTTCCGCGCACTTCCGATTTACATCTCTTAACTACTTACATTCACCGCGAGCGACCAAGATTTTTTCTCAAAAACGTTTTAACCTTTCCTTCTTATTATTATTACACATGTTCTTTTTACACAACTCCCCTTTTTTTTCTATTCGATTAGCCCGCCGAACCAACCGTTGTCAATTTTTGTTTTTTTTTTTAAAAAACATCACCCGCTCTTCTTTTTTAAGGTCGACTCCGCGTTCAAGTTTTGGATCACAACCCGGTCTTGTTATCAAATTCGACTGCCGAGCCGCCATTATACAAGTTATCAATCCAACTTCGTCTTTATAAAATTTTACTGCCGCGTTCTCTAAGAGATTTAAAAACCAGCTCGGCTCTTGATTACTTTTGCCGCGATCAAGAGCCTTCGTTCAGGGTAGAAAATGCATAGTTGCATTTTCACCCTGAGAAAATTTTCATTTATTCTGGACTTGATTAAACAAGTCCAGAATATTTTTTTCGTTGGACGGAGGCTTGAAATTTGATGCTTTGATAATCATCAGCCACTGCCACGACGATTAGAGTTGCCGCGCGCGTATACATACAATGTATTTTCGCGGCGCGCTCTTCTTATCGCGAAAGCTTTTTTGTGATATGTATGTACGTTCGTACATACATATTGCAATTTTCACGACAAATCGTACTGAAGGTACGATTTGTCTTCTGCTTTATTTTTTTTAAATTAAATATTTCTACTGGCAAATTTTGCTGAAGGCAAAATTTGCCATGGGAATAATTTTGTTTCAACTCTATGGAATGTGAAGAAAATTGCTGATGCAATTTTCTTCACTGATCGAGTAGATAAGCTAATCATGTTTTTAAGCATGAATAGCTTATTGAAAATTTATATGAATGCATTCTTTTAATTAAAATTTTTTGTTACCCTTTTTCAAGTATGGTTTTAGATATATAACAATCCTTCCCCACGCAAAAAAGAGAGTTATTCTTTGGAGAGGAATAACTCTCGGGGGAAAGAGTTCGTTCCAGTGAATATTTTTATTGTTTTGGGACTCCTTATCTAGGGTTTTAGATTACATTTTGTTTTTGTTTGGATGTTGAATACTTTGTTGCGGTTATTTATTTCGGTGTACTGTTTGAAACAATCCGTCGCATTCGAGCGTAATCTTTAACCGTGGACACTTCGCGAAGTCGTTTTAAATTCTTTTCGTTTTTTTTTGTGCACTATCATAGGAAAGACAGGATGTTGATCACCATAAGGGTGGAGCATCAACCGCCACACTATAGCCCTTCCGGGATCACCTCGATGGCGTATGGGATCACCATTGTTCATGTGAACCCTTCGTGGCGCGGTCCCATTCGTCTGATGCTTTTGAGGCGGGGGCATCGCCCTTTCACCGCCTGGAGCGCCCCGGCTGTGGCTGGGGCACATCACCGGACAATGATACCTCTATACCCGCATCGGGGGCAAGCTTGGGTTGCTGCAGGTAAGGGCTACTGTCCGCTCTTAAGATATTTATTTTTTATTTACTTATTATCTTGTTTTCAGGAGGAACCCTCGACATCATTGGGGAGTATGGATTATGCGCCTGTTGCCATCCCATATTTAGCCCGGCATTAACTGCTATTGTGCGACGCCTTACGGCTACTCCTACCCCCCCTGAAGCTGCCGCTGACCCAGGCCAACCGGCTGCGCTTGCTGTCGCTGCTCGGGAGGATGCCGCCGAACAGGACGAGGTTTAAGTGCGAGGCCTCTCCACCATATCTTTTTTTTTTATATACTTCGCGTGAATCTATCCTGTCTCTCCTTCTTTTTTCTATTGCTTTTTTAGAAAATAACATTTTGTATTTAGAAAAAATCAAAATAAAAAAATAATAATTGTCAAATGTATCAAAATGTTGTTCTGTTTTCTCCTCTATCCCCCTTTTCTGCTCGTTTTGTTTTGGTTTTTTCGTTATCTTCTCACCGTTCCTTTTGAAAAGACAATTAAAATGTACTGGGGGGTCAGAGAGATATAAAAAGAAGCTGGTTTTTCTGGGTACTATGTAGGTACTATCTTGGCTTGGCGCGGGCTCGGTTATGCCTTATATTCTTGGTTGTGAACCTATAAAATTTTGGTTGTTGAGAGTTGTTGCCTTTTTTTTCTAGCCTAATTAAAAACTATTTAGCATATGATGCTCTATGCTATTCCGGTTTAGTTTAGACATTTTAACGCTATTTATTTATTTTATTTATTGTACTACTCGTCTACTTATGTCTTTTAATTTGCAGTAGCTTGGTAAATTTTTGCTTCTATGTTCTAATTATTTAGACTTTTAAGGCATTTTTCTTTTTAGTTATACTATTATATTTCATATTCTGGTCATAATTCTGACTTATTTTTTATTCTAATTTGTTTTTAATTTTAATGCATTTTAATTTTATTTTGTGGTACTATGCATCTTTTTTTTTTGTACTTGATCTTTAATTGTTTGTTTTTCTTTTTTTTTTGTTACTTCTACTGTTCGAGTAGGTACTGTATGTTTTTTCATTTTCCTATTTTATATTTAATTCTAGGACATTTTCCTTTAATTCTATAGTTTCTTTGAAGTAATTTTAGTTTTAATTTATTTATTCTATGCCTTTGTACATGTGTCCAGGTCTACTTTTTACAACTGTTTTATTTATTATTTTATTTCTACTACTTTCTTTATTATTATTATTGTGGGTGCTATTTTGGCGGCCCGGATTCGGCGGTCGGTTCGGCTAGGCTTTACATTTTGGTGATTTAATTTTCTAATTTTTTGAAAGGTTCTTACCTCTCTTTTCTTATTTTGTTGTTCTCTACCTCAGTTAACAAATTTTTGTTTTTCTGATTAGCTTGTACGTATTTGTTACAATTTCTTACTGTTTTATTTATTATTTTACTAGTTTAATTTTAATCCTATAACCATTTCGTTGTTACCTAGTAGCCTGGTATTAATGTTTTGTGTTTTCTTTTTTTTTTCAAATGTTAATTTTATACATTTTTCTTTTTATATGCATTTTTTGTTCTCTTTAATTCCAACATTTCTACTACCTATTTTTATTCATTCTAACTTAACTTAATTTTAATACATTTTTTCCTTTTGACACCTTAGGTCTGTTTTATTTCTGTTTATATTTTTACTACAATTTATTTTGTTATTTTGTTTTTATGCTTTGTACATGTGTCCAGGTCTACTTTTTCTATAAGTTCTACTTTGATTTGGTGAGCCATGTGGACAGTGTCCGTGTTCCGTTTTTTAAACAATTTGGACTGATTTTGTTTTGGAGAGGCTTCTGGCTCGCCTTAAACTGGGTTGGGGAGCAGGAGTTCGCTCTTCTAAAGGAATTCCCTCTGATAAAACTTCGGGGTTACCTTGTGGTTGATTTCTCTGTTGTCTCATCTTGATGACAACAGGGTTAAGATATTTTACAGCCACAGGATCATTATGGCCAGAACTAGTAGGCTCGTAAATGATAGAGAAGTTGTGGACAGGATATGGGATTGTCTGCTTGATATCTTGTTACTATACTGGTCTAACTTGTGCTGGATATCTTCCAGCGAATGTGTGCCAGTATAGATTGATTTATGGATATCGTCCCCTGTTATGATTTCGGTTTGTACACTTTGATTTTGAGACTTGCGTAAAATTTCGGCTAGATTCAGGTTCAGCTCAGGAAATTGTTTAGGCTGAGTAATTTTGAGAGGGTGTTTATTTTCACCTTCGTACCTTAGCACCTTTTCCTCTATTTGCACCTGACATGGATGCGTTATCTCTAGTATCCCCTGCCCCTCCAATTGTGAGATGGCAAAGTGATCTTGACATGTTATATGTAGTACCGTGGAGGTAATAAACGAAAATAGCCACGCATTGGGCTTGTTTAACTTTATCAACATGTCTTTTTGGGGAACTTGTACTCTAGACTTACACTTGGGCACTTCATTTAAAGGATTGTACAAGACTTTCACTATACATTCATCCGAGGTGGTTGCCTTAATTATGGGGGTATTTAGTCGACCTATATATGTATTTTCCTCCAGGCGTGTTCCAGATCAAAAGGTGCTCAGATGAGAGTACTAGAAGTATATTAATAAACTCAACAATTTTGGCGCAGCCGGTAGGATCGAGGAAGTTATATAAATTCAAACTTGAAAAACCTTGATCCTCGAATTTACAACAAACGAGTGCATAAGAGCGCATTATTTTTGAATCTGGCACACAAAACCGAGACGTTGGGCATATCTAACAACATCCATTGACATCAGTAACAACAATAAAAGCATCATATCTGCATAGCGGAAAAAACGTTAACATCTTTTCTATTCTCTTCAACTAAAGTGAAGTAAAAGTAAGTTTTGAGGCAGCAATAAGCTCATTGTCTTTTGACAACACAAGTCCTCCAGACAGCCTAATAGTAGAGCGAGATTCACCCCAAAGCAGACCATCCATAAATTGGTATCGCGAGCATCGCTCAGGTAAACGCTTCAGAGGGCACAGTCTAATTAATTTCCTAGCAAGAAATTATAGTTTAGGCGCCCTAGTATCCCAGCAGGCGTTAGACACACCAACTTCGAGTATAAACACTCAAATTACTTCCAACACAGTGCAACACAATAAAATGGATAAAATGTCGGTAAACTATGAAAAAGTAGTAAAACTGACGGCACAAATGGTGCCTTTGTTCTCTGGGGAAATTAGCGCGCAAATTCTTACAGAATTACAGACTTTTATAGGCTGTTGTAAGCAAGTGCAACAGTGTCTAGGGGAAGAGGAAAGGAAAGCCTTCATGCAGATTTTCCCCACCAGATTGAGAGGAAACGCGTATCAATTAATAGCGTCCAGCTCTCTCACAAAATTTGAAGAAGTCGAACAACTGCTTTACCGAACGTATTTACCTCGTGAAACATACCATGAACTAATAAACAAGTTAATTACTTGCCGGCAATATCCGCCAGAATCATTTAGTTCATTTACAAATAGATTAAAAAGTCTTTTAATTCAATGCAACTAGGCAGCACAAAGTAAATACGGATCTGAAAATTTTAAAGTAGTAAAGCAGCAAATAGAATATTTTGCTATGGCTTCCATAAAGAGTGGTGCAACTAATCCCCATCTAAGCGCCTATTTACTCACATTGAATGAAAATTCTTTGGAAACTCTCATTCAAAAGGCACTAGATATGGAAAGATTGCAGCAAGGACTCTTTTTCATTCCACAACCAACAAATTATATTCCTAACCCAACAAACTCTTTCCAAGTGGACCCTTTTCTAAGACATAATATCCCAAATTTCTCTAATACCTATGGTTATCCCATACCTGGGAGTGTAAATTTGTCTTCCTACCCTTACACAAAGGAATTCGGAAGACATAACATAAAAACTGAAATTGGTATACCTCCAATAGCGGAACAACCAAGAGAAACTTCAGTATCCTTTAGTACCGACAGAAACTCAGAAAATTATTGGCGCTCTCCTCAAACAAACATAACAAGGAAATCGTTAGGAAGTCCACCTCCAAACAGGAAATCTTTTTACGAGCAGGCAGAAAAAAAGTACGATAAACAGAAAGTGCTGTTAAACAAGATCACCTGCAGCTACTGCAATTATAAAGGACACACGTATGACGAGTGCCTAAAGCGTAAGAATACTCCTTATTGTACTAACTGCAGAATGAAGGGCCATGATGCCCAATATTGTAAACAGAATATTAAAGCGCCACCCGAACATGTAAGCTCAAAAAACAATGCTCGGTGGGGCTCTGCAGATAGGGAACAAAGATTTAACCCCATACATAATGTGTGCGATTTCTGTGGGAGAAGAAGTCATACGGTGTCCAGTTGTCAGCAGAAACAACGATGGGAGGCCACACATTCGGGAAACGACATACTGTCGACCGAAAAATCCCCGGCTCGACATTAAAAAAAAACTGCTCAAATTACTTAAGGGTCCTCTCAAACAAAACAACAATTAAGTGGAGAAAATGTACCAGTGGTAGACTTACCACTGGACATAGGCAAAAACACAGCCGTTCGGCTGATAGTAGACACCGGAGCTGAAGTAAGCATCATAAAAAAGGAAGCACTAGATAACCCAAAACATATAGAACGAAGCCAAAAGGTAACTTTGAAAACTCCATTTGGAGAAGGAGAAACATTGGGAAACTGCCAAGGCAACTTTTTATTAAGCCGCAGTGTCCCATGCAAACTCCAGGTAGTAGAAGCCATTGCCCAAATCTCCCACGATGGGCTGTTAGGCAATGACTTTCTTGCAAAAAATTGTAATATCGAAGGGCCTAATAAATTACTCCGGTTCCCTCGCACGGAAACCAACCCTATTGAATTCACGGTACCTCTCGAAACATCCCTAGAAGATGGAGAGGAAATACCAAGTGATCAATTGGAGGAGCAATTTAAATCACGGGCACCAGATAACAAAAATGCCTTACCTCCAATGGAAGAAACTCTGAACATCTCAAAAGAAGATGAAAGTAGGCAATATGAAGTAGTACTTCAGCGATCCAATAGAATACCCCCTCGATCTCAAATGGTACTGAGCATACCGTTACAAATAGACCAAGAAATGATCTGCTTGTCTCAGGAGATCCAAGAAGGAGTATTTGTCGCAAATTGCCTAGTTAGTCCTCATAAAAGCTTCATACCGTTATCCGTTCTAAATGTAAACACGGAACCAGTATTCCTAAGGAACTTAACGCTTACTCTAGTTCCAAGTAATTGCTATAACATACAGTATCTCCATGTACCTTTGGACGACGTAAATACCCAAAGTACTCATAAAAAGGGTGATCCACCTTTCCTTCGTGCACAAAACAAAAGCACACACAACGTCAAAAACGACAAATTAAAATTTAATTCCAATACATATTCTCTTCGTGCATAAAACAAAAGCACAAACAATGTCAAAAACGACAAATTGAAATTTAATTCCAATCCATATTCAAGAAACGTAAACCATATTAAAAGCTATAACCCAGACAGACTTGTGGCTTTACGTAAAGAATTACTGTTGGATGAAAATTTAAATCGCGAAGAAGAAAAATCAATTCTTGAGTTATGCTATAAGTATAACGATCTTTTTTATTTAAAGGGAGATAAGCTCACATGCACTAATACCATAAAGCATACCATCCTCATACTACACAATCAGCCACCCATAAATCAAAAGATGTATAGACTTCCAGAAACACACCGGGCAGTCATAAATGAGCAAATTAAGGAAATGTTGGACAACGACATAATCCAATTAAGTAAAAGCCCGTGGAATTCTCCATTGCTGGGAGTCCCCAAGAAAGCTGGGCCCGACGGCAATAAACTTTGGCGAGTAGTAGTAGATTTCCGTAAAATTAACGAAAAATCTATAGGGGATGCCTCCATGGATTAGAATGCTTTGTATATCTCGATGATATTGTAATATATGGAAAAAATTTACAAGATCATAACGAGAAACTGGCTAAAGTATTCGACAGACTTCGAGCCCATAATCTTAAATTACAACCCGAAAAGTGTCAGTTCCTTCGCAGAGAAGTAATATACCTCGGACACAAATGCTCAAACGAAGGGGCACTTCAAGATCCCAGTAAGACAAGCTGTGTCCAAAATTTTCCTCCACCACGAACTATCAGACAAACTCAATCGTTTCTGGGATTGGCAAACTACTATCGCAAGTTCATCCCTAATTTCTCAAAGATAGTCAGGCCAATAACAAATCTATTACGGAAAGACGTCAAATTTAATTGGACGCAAAAGTGCCAAGACTCTTTCAATGAGATTAAAAATTCTCTTATAAATCCACCTCTACTCAAATATCCAGATTTTACCCAACCTTTTAATCTAACAACAGATGCTAGTAACGAGGCATTGGGAGCTGTTTTATCACAAGGGGCAATAGGTAAAGACAGGCCAATAGCGTACGCAAGTAGAAAATTGAATATGGCGGAGCAAAGATACTTCACAATAGAAAAAGAGTTGCTCGCTATTGTGTGGGCCGCCAGGAACTTCAGATGTTATTTACAGGGCAGAACGTTCACGGTCTACACCGACCACAAGCCCCTGAAAGGCGTATTTAATGTGAAAGACCCGACATCGAGATTAGTCAGGTTTCACCATAAACTCTCAGAGTTCGACTATAAAATTGAATATAAGCCTGGAAAATATAACACTAATGCAGACGCGCTTAGTCGAATACCTGCCCAGCTAAACCAGGAAAACCCCAATTCGTTCATTGTGGAAGCTTACGTACATCATCGAGCCGATTCCGACATGGACGAAAAGGATTCTAGTTCTTCAACACCCTCAAAGCCTAAACAAAAACATTGTCATGCTGTTACGAGAGCTCAAATAAGGGAGGCACAAAATAATATTGAAGAGGAAAATCAAAACACAGAAACTCCCAATAAAGTTTAAAAATATCCACGGAACCTCCAAAATGAATTAGTCGAAATTGACTCAACTGATAGCAGCAAATCCGAAAGCAGTGCATCTGAACACGGCGAATCACCCTGGAACCAAAATCTAATAAATTCCCAACATACTTTACCAGAAAATATCTCAGACCCTGAGGAAATCGAAACAATTGTGAAGGACTATCATGACTCCGCATTTGGTGGTCACCAAGGAGTAATCAAAACTTATAGAAGAATAAAGAAGAAGTATAAGTGGAAAAACATGCTTAGTTCTATCAGGAAATATATTCGGAAATGCTCTAAATGCCAGAAACTGAAGGCTAGCCCGGAGTATCGTATGCCAATGGTCATAACAGATACTGCCCATATGCCCTTCGACAAAGTTTATTTAGGCATAGTAGGTCCTCTTGAGGAAACGCACTCAGGAAACAAATATATTCTGACTTTCCAAGACAATCTAACGAAATTCGTAGATTGTAATGCCATACCAAATGGCGAAGCAGAAACGGTAGCAGAAATATTTTTCGATGAGATAATCACTCGTTATCGCATTCCTAAAAAGGTCGTAACTGACCAGGGTTCTAACTTCTTAAGCAATCTTTTCAAACGAGTATGTAAACTTCTGAAAATAAAAAAAACGCAGACTTCCGCTTACCATCCGCAATCCAACGGCGCACTGGAGCGAACCCACAGACCCCTAGTGCAGTATATGAGAGCTATTGTATCTGAAAATCCAAAGGCTTGGGATCGATTCCTGAGAACCGCGGCTTTTGTATACAATAATAGTCCACATGATGGCACCAAGCTCACACCAATGGACTGTCTGTTTGGATTCACAGCGGATGTTCCCTCTAATCTGAAAAGAGAGCCGGAACCCATTTACAACCACGAAAGTTACTACCACCTTCTGAGGTACAAAATACAAAAAGCGTACGCTACCGCTCGGAAAAATTTGTTGAAAGCTAAGGAAAAGTCAAAAGTTTACTACGATAAGCGTTCACGTCCAGTAACCTTCAAAATAGGAGATAAGGTTTTACTGAAAAACCCCGCTAAAAAACACAAACTTTCCCATATATGGCTAGGACCATATCTAGTGGTACAAGTCTTTAACACTGTTAATACTGTTATTCAAATCGGTAAACGAAGAGTAACAGTACATAACAACAGATTGAAGCCATTTCACGAATAATGGTTGTCAAAAATAAAAAAAAACGTTAAAAAAATGGGGGCAGTAAAACAATAGACAAGCTTACGAAACAGCAAAAAACAACCCAACATACCTATTCAGTCAAAACACCCACAGTATTAACTGTCAGTAACCAAAAGGTACAGTTAGACACTGAGACATACCCTAAATTTTCTAAAGAAGCTACGGATACCTTGAACCATGAGTCCAGAATAGGTACCAAGTTTCAAGATAAACCATCTCTACAACAAGAGATTTTTCCCACAAGTAAAGTCAAGTAGAACTCGCAAAATTTCCAGTCGGAGATCACTAACACAAACAAATCAAAATTTAAAACTCTAACCTCTGTAGAAGTAACGACAGCGAGAAACAAAAAACAAGCTGTCTCACAAAAGTCTCATTCAGAATTAAAGGATACCATTAAACAACGTGCCACCCATCAGCAACAAGCAGGTAGCAGACAAAATTTACCTATCCTCCACCACCACCACTTCCACAAACACTAAGCCGTGTCGAATCTGAATCAATTCCACGCACCCGCCATTTACAGGTAGTTTAATTCCATCTCTAAATAAATTCTGCATAGCCAAAGATAAAACAAACATCTCAATGGTGAATTCAATTGCTACACACTTTTTACATGTACATATATCATTAATAAATCAATATAAATAATTTATAAATGTATAAATAGGTTTAAGTTAAATTTTAATAGTACCAAAAAATATGTATCCACACATATAGTACTAATAACAAAAAATATGTATTCACACATATAGTGCTAATAAAAATAAATATGTAATTACACATATAGAACATAAAAATAATAGTACCAAAAAATATGTATCCACACATATAGTACTAATAACAAAAAATATGTATTCACACATATGTATAGTTCTAATAAAAATAAATATGTAATTACACATATAGAACATAAAAATAATAGTACCAAAAAATATGTATCCACACATATAGTACTAATAACAAAAAATAGGTATTCACACATATAGTGCAAATAAAAGTAAAATTTGTAATTACACATATAGAACATAAAAATAATAGTACCAAAAAATATGTATCCACACATATAGTACTAATAACAAAAAATATGTATTCACACATATAGTGCTAATAAAAATAAATATGTAATTACACATATAGAACATAAGAGTAATAGTACCATAAAATATGTATTCACACATATAGCACGAATAAGTACCTATAATAAAAAAAAAATTGTACCAAAAATGTATATAAATTGTTGTACTCATGAATAGTAGACATAAAAATAGTTATAACAAAACAATAAAAAAAAACATATATAAATATATAAATAAGTACAAAATACAGTTAATCTAATACAAATTAACCCTCGCTTAGATAAGCTTGGTTCTTTTTAATACAGCTAAACACCACATGTACTCATCTCAGCATTACGTATATACATACAAAAGTTTCAAGTAAATGTTTTTCTTTTTCCCAAGCTATCAAACAAATAAGTTAATTTTTTAATGCGTTATTCCTCTCCCAAGAATAACACATTTTTTTTAAAAAGGGGGAAATTTGTTACATACAGAGCATCAATTAAACATGTATATACATACATGCATGCATCTCTGAATCGATTTCGCTTCACGCAGAATTCTAAAATTCATGCATCAATAAAGAAATGCAAACATGTAGATATGTACATACCTACAGCATTCTCATTGCATGCAGAATTACAATTCTCAGCTGCAAGTATAAACATATATCTACAAACATATTTGCAAGTTCAGTAAAGTCACTCGCTACTGACCTACACAAATTTCTTAATCATATAAAGAAACAAGTGAAGGCAGTGACACAATCCCCTGCGCACAAGAATTCACACGATGCAATTTGATAACCTTGCGCCAGCAGCGGTAGAACTCAGGTGAACGAAACAATAATGGTTCACGATGATGTCATAATAGCAGCAAAGCGGCGAACGGTCTGCGGAAGTATTTATGTATGTACATGTGAAAGCGATGAATGCCGTGATGTAATAACAAAAAACCGGCAAAAGCTTTGCGGAAATTAAATTATGAATGCGACAAAGAAACACTTTGCGGAAATAATATTTATATACGAATAAATGCTGTGATGAAATTAGCTTAGCGTAGTAAGAAAATAACAATAGTATTAAGTGAAAAACTGTATAAATAAACTGTGATTTTGAATAAAGAAGTCAGTAAGTGAGTTAGTCAGAACACGAGTTGTTTCACTTACCCAGGAGTAAAACTAGTAAGCTGCTCCATTCATCTGTACCTAGGAGTAAAGCTAGTAAGCTGCTCCATTCATCTGTACCTAGGAGTAAAGCTAGTAAGCTGCTCCATTCATCTGTACCTAGGAGTAAAGCTAGTAAGCTGCTCCGTTCACATATGCTAGGAGTAAAGCTAATAAGCTGCTCCATTGAATCGTACTGGGAGTAAAGCTAGTAAGCTGCTCCATACGCATCGTTGCTCTACCTATCTCGGGACAATCAAGTAAAACGCCCCATCATCTTGACGGCACGTAGTGTGATTACCGTGTCGTGTTCCAGATCAAAAGGTGCTCAGATGAGAGTACTAGAAGTACATTAATAAACTCAACATAGTTGCCTCCTGTTTAGGTCCTCGGTCACACTATGCAGATCGTTAATCTGGTGTGCTATGTTTTGCTGACGATCCATTAACATAGCCAATGGTTTTTGAATCTGTTCCAAGGTAGTTTTAACCACACTTATTTGTTGTTTCTCTAGCTCAGCTAGGGCTTGTGTGTTCGATTCAATTTCATCTAAGCGGCTGTATATCTCCTTCTCGTTGTTACTATCCATGGTACCAAATAAATAGTGCATAGCATTGCCTATTCCGTCGAATAGTGATCTGGCCTTACGCCTTCCCGGAACTAATTCCTTAATGGTTCTCATG
The DNA here is from genome assembly GCA_963930735.1 of Dioctria linearis. NCBI lineage: Eukaryota > Metazoa > Arthropoda > Insecta > Diptera > Asilidae > Dioctria > Dioctria linearis. Next base: position 43,950,680 of record OZ005743.1, on the reverse strand, counting down.
CGCTTTTGTACGCTATCTATTATAGCGTGTATGTGTAGTTGCTGCACGTTGCACAGGTCTTCCTTGTTCGTGATATTTATGCAGAGTTTATGCACCAAATATTCTGCATGTTCCGTTAGTTTTATCTGCATGTCTAACTCATCCAAGTCTATCTCCGTGAGAACATTCCAAGTATTATGATACACCATGCGGCTTCCTAGATCCTCGAAAAATATGCCCGAGCTATTTAGCTTGGTTATAGCATAGGGTTTGTCGGCGATTTCTCCTGTTGCGTACTGGAAGAGGATGGCAATTGCAATAATTTGTAGCGCCATTTCTGTGGACAATTCGGAGGATGAAAATAATCCTTTAAGTATGACTTTACTTATTTCGTGCCGTTATTAGACCAGGCAGTGGAGTGGCTCCACCGCAAGTGTTCCTGTACATTTTGCAGTTCACACAGTACGGCGTATTTTTACGTTTCAAACAATCGGCGTATGTATGGCCTCTTAAATTACAAAAACTACAACTGATTTTATTTAAATAGGTATTTTTATTATTTACATTATAAATTTTATTTGGCGATCTTGGTTCCTGTTTGATGTATGCTGTGCCGGCCTGTGTGAACTGTGACGTTGGTATGTGACTGCTTGGGTTAATGGGCATATTGTTTTGCCGGGGATCCTGTGAGTAGGATATGATGCCAGGATTATATACGCTTTGATTTACTAGGGTACTACTTTGAGTTAATTGTGCGTTATTTGGTACACTGGTACTGGCAGAATTTGGCAATGTATTCTGCATCATATTTGTTTGGAATTGTCCTGGATGTTGCAGGAATAGAGCACTTTGCTGGGGACGCTCCATGTCAAGTGCTCTTTGTACGAGGTCATCCACCGTGCCGTCTGTCATGGTCAGAAGGTATTGGCACATATACGGGTTATTGACTCCTGTTTTTAGTGCGTTTTTCGCGAAGTCTTCTAGCTGTGTTTTCACAGCGGGAGCTGCTGTAGCGTCATATTTGGACTCTGCTGCTTCATTACATAGTGCCAGCATCTGTTTCACTCGTGCCGTGAAGGCTGTGAGGTTTTCCAAAGGATACTGCCTTGTAGTGATTAATTTATTTACCAGTTGTTGCTAAGTTTCCCTATGCAGGTATGTGCGATTTCACCGTTCTTCTACTTCTTTGAAAGTAGTTGGCATATTTGAGGCGAAAAGCTGATAAGCTTCGCCTCGAAGTCTGGTGGGGAAGATTTGCAAAAATGCTGATAGCTCCTCCACCGAAATGCACTGGATTACCTGCCTGCAGCATCCTAGGAAAGTTTGGAGCTCAAGGCTCAATTTTGGGTGCTGCTCTCCCGAGAATAGGGGAACGAGCTGGGCAGTTAGCTTGGCGATTTTCGCGTAATCTGCCATGTTTATATTGCGGATTCTGAAGCTAAAGTTTGACACTTTTGGGGAGCTAGTTTCTTCTATGCTGGTTTCCAAAAGGGAGTCGCCCAGCCAATTCAATAGGATTTCACTCACGGTGGAATCACTGACACTGTCCTCAATGGCACCTTCTCTTAATTCTACACTATTATTTGTAATTTCTGTTTCGAGAGAGTGCGAGAGTTCCCCAAACTGCTTTAAGCTTTCTTTAAATTTTTCCGTACTTTCTTTGAATTGCGCGATTTGCTCAAGCCGCCGTTCACGGGACTTTTTGAGCTGTTTATCGATAGAATCGCACTGTGTAACAGAAAGATCGGAGGAGTCTCGCACTTTCCCTTCTAAATATTTTAAATATTGCCTTAAATTTAAATTATTAGACCTTGCTTGCTGGGGACCTGTCAGGATTGTCCCGCTCCTTAATGTGACTCCTGGTGCTGTTGAATTTGTTGGGGGTGTTTGATTAGCACCCTCTGTTGCCGATGTTGCTCCCTCGTTGCCTCCTTCGTACCGGGACGGATCTTCCTGTGCGTCGCCCGGTGAGGAGGATTGTTGTGGAGTTGGTAGAGATGGTATGTTTTCCTCCGGCGCCTCCTGGTGGGAGCTTTCCTCGCTCATGGACCGCCGTATGTAAAATTTGCTGCTAGGGGGGCTTCTGCCGTCTTAGTTCCCTTGGTTCAAATTGAGAGGGGGGCTTATTGCCTTCTTCGAGGTCCCTCTCAATTCAGGATCGGCTGCCGGGGGGCCCATGGCCTTCTTAAATTCCGCTGGATAAAAGCTGAAAGGGGCGCGCGTTGCCTACTTCGAAGTCCCTTTCAGCTCCGGATCGCAGATTGTCGGTTGAGGTTTCTTCCTTCAGGTTTCGCGTTGGAATTTTCGGCTATGGACGTCTTATGTTCCTGGTCTGGGATGAAGCCCGCTATTGTCCCACGTTGGCACTTTGTGCTTTGATGAGGGGGTGGCTGCGTGTTTTTCAAACAGAGGCAGTTAAAGCTGTCCGACCCCGAGCGTTGGGAGCCGACAAGATCGAAATACTCCTGAAGCCAGACTCAACTTCAGGCGGGGGGGGGGGGGGGGGGGTAGGGTGTCTTGCCCAGTATTCGATCTCGTCCTAAACTCCTTTTTGATTCGTAGGATAGAGGGTTTTCGAGCGCTTATACTTCGTTTATTTGAAGTGGGCTTCCTCTATCCTACCGGCTGCGCCAATTATCACGTACCTTTTTGGGACTGGCAGAATTTGTATCCAAACACTGTTTTCTCTGTTTTCACTGTTGTAATCTTTTTATTATTTCTTATAAAATTTCCCTCAGTTTAAGGACACTGGATTTTACAATTTTTCTTTGTTTGTTTAATCTACTAATTTTTAAATTACACACCTCTTAATTAGCTTTTCTTTCCGCGCGCTTCCGATTTACATCTCTTAACTACTTACATTCACCGCGAGCGACCAAGATTTTTTCGCAAAAACGTTTTAACCTTTCCTTCTTATTATTATTACACATGTTCTTTTTACACAACTCCCCTTTTTTTCTATTCGATTAGCCCGCCGAACCAACCGTTGTCAATTTTTGCTTTTTTTTTTAAAAAACATCACCCGCTCTTCTTTTTTAAGGTCGACTCCGCGTTCAAGTTTTGGATCACAACCCGGTCTTGTTATCAAATTCGACTGCCGAGCCGCCATTATACAAGTTATCAATCCAACTTCGTCTTTATAAAATTTTACTGCCGCGTTCTCCAAGAGAATTAAAAACCAACTCGGCTCTTGATTACTTTTGCCGCGATCAAGAGCCTTCGTTCAGGGTAGAAAATGCATAGTTGCATTTTCACCCTGAGAAAATTTTCATTTATTCTGGACTTGATTAAACAAGTCCAGAATATTTTTTTCGTTGGACGGAGGCTTGAAATTTGATGCTTTGATAATCATCAGCGACTGCCACGACGATTAGAGTTGCCGCGCGCGTATACATACAATGTATTTTCGCGGCGCGCTCTTCTTATCGCGAAAGCTTTTTTGTGATATGTATGTACGTTCGTACATACATATTGCAATTTTCACGACAAATCGTACTGAAGGTACGATTTGTCTTCTGCTTTATTTTTTTTAAATTAAATATTTCTACTGGAAATTTTTGCTGAAGGCAAAATTTGCCATGGGAATAATTTTGTTTCAACTCTATGGAATGAGAAGAAAATTGCTGATGCAATTTTCTTCACTGATCGAGTAGATAAGCTAATCATGTTTTTAAGCATGAGTAGCTTATTGAAAATTTATATGAATGCATTCTTTTAATTAAAATTTTTTGTTACCCTTTTTCAGGTATGGTTTTAGATATATAACACTCTCGTTCACTAAGGGAATTAATTGATAATCTAAATGTTCATCTTCGTTCACTGGCCGCATTAGGACGTCCTGCATTACAGTGGGATGATTTAATAGTTTTTATTGTTTTAAAGAAATTAGATGCAGCAACAGTCGATAAATGGGAAGATGAAAGTCCATCAGATAGGCTTCCTACACTCAAAGATCTCTTAACATTTCTCGAAAGAAGGTCTCATACGTTGGATGCAAGGTCAGAAATGAAGGGTAAGACTTCTATTTCTCTGAATTATAAGGATAAAGGTGTCAAAACTCCAAAGCAAGGCACTGCCGCATCTTTTAATGCATTTGCAAGCCCAAGTTGTAACTTTTGTTCTGATTCAAATCATGCAATATACAAGTTCACAAAAGTTCTAAATTTAACACCCACCCAAAGGTATAACGAAGTTAAGCGGTTGAGTCTATGTCTAAATTGCTTACGAAAAAATCATACTCAAGCCCGATGTACTTCAAGGAAATGTCAAAATTGTAATAAAAAACACAATACATTGCTGCATATGGGCAGTAGCAAAACCCTCGAGAATACTTCCCAAGCCATGAAACAGAAATCTACATGTGTGCGTGCTTAGTCCGTTTTCTAAAATGTTCTATATTGATACTTATGGAAAAGTACTAAACATTGGCTTTATAATATGCCATAGAGCCTAAACTACTATCCATAAAGGAAAATAGTCTTCTAGTAATTTAAAGCTTGGTTCCATACCTTCCCAAAGGACACAGTTCCTATGTACCTTACTTAACAAAACAATAAAATAGTTTTGATTACAAAGTAACCTTACCATATTACGCTCAATACCTCTCAGCTGAGTGATAATTGCATGTGTGTATGTGCAGCCGTAGTCCGAATCTGTAGGCAGCTACATTCGATATCATCAGCCCACGGCATGCCATGACGGCACAGCGACATTACAATGATTACTCAGCTGAGAATTTTTGTTTGAGGGATCGTAGTCATTTGGTTAAGATAATTTTTTTTAAATAATTTTGTTAGGAAAGGTATGAAAATTTTATTACGGTTCGGAAGATGAGAAAGCAGGCTTAAGATTAACAGAACGCCGTTTTTCTGTATGAATAGTAGTTGGGCGGAGGAGCTATTCAAATCAAACTTTTGTCACTGTTACATAAGAACACTGCAAATATTTTAGAATGTAAGGACTACGTTGGGCCTCGCATGTGGTAGGGAGGGAGTCTGTTTCATGGCTTGTAAAGTATTCTCGAGGGTTTTGGCAGTAGTGAGATTCATTCACGACTACTTTAGCTCATGGCCGGGGTGATGGAGTCAATTCCAGTAATACTAATACTCAGGCGAATTCTCCATTGACCCTTCATTCTAGTTTAAGCACACCAGTACTTAATAAAATACAGTCAAGGTCAAAAATTAATTTAGCGACCGCTCTAATTAATGTTTGCAATAAATTTGGAAGGCTAGTAACTTGTCGCGCGTTATTAGATACAGGATCATAGATTAACTTTATTTCTGAGAATCTTGGTCAAGAATTAGGCATAAAGCGAACAAAATCGCTACTTTTGATTAATGGTATTGGCGAATCAGAGGTTACGTCAAAATCAAAATTATTTATCACATTGAAATCTCGTTTAAATCCCTTTAGTATCAATGTTGAAGTACACGTTCTGCCCAGTATAAGCGGAAATCAGCCAGATTGCTATATCGATACCTCTAGTTGGTGTATCCCTAACACATTCGAGCTTGCTGATCCCACTTTTTTCAAATCTCAAAGGGTCGACTTATTACTTGGTGCAGAGCTCTTTTGTCAATTAATACTTTCACATCACCTTCCTGTGTTGCAAAAAACAGTGTTCGGGTGGATAGTTATGGGAAGAGTCACTCAATCCAGTTCAAAATCCTTTCTTTGCAATTTAGCTACCAACAACTCAACCCCCTCATTAGAGGAACAGTTACAAAAATTCTGGGAATTAGAAAAGCACGATTGTCCAGTGAAGAGATTGTCTATTGAGGAACAACTGTGTGAAGACCATTTCAATCGTACAGTACAACGAACACCGACAGGCCAGTTTAGTGTCAAACTGCCATTTCGGTGTGATCCAAGAATGTTAGGCAACTCTCAAGAGATGGCCTCTCGCAGACTCCAATCTTTGCAGCTAAAATTGTCACGTAATACAAGTTTAAAGGCAGCTTACTCAGATTTTATGACTGAATATCAAGACTTGCAACATATGACTAAAATTTCATCGACTGATATTCCAGAAGTTCATTATTTTTTACCACATCACAGTGTATATAAAGTTGACAGCTCAACTACAAAGCTTCGTGTGGTGTTTGATGGATCTGCAAAATCCACCAGTGGATTTTCACTCAATGATGTACTCATGGTAGGTCCTGTAGTTCAACATGACCTTTTTTCTATTGTGATCAGGTTTAGATTCTGGCAGTACGTATTTACAGCTGACATTAGTAAAATGTACAGACAAATTTTAGTTGATCCTGAGGACCATAAGTATCAGCTAATTATGTGGTGCGGTAAATCACCTACTGATGAAAGGATTTATAAGCTAAATACAGTTACCAATGGCACGTCAGCAGCGCCATATCTAGCCACACGTTGTTTAAACAAACTAGCGCAAGATGAGCAGAAGGATTTTCCTGATGCTTGCAATGTCCTCAGAGACTGCTTTTATGTTGACGATTGTATGACTGGCTCTGACTCCTTGGAAGACGCAAAGAGTTTGCAATCAGACCTCATTACATTATTGCAGAGAGGTCACTTTGAGCTGCGCAAGTTCTGTTCAAATCATCCTTCATTATTAGAGGCCATTCCTGAAGAGTTTAGAGAAAAATTTCTCTCCATCAATGATAAGAATGTTATTAAAACCCTCGGTCTTATTTGGCAACCTTCAGATGACGTCTTTAAATTTAACATAGAGGCTCCAGCCGTAGACAATGCACTTATAACAAAGCGGACTATACTATCAGATCTTGCACGAGTGTTTGATCCATTAGGAGTTATCGGTCCAGTTATAGTTCTTGGGAAAATATTTCTCCAACAATTGTGGAAACTAAAGCTTTCATGGGATGAAGGTCTCCCAAGTCAACTCTGCTCAAAATGGCGTACCTATAGAGAGCAATTAACAGAATTGAACTCTCTTAAGATTGCAAGGCATTTGATGCCCTTAACAAACTTAATAACCGTTCAACTACATGGGCTTGCTGATAGCAGTGAATCTGCATATGGAGCCTGCTGCTATTTACGATGCATGGACTCCTTTGGTCAGACATCAGTACGACTAATTTGCTCCAAGTCAAGAGTAGCAGCCGTAAAAACAATATCATTGCCTCGACTAGAGCTGTGTGCAGCTTTGCTGCTGGCAGAATTAATCGAGCGGTTATTAAGTATACTAGAGAGGACCAATCTGAAGGTTTATTACTATACTGACTCTTCTATAGTCTTATCATGGTTAAAATCCCCATCTTACACGTGGAATACATTTGTAGCAAATCGTGTGGCAAAAATCCAAGAAATTACACATATTCATCAATGGAATCATATTTCCTCGAATAATAATCCTGCCGATTTACTAACACGCGGTGTCTTGCCCAATTCGCTTCAGAGCTCTCTCATATGGTTCAATGGACCAGAATTTCTAAACTGTTCAGAAGAAACCTGGGCTCACAATGATCTAGCACAACTCGAAAACGTTCCTGAAAAACGAAAACAATGGGTATGTCTTCTTTCATCACCTTCAATGGAAGACTTAATAACCTCAATTAGACATAGCAATTCAATCTTAAAATTACAGAGAATTATTGGTTATTGTTACAAGTTCATCAACAATTCACAAATACTCAATAGCTCTAGAGTATATGACCAACTTTCTAATGAGGAAATACAGAGCGCATTGTACGGTATAATTAGAAATGTGCAACGGCTATCATTCCCATTAGAGTTCAAGGCTTTATCTCAAGGTAAGGAATTAGAAAGCTCTAGTCGATTAAAGAGTTTAGCTCCCTTTATTGATGAAGTAGGCATTATAAGAGTAGGTGGCAGATTAAAAAATTCGTTAATGTCCTTTGATTCCAAGCATCAAATTTTACTCCCAAAAAATCATAACTTCACCAACATGGTATTATCCTACTTACATGTAAAGCATTTACACGCTGCTCCTCAAACACTTTTAAATATTTGCAGGTAGAAATATTGGCCGATTGATGGAAAAAATGTTGCTCGAAGCATAGTACATCGCTGTATAAGATGCTACAGAACTAGACCTTCAGGACTCGGTTATGCAATGGGTGACTTGCCAAAGGAACGGGTCCAGCCTGGCCGACATTCCTGACAACTGGAATAGATTTCTGCGGACCATTTAAAATTCATCTTCAAATTCCAGGCAGATCTCCTGTGAAAGCATATGTTGCAGTTTTTGTCCGCTTCACAACTAAAGCCACACACCTGGAGCATGTTGGTAATCTATTTAGCGAAGCCTTCATAGCGGCTCTTAAACGCTTCATATCCAGAAGAGGTCTGTGTCAACGAATTTTCTGCGACAATGCCACAAATTTTGTTGGCTCAAGATCACAACTGTCCGAGCTTCGACAATTATTTGAACCTCAAGATCTTCATCACTTAATTCACAAATTATGTCAAGAAGATCGTATAGAGTGGAAACCAGTTCCTCCGAAATCTCCACACTTTGGCGGTCTCTGGGAGGCTGCCGTTAAGGCTGCAAAACATCACCTTGTGCGGACTCTCGCTGATGCATCGTTAACATATGAGGAGCTCAGTACGATAATCACACAAGTCGAAGCCGTCCTAAATTCTAGGCCAATTAGTCCTCTTTCATCAGACCCCAACGATTTGGAATCCCTAACCCCAAGTCACTTTTTAGTTGGTGCACCTCTGACATCATTTCCAGAACCAGATGTAACCAAGGAACCCATCAATCGTTTGAATCGATTTCGCAGGATGCAGCAGCTTCAACAAATTTTCTGGAAACGGTGGTCTAACGATTATCTTCATCACCTCCAGCAGCGCTATAAATGGACAACCAAGGGAAGGCAGCTTGATATAGACTCGCTAGTCATAATAAAGGAAGACAATACTCCACCACTTAAATGGCCTCTAGCAAGAGTTATAAAATTATTTCCCGGTAAGGATGGCGTGTCACGCGTAGCAGAAGTTAAGACTCAATTTGGAACATATAAACGTTCAACTATCAACCTCTTCCCATTGCCAGTAGACGACATTCCAAGTTGTTGAAAATACCCCATGTATTTCCAAGGGGGCCGGCATGTTTAGTTGATTCAAACTGAATTTGTGGTTAAATATAAGTTCATATATATTTTAGTTATAGTTTATATAGCATACTCTAAATTTTGAGATTAATTGAAATTTTCTTTTGTTTGAGTCTCCTATCTCCACAGGCAATTTGAATTATTTGATATCTTGCATGTGCATACATCCATATAAATAAATAACATCAAGTAGAATGAGTTATCATCACTGCCAAGCAGGCTGAGTACCATCTTGTTGTACTGCATCAGTGACTTACCTAATTTTATACGCAGCCCATGAAGGTGGCACGTACCGATTTGCAACTAACCGACAATTACAAATGCAATTACATGATTTGTCACAAGTATTGATGCTAGTCCAAGTTGAGTTCCCCTGTGCATTTTATATACACATAGCACGGAGCATTTGATCATCGCTAACATATAAGTGATAATGGATGTATGTACATGCGCACGATTTAACTGGTACATTGTTGGAGGTCGGTCGGTTCTTAGAGTTCTGCTTCAGTGGATACAGGAGTGCTAATAGCTAGTTAATTTAAGATTAATGAATTAATGAATCAATTTGAGTTTTTGTACATGTTCATTATAATACGAGAATTATAACGAATAAATAATTGCAAACAAATTAAAAGTTTTCAACCCGGTATTTATTTAACAATTATTTCGGCAAACCCGCCACTGAGGAGAATATTCGGTCTCTTACTGTGTTGTATCTCTGCAGACGCGTATGATACGTCGTCAGCGGATGTAAAACAGGCTCACGCCCACTCGTCATAGCAGAGCTTGGTGGCCGTTTTAAAACAGAAAGGACAGGAGGCCCACTCAGTAACTTTGTCAGCTAAGAGTGCTGTCGGTCTTATTGGGACATCGGAAATCAAAGACTCTTTCATTGAAGTGTCCAACAATGTCATGGGCTCCCCAGAAGTGGAAATGGGAGGAGATGGAGAATGGAGATCTGCGGAGAAGTCTACTAGGTTCTCCGCCTCTATCAATGAAGTATTCATACAAGCAGGTGTTTTGCTGATATCATCAGAATCACTGAATGATATCAGTGGACAAGTCAGAGATTCGTCAATGTGGTCTGCTAATGGAACGGACCTTCCTCCTTGTTCAAGGATTGAACTGGAGTGTTCGTGGCAGTTGCTGCTTGTGACGTCGACGCTGGTCGGAAAGAGGTGGTGGTATTCCCGACCCGTCTCAAGTTTTTCGGTCTACAATGGCGACAATTAGGCTTGAAAACGTTTTTGCATCCGCATCCATAGCAGAACACAACTTGTCTCCCTTGCCTGCAGTCTTGATAAAAGTGACCGGACTGGTCACAATTCCAGCATACAATGGTGTGTTTGGCCGAAATGCTCGACACGTCACCTAGGTTGTTGTCACTGCCTGTTGCTACTGCCAGTTCAGGGTCCAAGGTCTGAAAGCTGTCAACTTCGTGCGCCCGTTGATTCCGGTAAGGGTTCCAACTACCAGCTGTCGCAATTCGTATCTGCGTAGCTTGGATACGAGTAACAAGCGATCTCAGCTGTCCCATTGTATCGGTGGGATGCAGGCATATTTTTTCTTGAATCTCAGGCAGTAAGTTCGATTTGACAATATACAGAAACTCTTGGTGTGGCATGGCGTTCTGTAGCTGATCACGCAGCAACCCTAAATGATGGTGATACATAGCAAATAGTTCACCAGGCTTTTGCTTTCGAGACATCAGCTGTAATCGTATTTTTAGGTCGTTCTTAGGCACTCCCCATTCGATGGACAATCCCGTCTTGATAAATTCCCAAGTTGGAAAAGGGTTATGCCGTAATATCGACCAGTACCAGTCCTTCGCTGGTCCTGTTAATAACGCAAGCATGTTTCTAACTAGGAGATCAAAATCCCCTTCTAGAGCGGAATGCGTGAGCGCTTCGACTCTAAAAATGAATTCATCCACAGAGAGAGAGCTCTGAGTTGTTGCCGTTATACGTCAGGTTCCATCTTCGGATAGGACTGCCTGATCGTCGGTGTCCTATGTTTGCAGGGACACGAATATGTGATGGAGGCTGAGGTGGTACGAAGTTCGGTCTGGGCTGACCAAAAGGCTGACCAAAAGGTTATGGTGGTCTCTGAAACGATTGTCTCCTCAGATTGGGGAAATCGTTCGACTGTCTTTGGTTACCCATGGACGGAGGAGGTCGTGCAAAGTCCATTGGCGGCATTGCTGCTGCTACTTGTTGTCGGATACTATTTGTTAAGTCAGTCCGCAAACCATTGAGGCTCTGTTCGAGACCTTCTCGTATTAGGTTTTGCATTTGTAGGCATAGGCCTGCCATCAGCGCATCCGTAGCGGTGGAGGTGTGGTCTTGAGCTGTACGCACTGAACTATCTCGTCGAGTACTCGGGTATCCAAAAGTCCTTGAGTGCAAATCGGGCATTCCAGGAGAGAGTGATCGTCCACTAGGTGGTGGAATTGTCAACGGTGGTAAGTCAAGTGTTGCCATAATGTAATGGATCGTGACTGACAGTCTTTACAGGCTTTGGCCTCTTCGGGACAGCACCAGCAAACTCAGTGAAATCGTACTGAGTACGATGGGCTCTCACGTTTTCAGGCATGCCTTGTGAAACACATGTCCACAGACCGTCTTCACTGGCTTCCTCTGTCCTGACCAGTCGCTCTCTAGACAGACGGAGCACGGATCTGGCAACAGCATCGGCACCCCAGTTGTTTGCGGTGGCGTTCGCGGTGTAGCCATTGTAAAATCAGTCGTATTTCAAAACAAAAAAAATCTTCAAACCAAAGGTTTGGAATAGATATCAGAAAAATTTCAGAGAATTCAAAAAAAATTCTCAAACTAAGAGGCTCTTCAGGACGAAGATAATGAAATATCAGGAAAATTTTTCAAAGGTTGGGACGAGATACTACAATTCAAATAAAAATTTTCCCAACCGTTCGAAGAAGTTGCAAATTTTTTTTTTTAAAAAATCAAAGCTTCGAAAAGCTCGCTGAGTATTCTCGAATCGAGACAATATAAATGCTAGTGACGATAATCCAAGTTCAGAAACGGTAGTACCTCATTGAATATAATTTCCTTTATAGCAGTTCAGTTCAGCGTTTCAAGAAAAACTGTGAAAAATTAACGTGATCAAACGTCCAATACAGCAAAAAAAAATTCCACCAAAACATTTCTCCTTCACTTCCCGAAGCCAACTCCCAACACAAGAGGTCTTCAGGTCGCTCTCCCTCTTTTTAGGTCAGAAAATCTATACAAGCAAGTGACGTAAATGTGTGCATTGGAAAAATATGTGGAACTCCCACAGAAATCTGGGAAGAATCGGGTTGGAGAAGCTAGAGACTGAAAATGATACTAGAGATTCTTCAGCCAGGCAGTTAGCAGTATGCCAACTCCTGATTACTGAAGGTCTCCAGCATCACTTCCTTCCTCCAGCAACTCTTTCCTTTCTCTTCACCTGATTGTCGTGTCCAGCTGACCTTCCAACTGGGCAGAGTCATGAATCTGGTCAACTAATTAGCTGAAAGCCAAAAAGATGCACGACTCTGTCCAGCCAGTTGGCCAACAGAGACATGTCTCCGTGAGAGCTCACACAAAAAAATTTTGTGAGGCCACCTACCATTTCCATGACAGAAGGCCAGCGGGAAAGATCAATTTAAAAAAAAATTCAAAAAATTCAACTGTTCAGACTTGAGGCTTGACCGAAGTCAAACCTAAAGTCGAACTTACAATTCAAAGCTTCTCAAAAGAAATTACTGTACGTTACATTACAGAAAAATTCTAATACCAAACCAATTAGACTCAGGTCCACATATAACTTCCACTGGATGTGAGACTTGAGGTCAATCAACTAGCAGACACCAGATGATCGTCTCTCTCTAAGTCTCAGTCCCCAGTAAAATTTATACTTAGACCACCGAAGTCTAACTGAGGTGGCCCCACGTTGGGCGCCATTTTTGTTATGGAATTATGTTGAGTGATTGGCTAGGACGTGAAGTGCAGACTGCCAGCATGAGCTGACAGATCACCCGACGGACAGCGTTGACTGCAGGGCGGCACGCTAGTTCGCCTCAACTATTGGCGGAGAGTGTGGGGGGGGGGTGCCACAAAAAGACCTGCCGCTGCCGTCTGCCATATACAAAAAAATTCTTCGTGCCTACAACGAACAAAAGCCGGCACACATTCGGTCCTGAAGGGACCCTTACGTCACTTACCTGTATTTTGGTGGAAGGCGTAGGTGTTATACCTTCCTTTGCCAGCCCCATCTCCAAATTGACATTGGGTGGTACAATTTTCCAAAGTCCCTAATTGACCTATCAAGGGACTAGAGCAACCTTACACAACCCTCATGCGAGAGGGCGCCAGGATAGTGAAGGGGGAACTAAAAGAGCTCACAGCATCGTTACGTTATAAAAAGCTTATCACACACTTGTATTGATTTGAATTTAGGCTAAGTTACATTTAAAATACAAATGGCAGTAAAGCCTAGCCTAAATTTTAACATAGTCCTATGATTCCAAGTTTAGGGCTTCATTTACGGAAAATTTTTTAGAATTGAAGCGCAATTCTCAAGGAAATTGATACTGTTGCCAAGTAGCTGTGCTAAGTATACCTAAATCTATTTATACCAATTGAAGGTGTAAATGCTAGTCAAAATGCAATTCTTAAAATGTAGGAATATATAATATGTATGTCTAACGTGAAAGCTTAAATGCGAAAATAGGTAAGTATACAATATGCATGTCTAACGTGAAAGTTCAAATGGAAAAATATGTGTGAATATATAATATGTATGTTTAAAGGGAAAGCTTAAATGCAAAAATATGTGTATACATGATAGATAAGTATAACGAAAAACTTCAAAAGCAGATCAAAAGGATCCTCACAGTCAAAATCCCATGGTCTGGTGGAGCGCTCCAACATCCAGTGAGTATCTGTAGTTCAATTTCAATATATAAAAATTTTTAATACTTGTAGGTATTCGTTTCCTACTTCAGTGCTTGCATTACGCCGTCACTAATAACATAAACCTTACTATAGGACTTAAACAATCTGCCTCGTCTTAAAACTAAATTGCTTTTTATGTGAAGCATTAAAGCACCCAATACTTTTTATGAGCAAAAGATAAAAAGATAAAAAATATTATAGAACCACTGTACTTGGTGAACTTAGTGGAGACTCATCGTGTGTTGGTATATGCGTAACTTCTTAAAGCTGTTAATTGAACGGTTGAATTCGTATGCCGTTGTTCTTGCATATTTTCCGAGCATTTGCCTGGCCTCATCGGGCATAATGCAATCAAACTGAGTTTACTTGAGGCCCCAAATTATTCATCGATGAGCTTCTTCAGTTAGCACTGAAAAAGCTTTTCCTTTGTATTACCTGGATTAAAATTCACTGATTAAAATGTATCCATTTTCAGTATTTGGAAATTCTTTCGGATAACTTTCTCCCAATTCATTCTGAATGGGAAAAGACCTACTATTATCATCCTCACCTGGATTAAAATTCACAGTTTCTTGGATCGATTCCTTGCACTCTGCGAGATTTTTCGGGATTTATTTTCTTTGGAACTACAAAAACATCTTTATCAATTACCAATTGCAATGTGGTTTGCAAATCATACATATATGCGCATTACTTACTTCTGACGGATACTAAAATTCCTTGTTACCCAATGCGAATATTTGGTTAAAGTTTGCTTAGAACGCTCTTTTACAGAGATTTAGATAGCAATTTTTAATTCTTTTCGGGGAATCGACTCTTTTCTTTACTGCACTGATCACCATTCGAGGTTAAAAGTGACTTGCACCACCCGATTTTGTCTTCTTCTTCTTCGCATCCGCATGTCATCTCGAGCTTGAGGAAACGCATCTCTCTCGGTCGGGGTGCGGTCATTTTTTTATGCTTGACGCAGCCGGCCTACACGCTTCAGTACGTGTAGCATATTGCTATATGCAATACGCTACGACCATAACAAATACACGCCTAAAAGTACGACATTAATCAACTGCTTCCGAGGTTGTGAAAATTTTTTTTTACTGTGGTTAATGCATATTCTACACCTAATACAAAAAAAAACGCGGGCACACATTCGGTCCTGAAGGGACCCTTACATCACTTACCTACATCTCGTGGGAAGGCGCAGATGTTCTGCCTTCCTCTGCCTTCCACCGCCTTTGCCCCAACCACCCTGCGATACTGCGGGCGATATTGAACAGTATCCCTGGTAGACCTGAAAAGAGAGAGCGTAGTGGACCTAGACGACATTCATGTGAGAGGGCTCCAGAAAAGTGAAAAGAGAAATAAAAGCGTTCAGCACTTCATGTTTACGTTATAATTGAGAGTTCTAGACTACAAATCTTGCTTCTGATATTAATAGTTTCCAACTTTTTACAACAATTCAATTTTTAAGTATATGTACTTGCAAAAGTTTACAATATTGTTATTATCATTTTTCCCACCTATTCATTGTTAAATTTTCCTTTATATGCGTCATGTCCGTGTTATTATTAATTAATGTAAAAAAATTTTGTTTTTGTTTTTAACTGCTGATATATCGATATATCGCCCAGCTCTTCAATGTAAGCGAAAGTTTCAGAATAAAAATGTTTAACGTATTGGCGGCCGGTATGAATCCAGTTTTCTTAAATTATTAACATTTCAAAAAATCATCAATTCCAATTTCAAATGAAGCATGCACAAATCTTGAGAAAATTAATATTTTATGCAGTAATAAACTAATTAAAAAGAATTTCAAATGAATAATTATCCAACTATTTCTCAAAATAACGTTTTCATGAAAAACCTTTTGAAATATATTCAATTCTAGCGCATACACGTCAGAATCTTGGAGTATATTGTATGTTCCACATAAAACCTTCCTAAAAATACTGCGAAATGTAATTAATAGAAATGTATGTATAATATAATATATATCGCCCAGATTGGGCTTTAATATTTTGTAGAGTTCGAATTATTCGGTCATGACTTTTACTAAACACATCTGGATAAAAATTAAAAGAGCTTAAAACATTTTGATGACTAGTTCTACTCTTTAGCAACTGTTGAAATCTAATTGATGGTTTGTTCCGTCAGCTGTAGACAGAGAAACTCAAAACTACTATTTATATCACCGAAAGTGTTCTTTGAACTCTTATCTCTAATCTGATTTAAGAAGTTACACTACTAATGCTAATTAAATTAGAATTTGTACTACTAACCGTGTGGGTTGTGTTATGGTCGTAACGTACTGCATATAGAAATACTGCAGCATGTATGCCGCCCTGCAGTCAACGCTGTCCGTCGGGTGATCTGTCAGCTCATGCTGGCAGTCTGGACTTTACGTCTGATGTTCATCTCTCAAATAGTTACATAACAAAATGGCGCCCAACGTGGGGCTCCCTCAGTTAGACTTCGGTGGTCTAAGTGTAAATTTTACTGGGGACTGGGACTTAGAGTGAGATGGTCATTTTGCACTTTGCTAATTGAGTGACCTCAAGTCTCATATCCAGTGGAAGTTACATGCGGACCTGAGTCTAATTGTTTGGTATTGGAAATTTTTGGTAAAGTAACGTTTTAGATTTTTGAAAGTTTTTGAATTGAAGTTCGACTCTAGGTTTGACTTTGGTCAAGTCTCGAGTCTGAACAGGTGTCTATTTTTTCAATTTTTTGAATTTTTATGAATGATCTTTCCCGCTGGCCTTCTGCCATGGAAATGGTAGGTGGCCTCATACAAATTTTTTGAATGAGCTCTGACGGAGACATGTCTCTGCTGGCCAACTGGCTGGACAGAGTCGTGAATCTGTGGGACGACTTTTTGGCTTTCAGCTAACTAGTTGACCAGATTCATGGCCTTGCCCAGTTGGAGGGTTACCTAGACATGACAATCAGGTGAAGAGAAAGGAAAGAGTTGTTGGAGGATGGAAGTGATGCTGGAGACCTTCAGTAATCAGATTTCTGTGAACACTCAAATATTTTTCATGCACACATTCACGTCGCTTGCTTGCATCAGTCTTTCTGACCTGAGAGAAGGAGCGGCCTGGAAATTTTTATGTGTAGCGTTGGCTCTTGGAGAGTGGGGGGGGGGGGGGGGGGGAATGTTATAAATTTCTTTCTTGTAGATTTTTCTCGGAACGTCTGAGCTGTGTAGTTCTTCACATATAGTTATCACTAAAATCTTTTTTTTAAAAAATACGGCTAGCACTGATAATTTTGGACTGCGCGACTGTGGTAGTACCAGTAGTGAATTCTAAGGTTAGAGTACCCCCAGTCTTAAATTTTGTATCTCGTTAAGTATATTTGAAACTTAGGTAACTGCGACTAGAATTCCTCCAGACTTTTGGTGATTTTTGAATTTTTGTTTGCTCGAACTCTTGGAATTTTTTTGAAATTTTACATCGATCTTCCTGGTAACTCGATCTTTGAAGACTTAGCTGTCTTCTTCGAACATTCGATTTTTTCTTTTTTTGAACTTCTTGGCATTCCTTCCAAACCCTTGGAATAGTCTCGAAATCTTGACTGTACGATTGAAAGATTGCATCATGGTGGGGACCGAGAGAACACCCCCTTCCACGACAGACAGTGTGAAAAGGTTGCCTGAACAGTGCTCTATCTGTCAAGATAGAGACTGGTCATTCGAACGAAAGCCTGTTAAGACTGTATGTGGACACGTGTTGCACAAAGCATGTTTGCGAACGTGGATAGGCGAACAGGCAAATTGTACAAACTGTCGGCTTCACCTTACCCAATATTATTTTACCGAATATACGGGAGCCGTTTCAAAGAAACCAAAGACGAAACCTGTCAGTAACGAGCGTAATCAGGCCGCACCGACATTTGAGTTACCACCCCCATTGACTATGTATCCAGTTAGCCGAAGATCTCTATCACCTGGAATATCAAATCCGCATTCCACGACTTTTTCCCATCCAAACTCGCGACGAAATAGCCCACTGCCTTCTGGCAGTGGACAGAACTCAGCAGCGACTGAAGCCCTCCTGGCAGGTCTGCGCATACAGCTGCAAGATTTAGTTCGAGAAGGCCTCGAGCAGAGCTTGAATGCATTACGGGCTGAATTGACAAGTAGCGTTAGACAGCAAATAGCAGCTGCAATACCACCCGTTGGTTTTTCACGGCCACCTCCTTCTATGGGTGAGCCGATACCACCGCACGATTTCAACGACACGCATAGGCATTCGTTTAACAGCCCATCATCACCTTTTGGTCAGCCTAGTGGTCAGCCTAGACCAAATTTTATGCAACCCCCACCAGCTCCACCTCTTCGTATCCCGGCGGACAACGACGATCAGGCAGTCCTATCAGAAGATGGAACCTGACATACAATGGCAATAACTCCGAGCTTTCCGTAGATGAATTTATTTTTCGATTCGAAGTGCTCACGCACTCCGCTCTAGCAGGAGATTTTGATCTCCTTATTAGGGACATGCTCATGTTGTTGACGGGACCAGCGAAGGACTGGTACTGCTCACTATTAAGACACAACCCTTTTCCAACTTGGGAATTTGTTAGAACTGGATTGTCGATTGAATGGGGAGTGCTCAAAGATGATTTGAAATTCCGAATGCAGGTGATGTCGCGACAGCAGAAGCCTGGTAAACTATTCGCCATGTACCACCATCACTTAGTTTTGCTGCGTGACCAATTGCAAAACTATATCTAAAAAAACTGTAACACACACTCCAGCCCTGAAGGGGCCTTTACACCACTTACCCTTACCTTATTGAAGGCGCAGATGAACTGCCTTCTGCTGCGTGCCCCATCCTCAACGACACTGAGGGAAAAGGAGAGAGGAGTAGCGGACCTAGACAACCTTCATGTTAGAGGGCTCCACGAAAGTAAGAGGAGAAGCAAAAACTCAGAGCGCCATTACGTTATAATATTCTTATTTCATTTAACTTGAACCTCAATCATTTATCACAAAGTAACAGCGAGAACTTATATTTACCAAAATGGAGCAATCTAACAGAAGCATAAGGTTTTAGCTTGCTATACTCAGTCCATTATTACTATAGCCTAATAGATTACCTATAGTTGAGACTAAATTCAACAAAATTCAAAATTTAGCTCACTATGTTCACTATAACATTGCGATAGACTAGTATGCTACATATAGTCGAGAAAAATAAACAAAGTTGGCCTAACAAGACGACACGGATTATTTCTTATGTTATGGTAGTATGTTAAAGAGTGACTTGGTTAGGACGTGAAGTCCAAACTGCCAGCATGAGCTGACAGATCACTCGATGACAGCGATAGCACAGGGCGGCATGCTAGCACCTCGGCTAAGAGTGGCGGAGAGTGTGGGGAGGTTCCCGAAAATACCTGCCGCTGTCACCACCCATAATCAAAAAAATTCTTCATGCCTACATACACAAAACGAGCACCCACTCAGTCCTGAAGGGACTTTTACGTCATTTACCTATCTCTCATGAAGGCGCAGATGGCATGCCTTCCTGCCAGGCCCCATCCTCCCATCGACTCTGGGTGGCACTGTTTCCAAAGTCCCTTGGCTGACCTGTGAAAGAGAGCGAAAGACTAGGCGAACCTAGACGACCTTCATCTTATTCGGGAGGGCTCCAGGATGTGAAGGAAGAAAAAAGAAAAGTTAGCACATTTTCAATTCGTTATAAAGGTTTATTGAACAATGTAGGAGGGGGGGGGGGTAACTTTAGCGATCTTACAAGATAGTAACAGGAATATTCTTATAGTATAAAGACTACATCAGGATTGAAATTCTATGAGGTCCTACGAAGTAGTAATATTAAGAACACAGTTAGTACATTTAATTAACAATGTCGTATGATAATTCTAGAAACCTTCCGAGATAGGAGAACTACATTTAGTATATACGCTACACTAGTTGAAATTCCATGAAAATCCTAGGAAGTAGTAATGACAAAAGGAATGAAACTCTATGAAATTCTATGAGACATTTATAATAAAAGTATCGTTATAGTGCGTGGACTAAATTAGCGTGGAAATTCCATAAATTAATAATTAAACGCTCACATGTATGGTTCCTAATCTATATTCCTTCTCTTCTCCTGTAGCATTTGCTCATTTTCGAGGATTTGCTAATGGTTCGACCATCCTACTATGACCAAGAGCAGTAGGCGGAAGCCCGTCAACCGTAGAGCCGCCAACCGATTCTTGAGCGGTACATTAATTTATTTTACGGACAGATACTACTTCATGAATACTACTGCTTGGAAAAACCGAAAGCTTAACTACGGAAAATTTAATGTTACTCTAGCGGAACCTTTCTAAGTGATCAAATGCGGCACGTTTGTTTAAAATATAGCAGGCTCTATAATGGCATGCCCTTTTAGGTATATAATGAAATTTATTTTTAGACGAAAACTTTTGTTCAGTTCATATACAGATAGACCGAAAGATTATTATGAAAACGATATGTATGTATTACTCACGATAATTTTCAATAATAGTTAATAAAAGGATCGTAAATGAATCCCAGTGACATTCATTTTTCTTTTCGCCCGTTCTTAATCTACAATATAGCAATGTTTTATTGACTGATACGTACTTAAATTTACCATTGTTTGTTTCTTCTCCAACCTGATGAAGCGCTCCAGCAGACTGCATTTACCTGTATGAATGGAACAAAGTTATGCCGTATATGGAATCACCTTATTAGGCGTCCTAAAATCGAGAAGAAAAATAAGGTACTCTTAAGGTTAATACCACTAAAAGTTCGCAGTTCCAGCTTTGACTCGCGAACGTTCAACGCGATTTACTCTGAATATCATAAATGGCTTTCCCATTCTTTTCCTTACTGTTTGTACAGCTACCCCACTTGCGTACTCTTGGTACATTTACAATCAGGATATCAGGTGAAAGTGATGTAAGAAGAGAAACTACCACCATAAACATGAGTGGATGCTAAGCTTACGTGTTTAGAACGAATATTGCTAATTCAAGATAATTTGAGTTAATTTACGATAATGCTAGTCTAACACAATTAGAGTTAATTTAATATACTGTTATTGCAAAATAATTTAGAAAAAAAAATATGTTATCCCAAATGAATTCAATGGAAGGTATCGTGCACCTTGTATACCATGTGCTCATCATATGTCGACATCATATATCCAACATAACAAGGCATGAGGCAAGTATATGAAAGTAATGGAAGGAAGCCCACCTCCTATGACGGTGCTGGTACAGCTCCGATACAGAGTCTGACTTGGTCCGTTAAAATTGGACTATTTTCCGTTATCTTCACATAGGCCTTGCCTTAAATATAGGTCTACTATATGGTACCTAACCTAAGATCTATATACATATAAAATAAAATGTGCCTGATCTACCTAGTTATCTTTATTCTTTTCTTTCTTTCTATTATTATTATTCAATGTTATGGAATATCTCACAAAACA
This sequence comes from Dioctria linearis, assembly GCA_963930735.1. Lineage (NCBI taxonomy): Eukaryota > Metazoa > Arthropoda > Insecta > Diptera > Asilidae > Dioctria > Dioctria linearis. The sequence continues at coordinate 43,929,218 of OZ005743.1, read as the reverse complement.
AGTTCAAACTTTAATGAAGATAATACTGCACAGCAATGGGGAAAAGTATTCTTATTCTGAAGACTTCGTAACAAAAAATATATACATGTGATATATTTATTTGTACTGTGAGAAAAAAAGACGATCCTACTGCCTTTTTACATTTCCATAATTTTCCGTGAAAAAGGTTCAGCTTTATATATGCATATATGTGAACGAATGTAATGTCCAAAGGTAAACAGTATTCGTATTATGGTATAGCATTTCGAAGTTTCCTACCTAAGTTGAATTGCTTTGAATGTCGGACTATATTAATGAGCTGGAGAATGTCAGAATCCTTGATGCTGAACAAAGGAAATGAAATGAACATTTGCACTTTTTTTCTCTTATAACTACGAAGGTGATTTAACACACACAATATGAGAAATATTAATTTACATAGTTAAATTATTTTGGTTTTTGTTTCTATTTTACCGGTAGGTGCACCACTAGCTATCGCAGAGGAAACTATTTCTTACGTATATATATACATCGTACGAACGCGTACTTTAAAGTTATAGTCAAATGAACTGGTTCGTGTAGCTGATGCTTTTTCTTTAAGATTTTCTTCACTTCTGCAATCCCAATGGCAAGGTTTTATCTCTTGAAAACGTTGAATTAATATTCCAGCGGCTAGTGGTAACCTAAATTGCTTATTGGACTACAGGATTGTCATTAGGCAATCGCCGGTTTGGACAAATCGAGATACTAATAACTATGTAACAAAAATAGATCTTGCCTTGTAACTGTGGCCAGTTATACTTATAATGCACATGCCGATTTGTTGTTCGAGGATTTCCTGTTGGTGATGAAGCGCTTTTGGGCTGAATACTACGATAGTGTCCTTTAGCAGGCCCTTTTTGTTGCCACGTGCCAGGTACGAGTTTTCTTTTCTTTTGCCCACCAGCAGCCGCGATGATTTCTCAAGGTTTGGGGATTAATTTCCTATTTGATTTCTTTTCTTGCCCTAATTTATACCAAAATATAGGTGAATATTGTAATATTTTAAAAATTCATTTGAAAATTTTACCTTATGGGAGTGATGTTAGAAAATTTTTCCGATAATATTCTTTTTCGCAGTGTCACTTTTACTCCAGCTGTCACTTGCTTCACTGAATCGAGAGTAATGGATTCAATCTTCCTCTTTACCAACATGTCATGTCGACTTGAGGAAGCGCATCACTCTCGGTCGGGGTGCGTTCATTTTTTTGTTTTGTTTGACGCAGCCGGCCTACACGCTGCAGTATTTCATGTAGCATATTGCTATATGCAATACGCTACGACCATAACACTTAGTTGTTCACAACTTAATTCAACATACAAATTAGTATGTCAAAATGAAAAACTTAATTCGTGTTCACTTTTTCCTCCAGGTTGTCATAGAGATAATGATTGGAAAAAAACTAATGAGGTTATTTATTGCATTGTAACACACAGAGGCACTTCAGCGCGAGGTACTAATAGCATCTAGATGAATAAAGGTTTCATTTCGTTTGTTCTTGTGTCCACAACCTTGCAAAACTACTTGAATGTCGCCTTGAGCCTATTATAGTATGTATATCTTAAGCCTAAGTAAATATATGATGAAAAGACTACCAATGAATATTTAAATATATAAAAATTTTCAATTCAGGAATAGTTACTGTACTCAAATTTGCGTATGCTGTAAGGGAAACTAATTAACAAAGATCCTGGGCTAATTCAAATTTAGGATATTCTGACGTAGCATAACCTATGACGAGTTAAATTAGACGAAACAAATTTCAAGTTCTCTTAAACAATAACATTTTCTCCCCTTTTGTGTCAGCAATGATGAAATTCACGAACTGGATGGTGATGGTACGGTTTGAGACTCGCTGGACAACTCGTCTTGCCCGCTATTGTACTAAAGGAACCTTTTATTTTTTCCCTGGATAAATGGAAGAATCTTCACTGTGTATAGGTGGATATGTATCTTGTTGTCGTAGTTTCTGGATAGCTTCCAGTACTGAAGGAATGCTTCTTTTTTTGTCTTTGTCATGAAGAGGACATCTTCACCCCGATTTGAGATGGGATCGTAAGTTGGCACCCCAGATTTTTTTTTTTTTCGAATTTTGTTAGTCCTTTTGAGGGACAAATTTATACAGCCCACATCGAACACAACGTTATTTCCTATGGAAAATTCGTACGAGTTGCTTTTCTTATCGTCTTGGAAAGCTTTCTTTACTTTCAACACAGGTTTAAACCTCCTGAAGGTTTTGGTGAACGGACGAAGTTGTCATTTAATAAGGCCCCTAAGTATTGCCGTGACGCCGAGCTGGCCACTATGGATGAATTCTCCGCTGAATTTATTTGATAGTTGTCGTGGATGTCTTTTGATGAAAAACTTTCACAACGCCCGTTGGCAAATGGTAATCAAACTGTGATCGGAATACAAATCACCTTTTCGTTTTACACTTTTCTTCTCGACCTCTTGACAGAAAAAATGACAGGAAACTCTCTTCTTGTCGGTTTGGGTACGTTCGATACGCACAGGCACGCCGTCCGTGTTCGCGCCCACTTCATGCTGCTACGTGGCGCTTAGACGTGTATTTAGCTCAGTGTAGCATATTGCTATATACACTACGCTACGACCATAACAAATGGAGCGTATTGCCATTTTCCTATAGGAAAGAATGGCACAAGTTTTACAGTTTTCTCTTTCGCCCTATGGCAGAGTTAACAATAACAACAACAACAACAATTTATTTACTGCCCATGTACAAAGATTGCAATCGTATTATGTACTTCTAATTTAGTAGATTATATTGGGAAAACTTAAAATTAGGCACGGATACTTAGACAAATTAAAAAGATTAACAAAATGATTAAGGAAACAGAGTTGGAGCTACCAACACAAAATATTTCTTACTACACGTTTTCTTATGCCATTTGATGTTTTCATGTTGGCTGCAGATGGAATCACGGCAGAAAGAATAAGGTAAATATAGTGTTTACCATGTTCTGTCTCTCTTGCCCATAAGCAGGATTCAGTTAAGAATAACTTTTGAAAATTAAAATCGGAATGAGTTTAATTTTTTATAAGCGATTAAAATATCGCTTGGACACAAGAAAATATATTTTTTTAATTTAATTCGATTTTCGGGTGTAAAATTTCATCTGATTGGTTAAGTTTTACATGTTTTTTATGTAGTAACGGTGATATACAGAAACACAATATTTGTGCCACATGAAATCGCAAATCGCTCAGTCCATTGTTATAAGTCAGTGAGTTTTACATGTTTTTATGTAATCGTTTTAAAGTGTGCTCTAACGGTGATATACAGAAACACAATATTTTTGTGCCACATGAAATAGCAAATCGCTCAGTTCATTGTTATAAGTCAGTGGTTTTCACCCAGAAAGGTTTTGCACGAGAAGTATGCGAACAAACCTGATGTATCACGGCTCATGTCAACTCCATTTAATTGTGTGCGTGTTCAATTAAGTCACAGTTTTTTATACAAACATTTACTGTATCACAAATTCACAGCACGTAATGATAATTACGTAATTTATGAAGCATATAATTAAATCACAATACATCCATCTATATGAATAAATAAGGGAACCCTGTATATTTGTGATATATCTAGGAGTTTCGGCGAGGAAGTCTCAACTCCGCTGGGAGTTCTTGTACAATAAATGGGTTGCATGTCTCAAAATCAACTCATCTATACGAAAGGATTTTGTGTACTTATCTAAGTACTACGGGCGAGTCCCAAAGGTGTATGTGTGAGGACGCCGTTTGAAGTCATTAGCCATTTGCAATTCATAAACCGCTCATTTCAGTAAGGAAACCTCATCTCAACAATGTTTGACCTGCAAGTCAAAAAGGAGCGCATTAATATTGTTGCAAAGCAGTGCTAGTGTTCAGCGCCCTATTGAGCAGCTTCAGCCTTTTACATTGGACTGGGACTTCCCTGCGATTACATTGGACATCCCAACGTCGAAGATCTGGTGCCTTTCTTAAGCATATGATTTACTGGAGCATTTTTTCTCGCAATTCCACATTCAGCATAGTATTCACTGGAGAATTGTGCAGCTGGATGTAGTTTTTGGCCACTGACCGGACTGCAGTGTATGCGCAAAGATTCGGAAACTCAATACACTATTGCCTAAAGTTTTTCATCATCCAGCAGTAAGATATAATTGGCAGTTGACTTGCTCCGGTTAGACCCGTGTCTTGAGGCGTATACCACTGGATCACGCTGATTGTACTTTAAATCTGTGTGACAGGTTCACTTACCAAATTTTCTTATATCCTTAGTTTTTAATCATTTGATCATTTGGTATTTAACAATGTATTTACTTATTATATTCTTAGTTTTTAGTCATTAGAATATTTAGTATTTAGCAATATATTTACTTACCGTATTCTTATCTTTTAGTCTTTGAATATTTAGTATTTAGCAATATATTTACTTACTATATTTCTGCCATAATATTCCTTAGTGTTAGATATATTATTCCTTAGTGCTATAACTGTTTACTTTTAGTTTATATTCACTAGCGTTAATGCACAGTTGGTTCAATGGTTGCTGGCTCGAACTTCATGATCAATTAGTGTTTTATGCTTGGTAACGTTGATGCATTGATAAATCGACGTTGGTTTGCTCGAATCTCGTGAGCTACATTCATACTCTATAGCAGTATTTACATTCTACAACTCTATGCTAATCGTTAACCGTTACTCCACTTTTTGGCCTGATCTATGTGATACAACAAGTTATATTAACTTCATGTGAATACATTTGAGTCCTAGCACTTCGAGTGGTACTTGGAATCCGCTTGGCTGACCAGGAATGCCTGGTCTTCAAGCCCGGCTTGCAGGTCCTTTGACTGGCTCAGCAATTAAGACTAGGTGTTCATCCAGGCTGGCTAGCGCTGCGGTCAGGAAGACTCCGTCTAAAAAGAAGGCTAAAACACGAAATCCTAAGAATATTTCAAGTAGTATCAGTCCGCAAAATGACATTAAACTAAACAATAGTAACGTGAATAGTAAAATCAAGCCGAAGAATATCCCATGCGGCACCTGCAGCAACAAGGGCGACCCCCAGGTAGTATCCTAGAGAGAGAAAAGTTGAGTGGATACCGTGCCTGTGCTGCAGAAAGTGGCAACACGTGGTGTGTGGAGGTATCCCTTACGTTTATGCGTGCTATAAACAGTATAAAGATCTCGCTTGGGTCTGCCGCTTTTGCATTTCAAGCGCTAAGGTACACTCTTCATTAGCCCAAACCAGTGAAGCCGTGCTGCCTGTGGCTGATTCCAAGAGTACATTAGCTCTTAACTCAGTACATGTATGTGGCTCCTCTGCAGATAATAAATCTTCGTCGTATTGCTACCCCGATAATCTCATGTTATATGCGGACAATAACTCTTGCATCCTTGGTGGAAATTCTACAGCATCAACTGCGACTCTGCTCCCGATTTCTTTCGATCACTCGGTTTCACTAGTTTATTCCGTCATCAAGTCTCAGGAATCCAGCTTCGAGTCGTTGGTTTCACCAGTTTATTCTGTCATTAGGTCTCATGAATCCAGTTTTGAGTCTGTTCCAACTGGAAAGTACTCGATTAATACTAGCAAGGATAAGTCTAGTGAGAGCAATATAGTTGGCGGAAACAATGTAATTGACATTAATAAGGAAAATAATAATTCTTCAAGTTCAGTTGTCGGGGATCGGCCAGTGGTGTGTCCTTTGCTGTCTGCTAGTGCACCGGTCTTTACTCCAGGTGCAATTTCTAACTCTATAAATTTATGTGAACATGGTCAGTGTTCTTCGCCAATTATTTCAACGATTCAACTACCCTCTAACAGTTCAGAATCGGATATTAAGGCGCAGCTCCAGCGTCTGACTGAAAGAGTTGATGCGATTACCTCAACAGCTCCAAAGGGTGGCGATAACCCAATTGATTTTGGTTTGCTATCGCGCATCTATGAAAAAAAAAGAACGCAGGTGATAAGTAATCTTCCCAGTGCTTTGACATGCAGTAGGGTCAGGGATTTCTTGCTACCAGCACTATGTGCTAGTGTTAATTTGGGTGACTCCTTTTGGTCTGCAAAGTTCAACATTACCCAAAGTCTTCATAAAATTCTACAATGAAGAAGACTGCTCTACATACTTCAAGCTACTCAAATCCAGTCCACTCACACTAAGTTCCATTGACCCGGGGGGAATTAACTCCAGAATCTATATTAACTAGGATCTTTTGCCACAAGACCTCTATCTTCTTTATTCTGCTTTGCGCCTTAAGAGGCAAAATCGTGTGGAAAACGTGTACACCCGAAACAGAGTGGTGTATATTTTACGCAGATCAGTGGACTGTGCAACCAACCTTCGTTCAGATCGCATCTCGACTGGACTAGCTCAGCGTCTCTCCCAAGTCTCCGTCCTCCATAGCTCTCTGACAACCCCCATAGATGTCTAACATCACTATGGATCCGCACCATAATATTTCAACACAATCTAACTTATCACATTTCCTACCGCCGAATAATTTTAATGTTGTATCGTTTAATGCAAGTTCTATCACTAAAAACATTACTAACGTCAGGCATTTGGAGCTTGGGAAGGTTCGTGCTCTCCTGGTTTGCGAGACCTGGACCAAGAAGTACCACTCATCTCGAATGATTGGCATCCCTGCTTATAGGGTGCACAGACTTGACAGGACCGCTAATAAGGGTGGTGGAGTTGCTGACTATGTAGTCGACAGTATGAAATCGCGAGTTTCTCTTCGGCACATTGATGACAGCTTGGAGATTCTAGCTGTCCGCGTCTCTGGATGTGATGGCAGAATTGAGCCGGCCACATTGGTTTCAGGTTATAGGTGTGCTGCGACATTCACGGCCAACAATCTCACTGTTTTGTCTGGTATTCTTGAGCGTATATCTAGTCATTCTTCACGCGTCTTGATAGGCGGTGACTTTAATATTGATTTTGGTACCTCATCTGTGTTATCTCGCACATTGCTTGATCTCCTGTGTGAAAAGGGTCTCACAATCATTAATGGTCACGCGTCATGGGTCTACATCATCCACAATTTTAGATCTACTAATTTCATTTCCTAATTTTCTACCGGTTTCTTCCGGCCAGTGTTCTGGCATTTCTGACCACGAACTACTGTTTGCCTCCTTTGACATCAGTTTTCAAACTCCGAGACTTTGGAGAACCTTTAGAAACCTTTCAGCAATTCAGAATGATGCCCTACAAGCTGATCTCACTAGTGCTGATTGGTCCCCCATCTTCAACGACCCCGACCCTTGTGCGGCTGCTCTTCATTTCTCGGGCACGCTGCATTCTATTTTTGATAGGCAGGTTCCGTTCAAAACTGTCAAAATTCGAACAGTCAAAGACACTATCTTCAAGTACTGAAGTGTCAGTATCGGAATCTGGCATATAGGGAATGGAAGAAAAATAAAACAGTCACAAATCTAAACGAATTCCGTCGGTTACGCAGACAGGCCGACTATTTGATTAGGGCGAAGTTGAGAGAGGACACAAGGAGGGGTATTAGGGAGGGCAGTGTTATTAACTGGAAGAAGGTCAATGATCTTGGCTTGGGCTCCAAAGCTTCGGCTCAGCCTGACCTGAACCAGACGAATTTGCGGATTATCTCTGCCCCAGTGCTGTACTGTCTGGTGAAACGAGTGACAACTCAGTCAGTGCTCTGCATGTGTCCTCGAACGATGGATCCTCTATTAATCTGCATCCTCCTAGCTCGCTCTCTGAAAACTCTGGTATGTCTGCGGTGAATGATGTTTTTAGCTTCTCTGGAGTGTCGGAGATGGAGATTGTGAATGCGTTCAGTGGTATGAAATCTAATGCAACTGGCTACAATGATGTCCCTTTAAAATTTTATAAATTAATACTGCCCTTTATATTACCAATTCTCACACACTTATTTAATAGACTGCTGTCCTATTCCAGCTTTCCTGATCACTGGAAGGTTGGACTGATTACTCCTATTCCCAAAGTTAACTCTCCTTCCGATATTTCTGATTGGAGACCCATTACAGTACTGCCAACCATTTCCAAGGTACTTGAGTTCATCATCGCTGAACAAATTACCTCTCATATTTGCACGCATAATTTATTGTCAATCTGGTTTTAGAAGGTGTCACTCGACTAGCACTGCTCTTCTTGATGTGGCTACAGGCATTCGGGATCTTTGTGATAGTGGTAACAATGTAATTCATGTGTTGCTGGATTTTAGTAAGGCCTTTGATTCTGTCCCGCACTCGTTACTGCTTGACAAGCTTAGTGCTCGTTTCGGGTTTTCTGCGTCCGCATGCAGTTTAATTGGTTGCTATTTGAGCCAGAGACGATTCATCGTTAATTGCATTGGATCTTGCTCTTCGATGAGGTCAGTTGTTACTGGAGTTCCACAGGGGGCTGTGTTGGCCCCTCTCCTGTTCACTCTCTTCATAGATGATGTTACATCTGTTCTGGGTGATGTCAAATTCCATATCTACGCGGATGATCTGCAGGTTTACCATGGTGCTCCAAGGAATCATCTCAGTGCGTCAGTGACTATCATTAACGGAACTCTTTCAAGGATTGCTAGATGGTCTATTGATAATGGCCTGTCCCTTAATCCATCCAAAACGCAAGCAATGATCTACTCAATACGTGCTTCAAATGTAGCCAATGTGTCGGAACTACCTGACTTGTGCATTTTGGGACATAGCATTGAGCTTTCGACTAGAGCGATCTCTAATCTTGGTATTCTCATGGATCCTGGTCTCACATGGGAGCCTCAAATTAACAAGATTTGTGCTAGCGTATATTACGGCTTACGTGCGCTCTATGCTGCTTCCCAACATTTTGATGAGGTCACTCGCACAAGACTCTTCTCAGCTCTAATCCTACCACATTTCTTCTATGCTAATGTTGTTTTGTTTCCAATGTCCTGTGGTAATGTTGATAAACTTGTTCGTGCATTTAAGACCTGTGCCAGATATGTTTTCGGCATCAAGCGGAGATCACATGTTCCATCTCAACTCATTGAGGTGCTTCTCCCATGTTCACTGGCTAACCTGTATGTTCTAAATACTCTGATGTTTATCTTCAAGGCTAAACATGGCCTGTTACCAAGTTATGTAGCTGGTCGGTTCAACCGGAGTTCGCGGAATAGGTTCAGGATTGTCCTTCCCAGGGTTAATTCGCAATATGGCGGGAAAAGTGCTTTCATGCGGGGGGCCACTCTGTGGAATCAGCTGCCTGATGAGGTCAGGCGTAGTGCCACACTAAACACATTCAAAAATGAGCCTCTTGAGCTCATGAGCGGGGTTTCCTAATCGCTTTCCGCAACAGGAATCGTACATAAATGTTGCTACATTTTAATATATCTACTCACTTAATCATATCTGTAAAAGAATACACATACCGGCTCAACTTCTGATTCTCTTGACGATATCTCATTCAGTGGAATTCGTGTTATTGTTCCATTGAAACTCACAATCACGCATTTAAATTAAGTCATTTGGAAAACTAACGTAAAACGTAAAAACAAAGCAGAAGATTAATGACCCTTGCTGTGTATGGCTGTGTTTAATCTCGGGATCTACCATTAGTGTCCTTTGATTACCCACACTAAAGGGTAATTCATTTTGTTTGATAGTATACAGTTATGTTTAATCTCATGTTCAACCATTGATGCTCTTTCGTTGCATATTGCATGTTGTTGTTGTTCCCTCAGTATTCACAATCATGCAGTCATGTCAAGTCATACTGAGAACCAGCTAAAATGAGAAAACCTAACAGATAGGTCACTTTGCTTTATGTATGTAATATTGTATATAGTGTATAATTGTGTTCAATCATAAGTTCAACCATAAGTGTTGTTATGGTCGCATGTGTCCGCAATAGCCGCATACTGCCGCGTGTATATACTACGGTCGCCACTACGAACTCACCCGCCACCTACTTGTCAGTCTGTCAATGAAACAGCTGTGAACATGCGTGGAACGGAGAGAAAAACGGGCAACGAAACGGCCGGAAAAAGGGTAGTGGATTTTGGATTATGAAGTCTGGGAGCGGTGAGAAGACATGTTTTTGGTGAACAAGTGAAAGGACGTCAGGGCGAAAAGTGTCAAGAAAGGAAGTAAAAACGGAATGCTGGAAAAGTAGGAAAAGTTGTCTCATTTAAATAAAAGAAAGTGTTCAAATCAAAAAGAAAAGAAAAAACAATAAAATAAAGAACCGCATGCTGCCAGTGAGAGGGGGAAAGCATCCCGAAGGTGATTTTGAAGGCTCACCGTTAATCCATTTCCCATGAGGAGCACCTGTAAGAATAGCCACAAAAGAGATAAGTACCAGAGTAGTAGGAAAACACCCGCACAACCATAAATTAAAGGTTATAGACTTACCATGTGCTGTCCTGCCAGAGAAGCACTAGAAATCAAGAAACAATTTTGTTATTTTCGCGACATGTGCCATCTGAAATTAAAATATTATTCAATAAATGTATACAACGAATTATAGGTATAAGCTTACCGAGTGCTGTCCTGCCAGAGAAGCACCTGAAATCAAGAAACAATTTTGTTATTTTCGCGACATGTGCCATCTGAAATTAAAATATTATTCAAAATATATATACAACGAATTATAGGTATGAACTTACCGAGTGCTGTCCTGCCAGAGAAGCACCTGAAATCAAGAAACAATTTTGTTATTTTCGCGACATGTGCCATCTGAAATTAAAATATTATTCAATAAATGTATACAACGAATTATAGGTATAAACTTACCGAGTGCTGTCCTGTTAGAGAAGCACCTGAAATCAACTAAAAATTTATGAATTTCGCGAGACGTGTTAATTGAAATTAAAATATTATTCAATAAATATATATACAACGAATTATAGGTATAAACTTACCGAGTGCTGTCCTGCCAGAGAAGCACCTGAAATCAAGAAACAATTTTGTTATTTTCGCGACATGTGCCATCTGAAATTAAAATATTATTCAATAAATGTATACAACGTTACCGAGTGCTGTCCTGCCAGAGAAGCACCTGAAATCAAGAAACAATTTTGTTATTTTCGCGACATGTGCCATCTGAAATTAAATTATTATTCAATAAATGTATACAACGAATTGTAGGTATAAACTTACCGAGTGCTGTCCTGTTAGAGAAGCACCTGAAATCAAGTAAAAATTTATGAATTTCGCGAGACGTGTTAATTGAAATTAAAATATTATTCAATAAATATATATACAACGAATTATAGGTATAAACTTACCGAGTGCTGTCCTGTTAGAGAAGCACCTGAAATCAAGTAAAAATTTATGAATTTCGCGAGACGTGTTAATTGAAATTAAAATATTATTCAATAAATATATATACAACGAATTATAGGTATAAACTTACCGAGTGCTGTCCTGTTAGAGAAGCACCTGAAATCAAGTAAAAATTTATGAATTTCGCGAGACGTGTTAATTAAAATTAAAATATTATTCAATAAATATATACAACGAATTATAGGTATAAACTTACCGAGTGCTGTCCTGTGGGAGAAGCACCTGAAATCAATTAAAAATTTATGAATTTTGCGAGAAGTGCTAGTTTATATTAAAGTATTATGCAATATAACTATATCAAAAGAATTATCGGTTTATAAACTTACCGAGTGTTGTCTTGCTAGAGAATCACATGAAAGCAATTAAAAATTTATTATTCTCACAAGATGTGGCGATTGAACTTATAATGTTGTTCAATATAACTAATTAAGAAGAACTATCGCTTTATAAGCTTACCAAATTCCGTCCAATTGGGGGACGCCCGAAATCAAAAAAAAAAAAATTAAAGTTTTTTTGTTATCGTCACTGAAGTGCTAGACTAATCCTTAAATTTTGATATAGTCCTTAAGGAAATAAATTAAATAGATGGTTATGAACTTACCTAAGGCGGGTCAATTGCCGAACGCCGGAAGTGCACAAATTTTTATTTATCGATATCGACGAATGACTAATAACCGAGCGTCCAGAAGGCCTTTTGGAAAACTCATCGGCACGGAACCTAAATGTACATCTATATCAAAGTTTAACGATTAATAAAAAGAGGGAAATCCCATTAGGGACCATCCCACAGGAGAAGAGGTCCGGATTATCAGCCAGCCTTTTAATGCTTCGGGGGTGAATTTAAGAACAAGAAAGAAAAATTTTTACACACAAACCGACGTGTTCAAGTCTGCGGGGGTGATATTAAGAAAAAAAACAATTTTTTGTTAAGTAATCATGAAAATAATGTTATGGAACTATATTTAGAGTGAATGGTTAGGACGTGAAGTCCAAACTGCCAGCATGAGCTGACAGATCACTCGATGACAGCGATAGCACAGGGCGGCATGCTAGTACCTCGGCTAAGAGTGGCGGAGAGTGTGGGGAGGTTCCCGAAAATACCTGCCGCTGTCACCACCCATAATCAAAAAAAATCCTCATGCCTTGAACCAACAAGCCAGCATACACTCGGCCCTGAAGGGACCCTTTCGTCACTTACCTGTATACTACTCTCGAAGGCGAAGATGTTTCGGCCTTACTGCACGCCCCCACCACCCATTTGACACTGAGGGCAGCGAGTTTACAGTGTCCCTATGCTGACCTGACAGGAGAGAAGAGTAGCGGACCTTTTCGACCTCTAAATCAAGAGGGCCCCAGGAGAGTGAGGGATAGAGAAAGAGTCTATGACATTATTACAACCATTTTCATGTATTTGTACCAGCTCAGCTAAGTTTTATTCATTACAGGTGAGCCTCGTCGCTCCAAGTTCACAATAACAGAGGTCTGGCCTTCGCCTTAGTGTTAAAAAAACCGCACTGTTTAAAATCTCGTTATTGCTATCTCTATTCTGTCTTCCATAGACTTCCGTCACTTCTTGTATGTAGTGACCATACCACACTGACTTAATTAATCTATAATAGCTCTGTTGGATTACAAAAAAAATTTCACTTCCATATACTCAGTTCTCTCTTATGGCTCTAAGGTTAACAAAGTTTTCCCTTTTTCTTATACTCAACAAAACAGACTCATCCTGAACCAGCTACTAACTCTTAACAAAACTACGTGCGAACAAAATGCATTCAATATAGCCTAATTTGGAATTTCAGACTTCTATCAAAACTAAATATCCACTTGAATTCAACGTGGACCAACACTGCTATAAAATTCGTCATAAACATTATTCAATTAAGGCATTATCGATATCGATCTTTATTTTAGCTTATCCTAGAAATGTAGCATCCTTACGAACTATAAGATTCATTACGATTAACTAAATAGTAAAAATTATTATCCAAAAATAGCATTACTTCAAATTCATATCGGATTATTCTATTTGAACTGTACGACTCTTCGCGATTAACTATCTAATTTATATTGTATTTTTCTTTTTTTTTCTTTCCTTTTCAAATATAATAGTACGTATGTCTATAGACTCTATCCAAGCAATTTAATGAGGGCCTATCGACCCTAGGCTCTCGATGGGAGGATGCCTGTTTAAACTTTAAGTGTTAAATTGCGGTTTGGCCGGCTTCCAACATCATATTGTAAAGTTATGATCTTTTAGTCAGACTTAATTATTTTCGAAAATTAATTTACTCTTACTACGCTTAAAAGTTGCACAAATATAATAAAGAATTCGCAAGAGTTACTCACGTGCTTTTCAATCCCTCGAAGGATCTCCCGAGAGGTGTTGCAATGTCCTGAAAAAAATTTTATAGACGTAGAAAGCCAGACAACCTGACACTCTCAAGCATGGAGTGTTGATAGATCTACTCAACCAGAGAAGGAGTGGTATCCCTAGGGGATCCGCCACTCTCTTCGCTTAATGATACTACTACTACTAAGTTACTGTCGCTTAAATATTTTCCTGCCGGGTTAGTTGTGATAATCAATCCGTTTTTTTCCTTTCTTCCTGTTTATGTGATTGTTTTACTCCCGTCGACATATGCTTGCACGGGCTGGATTACTTCGAGTCTTACACCCTAACATCCTCTGCGCTATGCATGCTCATGATATTGGAGGGTGATAATTGTTGAAATGTTTTCGAATCTCGAGCTACGTATAGGAGAGAAATTTTGATAAGCTCACTGCTAATTTAATCTAATAAAAATTCTTGAATTAACATGAAATTATACTACTGGTACCTTTTGAACTGTTGCAGTTGCGAATTATCCAGGAGAGACGATTTGACCTTAAGGGTCGTATATGACCTCTATATAACAAGGCGGGCTCCAATTCACGTTGGTAAAAGAACTGTAGTTACTATTAAGCAAAATATAATTGATTAATAGGGAACAATTGTTGTTTTCTAAATTTACCTAAGTGGCAAAATTGTTCTCAGATCATCCGCGAGGGAATAGTAGACTCCATTCATTTATCTGGTTTGCTTTGATTTTCTCTTGGAGAAAAAGAACAGTACCTACTGTTGTCGAGCTGCCTATTATTCGCTTGTTGGAACACTGGTAGGGACTTTTAATTGGGTTTGGTTTCTATTGGAACCATTCACGTGGTCGGCCGATTCAGAAAATATCGCGCACGATCGAACTTTCGGGAAAAATTACCCGTAGCTAAACGTTTAAATTTAACCAAAAGCGCTTAACACAAACGCTTGCCTCGGATTTGAATTCCTTTTGTTTTGGTTTATAGCTTATAACTTTTAACACACGCGCTCTCTTTTCTAAGACTTTTGTGTTCACCGGATGTTACTATGCTCGTTCTTATCCTCTGTTTTCGACTTAATCCGATGGCTTTTCACTTCTTTCCGTTTGACAACCCGCTCGAAGCAAGTCTTCTTCTTACTTGTCCCTACCGTCAACATGTCACCCCGAGCTTGAGGAAACGCACTTCTCTCGGTCGAGGTGCGTTCAAATTTTTCGCTCAACCGCAGCCGGCTTACATGCTCGCTTCAGTACTTCGTGTAGCATAATGCTATATGCAACCATACCATTAAGAGTTCCAAGGCTTCTCAAGATGGAATAGGAGCTGCCATGTTCAATGATTTGTTGACCGAAAAGTGTTCGATAAGGAGAGAAACCAGTAGCTTGATGGAAAGAGCTCCTGAGGGAACTAGCTACTTTGCTTAGTTTCTCATCCCATCTGGTGTGTTCCTTCTTGATATATGCTCTAATCCCCGACAATAGAGACCTATTTACTCGCTCTGAGGCGTTTGCTTGCGGCGAGTAAACTGCCGTTCGCATGTGTTTCACCCCATACTTTTCCAGTAATCTGGTGAACTGAGTCGAGCAAAACTGGACTCCATTGTCTGAGACGATCATTTCTGGGACTC